>JAJTJO010000528.1:600000-1010069 GCA_024550625.1 Dendroctonus valens
TCCAGGTTCGTAGAAATACTAGTTTTTGTAAACGACCCAAGAATCTAAACCTTTTTATTTAGT
Source organism: Dendroctonus valens (assembly GCA_024550625.1). Lineage (NCBI taxonomy): Eukaryota > Metazoa > Arthropoda > Insecta > Coleoptera > Curculionidae > Dendroctonus > Dendroctonus valens. The sequence goes on from JAJTJO010000528.1 coordinate 600,064, forward strand.
TACTTCCATATACACCAACGAACGTACGAGGCAAAAACATGCCTTCTCAATTCTCTACCGGGTTTCTCATGTAGGTGAGTACCTACTTGCTTTTTTTTTGCGCCAACTCGCCCTAACAAACAAAGCCATATAACACAATTATGGTGGTTAGAATCTCAGATTAAACAGATTCATTTGTTGAAACTTTTCTATGGGAACACCATATGTTCACAGTATACAGTATGAGTAGCATCCACAACAGAAATATCAGGGAAACAGTAGCCAATAATGTATTTTGTGTTATAGGCAGGTAGGGGAGGATGGGGCAGGTTCGGACACGTAACAAAAACCTGCTATAAATTTTGTAATCATGTAGTTTAATTTATTAAGCTACAGTTGATACAGTTGTACAAGATAAAACAACTCGTTGGAAAACTGAAAAATCGAAAGTCGCCGGGAATGGACGAGATAAGCAATGAAATGATTAAATACGGAGGTGATATGCTACTAGACCAGATACATGCCTTCGTTAACAAAGAACTGCACAAAAAAGAAATACCAGCAGAGTGGAAATATAGTATTACCATACCAATTTTCAAAAAGGGATCAAAAACTGACTTAACTAACTACAGAGGAATTGGCCTCCTAAGTGAAACCTCAAAACTCCTCACGAAGATCTTTGGGGAAGAAGTAGCAGCTTCTGGAATATGCGAAGAACAACAGGGATTCAGGACTCAGGCTTTCGATAGAGTAAGACTATCCGATGTGGTGCCGCTTTTGCAGAAGAGAAATATTAACCGCAACATAATAACAATTATTGCGGAACTCAACACAGACAACCACACTTACATAAAAGTTGCAGGCAAACTATCTGAGAAAGTACCCATATCAACTGCAATAAGGCAGGGAGACAGCTTAAGTCCTGCATTATTTAACATCATAATGGACGAAATTATTACAGAAGTCAAGAAGGTTGGCAGAGGGTGTCGAATGGGTGATGAGGAAATAAAGGTAATATGCTATGCCGACGACGTCGTGCTAATCGCCGAAGATGAGGACCACTTGCAAAGGCTTCTTTATAAGTTTGAACGGATGGCGTCCAGGTTTAGCATGCAAATACCCACAACCAAGACACAGTCTCTCACGGTACCAAGGGAACCGCGCAGAATCAAGCTTGCCATCTACAACAAGAGCGTCGAACAGGTTATGAAGTTCAAATACCTTGGGGTCATTATAACAAGTAGTAGAGACCTAAAAGAAGAAGTGAGAGCGCAGACAACAAGAGCAGCCTTGATATCGGGATATTTGAGAGACATAATATGGCGAAATAAATATATGTCTGTGGAGAGCAAAGCCAGAATATACAAAACCTGTGATGACGAATGCAGTCGAAACCAGAGCGGAAAATGCCCTAACTAAACGGCTTATAAGAACAACTGAAATGAGAACACTAAGATCTATGGTGGGATGTAGCCTACTGTACCATGTAAGAAGCGACGACATAAGAACTAAGTGCGATATCCAAGACGTCGTGAGATGGTCTCGCAACAGGAGACGAGAGTGGAGAGACCACGTTGACAGGATGGACAACACCAGACTGCCAAAAATTGCCACAGAGAGGGAGTACCACGTTCAAAAAGATCCCCGGGACGACCACCAACCCGCTGGTATGAAATCTGGAGTTCAGCGTCACAACTGAAGTTATGATGTTGATGAAAAACAGGATATAATCCTAATGTAAGAGGAAGAAGAAGAAGAAGCTACAGTTAACATGGAATATGATATATTTGTTACCATTTAGGGAGTCAAGCAGCTAAAATATCTTTTGCAAAACGACAATATTAATATAATAAAAGATTTTCAAAAAAGTGACAACTGTCCGTACCTGCCTGTTGGAAGCAACAATGTCAGATCTCGATACTATTGCTGTATTTGTTATTGTTGGAAAGATAAAGCCGTTATGTTTGCTTTTCCTTAAAAAGCCTCCGTCACGTGGCCTATACAATGTGTACAATATTCTCTTTTTGGTAGCAAATTTATTCAAAAGAAAATCGCTACTCTAATGGATGTGTCCTCTAGAAGAGTTTCAACATAATTGTCTCTCTCAAAATCTTCATTGCAATCAGTGTGATGACCCTTCACGTTTTTTTTTTAAATATTTTGGGGCAACTCTATATCGGATTCGGATGACGACGTTTCTGCTAATATTTTTCTCTTCTTTTATTCATATTGTCTTTTTTGCTTTCGTTGCCTGAATCATTGCCAAGTAATTGTAATTGCAAGAATTGCAAAGTAATAACTTTCGCCACACACGCTGACAGCTTGACTGTTTGTCACTGACTGTCAGTTGACTGTTTTGACAACATTTTCAAAACCTTATACTTTTCCCGGCTAGTTTCCACCGAGAATCAAGAAAAATAGTATACGGTACGCGAGACGAAAGTCGAAGGACCTCGACTGCGTGTGAGTGCAACTTCAAGCAGTGGCGGAACTTCGACTTTCGCCTCTTGTACCGTAATATACTATCAATACGGTTTTTCAGGATGTGTAGACATGAATTGTGAACAAAAAAATGATTTGCCTGTTCGTTTACAGAACGTGCCACTGAACATTAGATTACACATGTGGCATCTACAGAATGGGTCCTCTGCCCATTTTAGAGAAGAATTGGAAATGGACCAGTTTTTTGGCCACCAAGATTGCCAGACCGTTGCGAGTCCTCCCTGTACGGTTTAATGAAAAGTTTAGTTTACAAGTGAACACCCTAAAGCTTTGGTTCTTCGCATAGAGCAGGTTGCACGAACAATAAGGGAACAACATATCTCCTTATCACGGACAGTGGACACGGACTTAAGGAACAGTGGTTGCTTCCAGCAGAACCTTGTTTAAGGTTTAAGTTAATGCTGAGAAGTTTGACCTCCTCTTTTATCAATGTGTTCCTAACTAGAGGGAGAGATGGGAACATATACTCAGAATGGTACCAGCCATCAACTGCACCCAGTCGACTGTTGAAATACTTATCATTACACCCATGTCACTAAAGATATCGGTGATCAAGAACATATATTTCCGATCCATAACGCTAAATAGCCCATAATTTTCACTAAAAACACTAAAATTCTCCACAAAATTAAGTATCTTGAAAAAACAAGCAACTAACCAATGCCGTTAGTTAATAGAGTTATCGATAAAAACAAACACAACTTATACGGATAATAAAATTAAGCGCGAATCAAAAAAATGTAGTTTCCCTACTACATCAGAGACTTGGCCACTTGTCTCTGACTACATATTGAGATTTTCCAGCAATTTTCTACAACTGGGGAATATAATGACAACTATGTTGGCGCCTTTTATTATCTTGCGGAAAAGCGATGGATTTCAATGAGTAAAAAGTGGCCGAAAACCGCAAAACCTAAAGAATTTTCTAAAAGGTGATGATGACGCGTTTAGCAATTTAGTTGCGGAAATTTTCACTTTCTCAAGAATCAATTGGCGTGTAATACTGGTCTATTATGTTGAAGATTTGATCCAAAGTCTCCCCAAGGAACGTAAACTTGATGTAACAACCTAATCGAAAAATGTAACGTTTACATCAAAAAAAGATCTGAGATTGATATCTTGGTCAACCATCTGCCTGAAGGCGAGGTTGCCGCTGTGGTTTTCCAGAAAAAATTACAGGAACGTAATTTGACTAAATTGAAAATTTGAGTAAGTTAAAGCAAATCTCACAAAGTTGGTTGCACAATGTTTAGTTCGCTAGATTACCATTGATTTTTCAAAACTTGCTTAATAGCAAAGTTGTAAGTGCACCTCTTAAAGCTAATATATTCGAGGCATAAGCAAAACTTTCCGTTTCAACCTCTACATATAAAGTGATTCAAAATTGGCGTCCTTCCTCTGGAGGGGTTTAGGGAATACATGAAAAATAGTCAAAAAAATTAATTGTTCCCAAAAACTAGATCAGGGCGGCAACAATGTTTTTCAAAGTAATCTGCCTCATTAACATTACGTAAATACCTGTTGCTTCTTAAATATCATAATCTCAAGTAACCATAGAAAGTGAAGGTTTGAAGGTTGTGAAAGTGAAATGCAATGAAATAGGTTAGGGATACGGAGGTGTGGGCTTACTGTTCGTTTACAAATAAGCACACTTAAATAATTAACAGTTTAATAATAATAACAATAACTGTAGCTTTGAAGACAAAAAGACGTAGGGTACGAGCGCAAACCGGGAACCGCCCTGCTAGCACAAGGGACGCTGATGCCTCCCCTACATCCCCTGTTGGTACGCCTGGCATCTGGTAGTGTCGCCAACAGTTTTGTATTGCAGCCAACCTTTTGGAGCGAATGAGTCGAGTGACGAATCCGCCACAGGGCTCCCCCCTAGGTAGCCGTCGGTTGCGAGGGGTTTTGGTCAAGGTGATTAAAGGCGGTTGGCGTACGAATGTTCCTCCGATACTCGATAGGTGGCTGGAATATATGCTGGTTTGAACCGGTCCATTGACACTCGTTGGGGAACGTTCTGGACATCCACGGTCAAGAACTTCTCGTTGCGCTCCAGCACTCTGAACGGGCCGCTATAAGGGGGTGTTAGTGGAGGCTTTATCTTATCCGTGCGGATAAACACATGAGTTGTTGCTTGTAGGTCCGGATGGACGTAGGCGGCACGTGCTGAGTGGTTGCTCGGAGGTACCGGCCGCAGTGCTCCCCATCGTCTCACGGAGGCGCTGGACAAATCGGTGTTCGTCAGGTGCAGCAGTGCTAGGGACTAACAGCTGTCCAGGGAGCCGAACTGTTGTCCCATACACTAACTCTGAGGCTGTGCATGAAATGTCTGGTTTGAAAGTGTTCCGCAGGCTCAACATGACAAAGGGAAGAGCATCCACCCAGGAGACTGCATCCGCAGCGATGAGAGCGGCTTTGAGGGTGCAGTGGAAGCGTTCGATGCACCCATTCGATTGCGGGTGGTAGACAGGTCCGTTGCAGGCACGCCAAAGCGACAAATCCACCCCCCGAGAAGCTGCTGTGCCACTAACTCAGCAGTGGTCTTCGGGATTGGAATAGCCCCGGGCCACCTCGTAAATCGGTCAATGATTTTGAGGAGGTACCTGGAATTACCGGTGGTATTCCAGCGTCATCGGGTATTCCTAGCGGCGTCACGGGCGTAACGCGTAACGGTGTGGCGACCTACTTTGGCCCGCTGGCATTGGATACACTCTCTGCACCACTGCTTTGTTTGGCGGTTCATGTTGTGCCACACAAAGTGGCCGGCAATCATGTGTAGCGTGGCGGACTGTCCTGGGTGAGACTGCGTGTGGAATTTCTGGAAAACATGTCTCTGAAACGCAACCGGTACATATACCCCGTATGCGACCGTCTCGGACTTCACAGTATATCGGTCGCTGGCTCTCCGGCAGGGCGATGCTTTGGAGGCTCAAAGAGCTGGTAGGATCTTTTGTAGCCTCTCGTCTGTTGTTTGAGCCTCTGCCAACCTGTTAAAATCGATTGCGGTGGACGATTCCAGGGCGTCCACTTCAGGCCGTGATAGGCAATCGGCCACGATGTTTACCGCGCCCTGGACATGCCGGATGTCGGTCGAAAACTGGCTTATGAATTCCAGTTGGCGAATCTGACGCGAGAACTGGCGATAATGGCGTTGCTGGAAGGCATAGATGAGGGGCTTGTGATCTGCGTAAATTGTAAACTGCATGCCCTCAAGGAAATGTCGAAAATGGCGAATGCTGTTCTTGACAACGTCCGTGAGAAGAAGGCGATAGGCTGCAAGTCCTTTCCCACAAGCTGCTGCAACACACCGCCGCTTGCTGTGTCGGAAGCATCGACTGATATTCTCAATTGAGCGTGAGGGGCTCGGAAAACCAGCTCGGCGGAGGTGGCCAGGAGTTCCTTGACTTTGGCGATGGCTCCCGCGGCTTCCGAAGGAAGGTTGAGCTTCACTTCTCTCTTCTGCTGGTTTGCCAGTAGCTCCGTCAAAGGCATAAGCTGCACAGCAGCGCTAGGTAGCCAGCGTCGATAGAAGTTGACCATGCCCAGGAATCGACGCAGCTGTTTGTAGGTCGTCGGTTGTGGGAAATTGCGGATGGCGCTTACTTTTGGCGGCAAGGGCAGGATTACCCTTGCTGAGACCGGTGTACCCAGGAAGTTGGCCTTGCGGACTCGGAATTTGGACTTCTCCTGGTTTATTTGAAGTGATTAGCCTCCAGAATCCGGAGCACTGATGCCAAATTCTTCTCCTGTTCCGCTTCCGTGTCTGATGCGACGAATATGTCGATACAGACGTAGACAAACGCTGTAGGGTCTGGGCGGCGTTCCTCAGGCCAAAGGGCATTCGCAGGAACTCGTAAAGGCCAAAGGGTGTAATGACTGCCGTCTTCTCAATGTCTTTCGGGCGGACCGGAATCTGGTAAAAGGCACGTACAAGATCGATGGTTGAAAAAATCTGCTTACCATGGAGCTGATTCGCAAAATCTTGCGTCTGCGACTACGAATGTCCATTTGGCCGGTTGGCCAAGACCGAGGTTCAGCCGCAGGTGCTTGTGCCCGTAGGTTTTGATGCAGGACCCGGTGGCAGAATACAGGCATTCCGTTGTGGGGTGTGTGGCAGGGCAAATCCTGCGTGGCAGTACACTAATGTCAGCTCCAGTATCGATGAGGAACTGGAGCTTCAGGTTCCTGTCTGTTACGAATAGGCGACGTGATACCGGGGCTGTGGCTGTTGTCGCCGCTACAGCTCGCCCCGGCGGTTTCCCGCAAATGAACAAGGAGGTCTTCCTAGCACGGGACCCGAATTTTCGATGGTAATAACATTGCTCCGCCTGGAGGTTTGGTCGAGACTGCGGATGGTGTTTGTGCCCGTTTAAACACTTTATTGTGCACTCTTCGAATCTCTGCTCAACGCGGCTCAAAATGTGAGCAGCGTCTCGTATTCGGTTAATTAGCTCCTGCGCAATTTGTACCGGTGTTCAGTAGATCAGAGATTTAATGTGTCCTGTGCATCTTACATATATGGTAGGGATGTACACCTTCCTCGGTAATTATCCAGTGCTTAGTTGCCTGGAAAAATGTCAGTTGTGCAATGCTTCCGGTACTCCTGGAAGACTCTGCTACAATTATCTCCAATACCTGTTCCTCCATGTCTGGAACCCGAACACTTCTTGGTCCTCCACTATCTGCGTCAGTTCCTGGAGCCGATCGTCCAGTGTCTCTAGCCCTTTGTTGGTCTAAGTTCTTACAGCTTCTGCTATGTTACTGTGGCATTCCCCCATAACTAATAGCATATCCGCATATTTGATATTGGTGTACATTTCGTGAAAATAGCTTCAAACTAAGTCATAATTTGACAAATGCATGTTATTACTGACAAAAGCTGTAAGACCTATAACTTCCTGATAATGACAGAAAACATTGTTGCCCCTTTGAATTTTTATCAAAACATTGCAGAACAGTACTTTTTTAATACAAAAAAATTCTTAATTTGAAATAAATATTGGAATTTTTCTTGTCGAAGGTTTCGGTATTCCAATAGGCTACCAATCAAACATGGGACATTTTCAAAATAATACTTATTAACAAAGTTGAATTTCGATTTTCATCTGTTAATATCTCCTTTCTCGTACTTTCCAAGTGAGCTCCTATAACCGCTTAATAGGAATGACCCAATTTTGAATCACCCTGTGTACGAACAACTTGGAAAATCTACTTCATTGAAATTTACTCTATGCAACAGGAGGTTAGTTTTGTTTAGTTTTATAAAACTTTTCAACTACCTAAAATTTAAGTTTTTAAAATAAAATCTTTTTGCCTGATTTTTTTACACATAGTTATTGATTGAAATAACAAAATATATTGCGACATAAACGGAAGACACAATTGTGAACAAAATTGAAATAAGGAAAAAAATTTCAAAACTTAAGATTAAACGGAAATCTCAGCTTAGATATTATAGCTGATTATTAGTTTTGTTAGTTTTAGCTAATTTTCCGAAAAATAAAATACATCAATGCTAAAATATGTAATATATTTTGTCGTCGAAAGCACTTCGGCCGCTGTATACCATGCAATAAAGAATCGGAATAATTCAAGTTGGCTTAAAGTAGTACTAACAGTAATAGAGCATAGCAACCCTAAAAAATAATCATTAAATTACATTTGAGTTATTGCATTGATTGCTATTGAATAATACAATAAAATCGTAGTAATTAATAAACATTTTCTAATCTAACCTTGTAATACTTCTTATTAGAAGTACTTTTGTAAAGGCTCGCCAAGCATTTGTTCCATTTCGCGGATAGCTTTTTGACAGGCTTTCTCCACTCTTTCATCTTCGTCTTCCAACAATTCTGCTAAAAACGGGATAGTTTCCGGTAGCAGGGGCATAAAGTCTTCCTTCAACTTTGCGACAACTTCCGCTAGGCAATGTAAAGCAACAAGCCTCAATTCGGGTTTCGGATTTCGCATCTTCAACAAAACCTGATAGTTCATTTCTTTCCAGAATACATCATCGGCTAAGGCCAGCGCAAAACTGACAATAGTGGGAGTTAGAAGCTGCTCGTTGCGTTTTACCAAGGCGTCGATGCCGTCAATATCTTTATCCAGTAGGTCGACCAAGGGTTGCATGATGAGTTGGAATCGCTCTCTGTTGAGAGTCTTTTTGTTGTCGTAAGTGAAAATTGTTTTTAAAGTTTTCAAAACAAACTCCAACAACAGGACGGTTTTCTTGATGTCGTCAAAAGCATATTCGTCGATTTTGTGTATAATATTCGACATGTTGCTGAAAATGTTGCTGGCGAACAAGACGAATAATCCTTTGAGGGCCTGCCCGATTCTTTCCGAAATGTGATAGAACGTTATAAGACGCTCATGATTTGTCCGGGCCCAGTCATACAACTTCAAGTAGAAAGGTCTAAAACTGCTTTCGGATAGCTTTAAAGTGAACACCGTCAAGGTTTTGATCACTTGGTTTTCGATTAAATTTGCCACTTCCAGTGAAGGACTATGGTTGGATCGAAATTCTAATGCTTTCAGGAAAAGCGCAGTCAGTTCGGACATGTTCTGGGCAACATCTATTGATTGAAAACTGATCAGTTGTTCCTCCATTATATCCATCAAAGCCACCAGAGCATTATAGTATCGTTTTGCTAGCAAGGTATTATAACACTCATCTATAACAGAAATCAAAATTCGTGCCGGTATTGTGGTGCTGAGCTTCTTTTTAATTCCGTTCAGCCGAATTAATAGGGGTTGACATTTTGGGTCTTCGATGCAGCTGCCCCACTTGCTTAACAAAATTGAACTTTCGCAGATAAGTTTTGGTAGGTATGGACTTAAAAAGGCTGCAAAACTCTCTAGAAACTTATTAACCGCTGTTACGACGCTCAACAGTAACAAACTATATGTTTCCTGGTACTTTTGCTTCGTAAGAATGTGAAGAAACGTGGGCATAAATGAAGCTATTGCGGCCAACCCATGAGCCCTTAAAACTGCACAAACTTCGGCCAAGCATAGAACAACTGAAGCTAAAACATTTCCTTCCACTTTACCGGAATTTAAAATGCTCGCTACAAATTCGAGAACGGGCACAAACTTTTCCGGTTCTTCAGGTGCTAAAACTATAACGATAAGTTTCAAAGATAGCAGACCGGTTTGTATCAAAGTTTCTTGGCTTTCGTTCTCAACGATAAGCGATATCGGTTTAATTAGAATGCAAAGCTCTTTTTTGTCTTGCTCACTGAAGCTTAGTAGATTTCCTTGCAGTTTGTTGTTCAACAATTCAAGCGCTCTTTTCTTCACATTGACCATACTATGTACTAAAAGTCCTTTGATGACTAACAAAAACATTCGTGGACTTAGCAGGTCGTTGATACTATCTAATAATTCATAGCTATGATGCAGAATGGTTTTCCAGTAGAGCGACTGAGGACTGTCAGCGGAGCTGTCGGACACTTTTTGGATTCTTTGGATATATGTCAACACCTTGATGATTAATTCCTTATACAAAGACTCGATAGAATCGTGTTCTATTCTAGGGAGTCTATGTATTTGGCTGGATTTGGAAAGTGTGGCAATTTTGACTATAAATTCCCGAGATGACAACAAGCTGGACAAGAATGTAATAATTAAATATTTGTAGTGGCGGAATTGTTTGTTAGTGTAATTGGTGCTGGGGGGAAGAGAACTGGATCGGCTGGTCGGAAGGTCGTCCTTTTCGTCTGGAAGATCGTTGACGTATTGAGCAAGCTGGATACAGGCTTGCAACGTGGTAACAGGAGAAAATTCTTGGCATAATTGCAAAGCTATTTTGGATCGTGGCGGTGCCACTCCTAGAATAAATAACTTCAATTTAAAAAATTTCAGTATCTTTATCGTCAACACAAATGCAAATTATTTACAATTAAATAGATGTTAACTGTGTAAAATATTTCAGTCCTATAGTCTTACGATCTAACTTGGACCAGCATAAAAAACTAAATCTGGGTAAACAGAAGGCATATTTTTTGTGAAACCTTGGCGTGCAAAATAAATTAAAAAAAAAACTTGTCTGAGATTATATTATATATTTTCAAAAGGTAACTGACAGCTGTAAGCATTCCTTTGGCATTTGGTTGCATTAAAAATGGCCACTTTCGTCATGGTAACTAAGAGTGACAGTATTTAAAATAAGATGCGACAAAATAGCCATACGAAAACATTAAATTGACAATATTTCGAAAACTAAACTCTTTTGGAATAGAATAGACCCTTAATTTTAACACTGAATAAGATAAAATTATCAAAAATTGCGGTTTCCATTAAAAAAAATGATTTTGCGCTTCTCAATTTTTTTTTGGGCTCGGGATTCTCAACGTTATTTTCAAACTTATTTTTTTAACACTTTGTATTAATAGTTATGAAAATTTTTTCGAAATTCCATTAAAGTAAGTCCTTCTCAATAGGAAATGCGACTCAAATTAAGTAGTACATATTTCTTTATAGGAAAAATGAATGATTATTCGAGTGGCTGCAACTGTCATTTTTTACATAAAATTTCAAATATATCAAAAACGGTTAGACTTAGGTATATGATATTGTACACGAAATATGTTTATAATTTGAAGCAGAATTCAAAAATGTAATAACATATAGGGTGTTCCATTTAAAATAAGCAGGTTGATACCTACTTCCGGTATAACCGGTATACTGTCCAATTTTCAAATTTCTCCTAATTATAGTTTGCCATGTATCGATCGCGGTAGTTCCCTGTGGGACACCCACACAACGATAAGGACTTTTTAATATAAAAATGGCTTTGAGAAAGACCCAAATAAAGGGTGAAAACGTCGGCCATTTTTAGAGAATGAAAAGAGTTTTAGGCGAGTCCCAAACCCGCTATTCAAACATCCTTAATACATTTTGGCGATGACACCAGACAAGTAATATTAATACCTAGCAAGTTTATGAAACTGACGATTTACATATAATCGGGGAAACATTATTTTAAACATTAACAACATAATTAAACAATTTTAAACATTAAATTGGTTTCAAGTGGGTGACGAATTTAGAGTTCCAGTTTAACATTTATATTTTCCCCTTTAATAAGTTCAATTTCTGTTGGCTTGGTGGATTTGCCTTTGCGATAAACATTGTTGCGAAATGTATGCTTTAGTTTTTTTGCGAATATTTCAGATTTTTGGTTAGAATATTGTGAATGACGTCAATTTCAATAATTTTGAATCAGAAAGTTGCAATTTTTCTTCATGGCTACTTTGGATTTACCTAAAATAGTGAAATAAAAAATTGTTATTTCTTTTTCAATTTTCATAGATGGTTTTTATCACTAGTCAATAATTTGCATCAAGATAACCGTCAACATTTTAGTGACTATTCCAAATTATTCAAGAATGTATATTCATATAGATATTCATCTATTATCCGAAAGTTTTGGTAAAGCGAACGGCAAAGGCTATGGAAACTTTCTGTTCGGAGTATCCATACATTGCTGTACGTACGTGTTGAGCAAACACATTAAAATCAGTTAAATTGAAACTATTAATGAGTGAATTCCACTCCTATAATGTATTTGATTGAAACGTAAATTTTATCTAAAATCCAGAAAATATTAGTATTTCGATTAGGCAAATGCTTTGTTTAGTACTGGTTATATACATCGCAGTAAGTAATAAAACTGAAAACAAGTATTAAATACACATGCGAATTTTCATAGCTTGCAACGTTTACAGGATATTACAATGTATATGGAAAAACAGAACTCACCCTTTTCAATTTTAGTTTTTTCTCTAGTCGCTTGGAGAACATCTGCTTCCATCGCAAATAACAAGAACAAATGTAAGTTCTCATTCACGTTGATGTTGGTGAGAAGCTTTGTGTACAGTGGTATTCTCCTGTGCTCAGGTACGTCCAACAAAGCGTCGATAAATACTCTCAAAACATCAGATATAGTAGTCACTTGTTTCGCATCAACCAAAATTGGTATGATTGTATCGACAATTTTCGAAATTATTTCAAAACTGTAAGCGTCATCATGCCGAATCAACGTGGTACCCATGAAAGTGAATACAGCCATAACGTGATGAAGTACATCTTTAGGGACTATTTTGGCGGCATGTGCCAGCACTAACAGGGCATGATAGTGTGTTTGCGGATTTTGAGAGGCTCGAATACACTGGATCACTAATTCTATATTGAAGTCACTTTCTGACACATAATTTTCATCTACATTGCTGCAAATTAGTAGTACTAGGGCAAGTGTTAGTTGCTTTGGATACTCCACTACAGCTTGCTCCTCAAAGTCCAGACACTTTTTGAGCACATCGAATAAAATCGGTAAAAGAACTTGGGCGTTCTTTATCTTTTTCTTGCCCTGTATAAACTCCAGTAAGCTTACTCCTTTCTTCCATTCTACCGAGTCTAGAATATCAACTGTAGGCGTAACAAGTCCTCGCCTGTTTCTTCCTTTTGAACTATTAACTGAAGTCATTTGCACTAAGATTTTGGATATAATTTTGGCATTTAAATCGAGATGCTTAAACAGCTTACTGGACAGTGAAACAAATGCAGGTTCTTCGCATGAAGCCACTTGTTCACATATCAAGTCCAACAGCTTTTCTAATACATCTTCTGGAAGTACCGCGGAGACGTCTCGTGAGAGTTGGTTTAGCATACAATTTGGCAAATATATTTTTTCTTCGTCAATTATAACAATCAGTTTTTGATTCAGAACAAAAACTACAAAGTGCCAAATTGGAGAATTCTGAGACACTTGGGCCATAACGTTCGAATCCAGTCGCCTAACAATATTTGTCACTATTTTTAAATCGCACTGATCGAGTGTCTTGTTCTCAAACAGTTTCACGAAGTGTTTACAAAGCGTTTGAACAATATCAAACTTCTTTACTTCGGATAGACAATTTAAAATGCCCCACTTGACATACATAGGGGTATCATTACTACAAATAGTTTCCATTAATTGATTCAAATTAACTGTTGCTTTGTTGGAACTACTCGTTCTGTGAGCTAGAATGTCTGGTAACAGACATTCTAGCTGATAATGATCAGCCATTATTCGTTCTTGCTGGTTCGAGATTTGCTGAAGCAGCCATTTATGTGTTGTATCGAATTGTTCAATTAGATCGAACACCAATTTTCGTATAGTTGGGTCTTTGTTGGAGAGCAGGATTAACACATAAATGCCATTTAGGCAAGTTTCTGGCTTTTCTCGTAGAACATAACGTAAAATGTTTCCAATTGTGGCAGTTTCAAAACAGCCAGCGATGCAAATGTTTAAGGCTATGTTTGCATCTGTGGAGATTTTCTCTAAAAATACCTCAAATATATTTTTAAACTTTGCATCACTGAAGCTCAAATTAATCAACTCGGTAAAGAAATCTGAATACTGAATTGCGTCTAACGAACACCAGTTTTGTCCTGAATCAAAGGTTTTAGAAATTATTGTATTCAGGCATTGCAATATCCCCTTTGTAACTGTTCGGAGATTATATCTGTTCAGCTCTTGCGATATTTCACGAATTAGCAAATACAGATCGCTCACTGGCAATATGTCAATTTGCTTAGATATATCCCCTAGAGTTTCTTTGTCTCGTTTAAGAAAATTGTGTTTTCGCTTGATGGAAATTGCTTCATTTACTTCTTCAAGAAGCGGCAGTACAATATTTCTCTTATTAGCTGAAATATCCTTCAAAGCTTCATCGAACTGTACTTTATATTTTAGTTGGAGTTGCTTGATAATATCCCGGAACCAGCCAGTGGAGTTATTTTTCTCCAGCTCTTCATTGTCGACTTTGTTGAGTACCAAGCTAAAAATAATTATTTAAATTAGTCGTCACGGTCACTTAACACCGAAATTTGAACAAAAAACTACTATTTCTATTTGTAACATATTTTCTCACTTACCTTAACACATCAGAGATAAAACCGCCATCAAATTCTAATTGCTTCACAATTTCCAAAATCATTTCCCTAATTTCAGATTGACATTCCTCTCCTTCATAATTCACAGCGTTACGAAGAAGAACCCTAAGAAATGGATACACATAATTTCCATTGGAGTGCAAATAAGATAGGCATTCCACCAGCCAATTCGTTTTGGCAAAATTAGCTACCGCGTCAGAACTTAAAATATCAAATTGCGGCTGCAGCTGGTATATCAATACTAGCGATAAAGTGTTTTCCAATTTTAACGATGGACACTTTAATTCTGATAGAGTGTTCACAAATCTACTTAACAATTTCCCTGCTACAGAGCATTTGGATAAAAGCCTGGCAGTAATGACCAATGCAGCAGAGGCAAAATCAGGTATGGATGATTTAATCCCTTTTGTAATAAAAGGGAGCAGCTCTGTGATGAAAGGTTCTTGAATTTCCTGGGCAAATTCGATAGCTCCACAAAACACCGTTGAGTAAAAGTTGAAATACATCGTCAAGACATTTCGTTGATGAGTCTTTAACAATTGGGTCAAAAATTTGATCAGCAACTTTACAAGTTGGAAGTTTGATAATGCTTGATGAAATAAATTCGATGTCGGTACATTCATGTTAGACTTATGTACGGCCTTCAAGAAATAAAAGGGGTCATTGACATTTTGAAATCGGCAGGTTTGTACAATCCTACAGAAAATATTTGAATTGTAATGTGGTAATACTGCCAATAGCAGATCGGTCTTGTTATTCTCATTGATACGGTAGCGGTTATACAGCCACTCTAAAGCCTTTTGTGCTGGATTGAGCAGGATATACGGAGCGACCAAAACAAGAAACTTTTTTATTTTCTTGTTTAACTTCTTATTGTCCTCCTTAGTATGCACATATCTATCAAAATGCTTTGACGAATTGTGGAAAAGCGTTTGCAAGAATGGTTTAAAATTCTCATTTCTTGCTATTAGCTGATGTAACCCTTCTAATCCAACTTCATAGATAACTTCGCTGCTGATCGATGCAGCCTCTTTAGGATCAAACAAAAGCGTCGATCGTTTCTTGTCATTAATTAAGACGTCAGTTGCTGGGGTGGCCAGCTTCTGAAGCTGAGCAGCTAATGATGTAGACATCGTTGATCAAGTTATCTGCAAAGAAATAAAACAACATTCAAACTTTGTGGTCGATAATTTCGACGGTCTGATCTTTAGAAGACGCGATATTTTTAACCCCGAAGAGATTTGCCTTTTTTTATACATTTAATCCGGATAAAACTTTGAAATTGATAGACGACAGTTGGGCTGGCGGAAATTTGTCTTAAGTCAGAATAAATGTATTGTACCTAAGTATATCTGACACGGAAAAAAGTCTGCTGATTTTTCTAGATATTTTAAACATATAAGTAACAGATAGCAAAGTTTGAACGACATTTAATCTTTTTTTTATCATTTAACCTTTACACCGCCGACATATCAAAAGATCCTGCCGCTGAAATCGCCCTATACGCAGACGATACCTGTATATACTACACCAACAAAAACAAAACTACAAAAACAACTAAACGAACTGGAAAACTGGACTGGACACATGGAAAATAAAAATTAACACGGAGAAAACACAAGCCCTAATGATCACAAACAAACTGAAACACATAACCTTGGACAACAACGACATAGCCTGGGAAAAACAAATTCAATACCTTGGAATCACTCTCGACAAAAGACTAACCTTCACTCCCCACATAAAAAACAAATTAGCCAGAGCAAGAGCGGGAAAAGTCGCCCTTTACCCGCTTCTCAAACGTACCAGCAAGCTATCCCTGAAAAACAAACTCCTTCTCTACAAACAAATCTTCCGACCCCAGATCCTTTATGGCACGGCCGCCTTTATACAATCCAGCAAAACAAACCTGTCCCAAATCCAAACATTCCAAAACAAATTCCTCAGATACATCACAAAAGCGCCCTGGTACGTTCGAAACTCGGCAATACATGAGGACCTGAAAATGGACACCATCAGGCAATTCCTCACTAAAAAGCATAGCAAATTCAAAGCAAAAGTACAAAACCACCCAAACCCAGTGGTAAAATCCACATTTGAAACAAACCATGGCGAACACCGAGGAAATCGAGCCCAAACATCTATTATGGCTCCCGTGGAATGGGATCTCCCATAAGCTAATCACCCCACCCTCTCCCCTCTGCCCCACACCCACCCCTTGACCGCTTCAGTGTTCGTATTTTTTTTCTTTTTATTTATTTATTTATTCTTTTTTTTTACTTTTTTTTTCGTTTCTCGTTTCTATAACTGCAGAGGCACAAGGGCTAGGGGGTGCTGAATGCACCAATCAAAAATTCAACCCAAATTCAAAATCTAGGTTTTATACCAAACAAGCCAACAAGGCTCCAAGAAGGAGCAAAAGTCCGAAAGGACTAGCTCTATGACAAAATCCAACACATCCCTAATCTTTTTGCGAACGAACTTCTTAAATGGGATAGAGAACTAAAGAAAGTCAATAAAAAATCTTTACTTAATATTGATTAATAATTAGCGATTATCGCTCAGTGTATGTTGCAGTTTCTTCAAATTAAATTAAATTGGCCTTTATGCCACCTAATACCAGATAGAAATTTCCACCCATGAATGGGGGAATTAAATTATCCATGAATTATCTTAAATCCTTCCATCCTTAAAAGTGCCAATACAGACAAATAATTCTAATGAAAATGTTGGAAACAGTAGAAAGCGGATTTGCATTTTTTAAGACTCTTTTAAATACCATAATTTCATTCATCGAGTTTGGCAAAGAGTTACTACGAAAACAATTGCAAACTGGTAAAAACCTACAGGAACTTATGAAACAGATATGATGAGAACAATTCAGTTGTAGTGCTGCAAACACCCAAAACGCAATAAAAACATAATTCAGTAGTACATTCTATTACTGTGATTTAGAAAATTTAGTTGGAATTGATAACAATGTTGAATTATTAACATACCATCAAATCAATCAGTCACAACAGGTAGATATTGTACAGGGTTATTGATTGAACTTTGGCCACCCCGTTTTTACATCTATTTTGAAATTTAGGAAAAAATATTAAAAACAAAAGTTGCAGATATTAACGTCTAGTTTATTTTAAAATAATATTAAATGGTACAGGGTGTTTCAAATCAAGGGGCAAACCAAACTTACATTTTTTTTAAAATGGAATGACGTATTTTTTATTGAATATTCAAACTATATGCCAAATTCTAGGCCTATTCGACATAAATGTATATTGATTTTCAACTGTTCTCGAGTTAATAACCCATATTAATTGCACTTTGGTCACCCCGTTTTTACATCTAATTTGAAACTTAGAGAAAAATATTAAATACAAAAGTTGTAAATATTGACGTCTAGTTTAGTTTAAGATAATACCAATCAATACAGGGCGTCTCAAATTCAAGTGGCGAATCAAACTTACATTTTTTTTAATGGAATGCATTGATTGTTATTATCTTGACATAAACTAGTTGCTAAAGTCTACAACTTATATAAAATTTCCCTAAATTTAAAATTAGATGTAAAAACGGGGTGGCCAAAGTTCAATCAATATTGGTTATAAACTAAAAAAAAACAGTTGAAAATCAATATAGAATATTTAGAATAGGCCTAGATTTTTGCGTATAGTTCGAATATATTCCATTTTTAAAAAAATCAAGTGTGGTCTGCCACTTGAATTTGAGTCACCCTGTATCAATTGATATTATCTTAATAATAATAAACTAGACGTTAATATCTACAACTTTTGTGTTTAATATTTTTCTCTAAATTTTAAATTAGATGTAAAAACGAGGTGGCCAAAGTTCAATCAATAACCCTGTACATTGAAACATGCCCCTCTGTGTAAGAATTTGAAATAAATGTCTGCTTGCAAAATGCAACTTTTATAATTTACATTCTTTTCTAAAACAGGACACCCGGAAAAGACAATAAAAGTAAGGTACTTAAGCATCTAACACAAGAAACACATGACTTCATATTAAGAAAACTTAACGAATGCATCACTACTAACAAAATACCCAAGTCATGCAAGAACGGAATAATAATTCCTTTTTTAAAGAATAGACTAGATGACACACTAACAAAAAACTACAGACCCGTCACACTACTCCCGGTGTTGAGCAAACTATTTGCACACATAATAAAAATCACATTACATAATTTAATAGGACATCATATTCCAAAATACCAGTTTGGCTTCAAGACTAAAAACTCAAGTATACATCCACTTTTTGTTCTTACTAATAACATACAAACCACACACCTGACCGGAGGAAAAACTGCCAGCCTGTTTTTAGACATAAATAAGGCCTTTGACAGTGTTTGGATCGAGGGCTTACGGTACAAACTACACAAACTTGGCACTCCAAACTACTTAATACATATTATTAAACAACTACTCGAAGACAAACAACTGGAGGTACGAATCAACGACGACTACTCTATCCCCTTTTCACCTGAACAAGGCTTACCTCAGGGTTCACCACTCTCACCCCTGCTTTACAACATATATTGCCAAGACATATACAACCACAACAGACAAGACAAAGAAGGTATAGACCAAAACGCTTGCTTACTGCAATACGCTGAGGACACTACTCTTATCGCGCATGACAGAACGACCGCCAGAGCAGTGGACAAACTCCAGACACTAACAGACACAATAACAGCATGGTTCTACAAATGGAGACTCACAATAAATGCATAAAAAAACCGGCTGCTCCTCTCAAACCACCAAATTAAACCAGACTCTCCAAACATCACGGACGGTTAAATAACCAAACCCACCGACACTGTGAAATACATAGGAATAATAATGGACAATAAACTAAAATTCACAAAACACGTACAAAACATCAGAACAGATCTAACCAAGAGAGCAAAACACTTCCGCACATTTACTAACGAAATCAAGGGTATCAGCACCAAGACAGCAACTATCATATATAAAGCGGTCTGCAGACCTCTAATAGACTACGCTCATATTTTATTCGCCAACGCTACTGACAAAACTAAACGGCATTTACAGACAACAGAACAGATAGCACTGAGACTGATAACGAAGATCTGACACCCAGCAAACCCATTACACAATCCACCAAACCGACTACTCTACGAACGCACAAACTTGACAAGGATCACGGAGACTACTCGTCTTGCAATCAAGATGGAAACACAACCCTCACAATCTCACCTTCCTGGACCCCCTCTCTCTTCCCAATCTCAACCCTATGGGAGCATCTCCAGACATAAATTATGTACATGTTTGTGAATAATATTAGTTATTAGGTTTCCATACAAAAATTACATTTTTATTAATGGAATGCATTGATTGGTTACCCAATTGGGACCCAATCTTGCCATAAACTAGTTACAAAACTTTGTAATCAACCCAGGGCAGAAAGACCGATAGGTCGATAGCCTTTTCTTAGAAATAAAGATGTTTACTACTACTACTACTAATTTACATTCTAAAGTATCTTTTTGTATATTCTTTTTCCTGACTGTACTTTAATTCATTCCAATGTATTCCTGGGTTTTCAGTCAATTTTATTGTCACTAATTATGGTGTTATGTGATGAGCCCTGCGTTTCGTCCCGGGTCTACCTATTGGACTCGTCAGTATTCTAAAGTATGTTTGATTTTTGGATTTCATGTTTCTTTCTGCACAAACATGGAAGAAAGCGATTATACAAACGAGAGTGAGTAGTTTAAGTTGTAGGTAAGGTTGCTTCAAACAAAAAATACGCATAAAATTAGCGAAAATTGCAATTTTTAACAGTCCTGAGTTGTCTCGGAAGCGGTTTGCAGTAGTTTCTGTGTTTAAGAAAGCTATTAAGCAACATTAACTTTTGCACTAGATGAGTTCAAACGAAAGTCTCTAATTATCTTGTCAAATCGCAAGACTTTGACGATTTTATTTGAGATGCTTAACTATGGACTTTTTATTTGTTTATGAATATATAAAAAATTATGTCTATGTCTGGGTATCAATAAACTAGCCGTCCTTTTAAAAATAAAAAATGTCAAAATACAAGTATTTTTGTAATTTATGGTGAACTACAGCCATAGTTTTTTTCGCTGTATTAGCCAGAACTTGGCTCAATAGTAGTAGTAGTAAACATCTTTATTTCTAAGAAAAGGCTATCGACCTATCGGTCTTTCTGCCCATTTGTCTCAATATTATTTAACTATATTTAAAAACATTATTTTAGTAGTAAAACATGGGTCTTAATGTGTATCATTTACTTACTGTTACCCTTTTAAAAAATAGTTTCATAATAATAATAATAATAATAATGATATTTATTCTCATAAATATATAAATAAAAATAAAACTAATAATGTATAAATTGAAACAATTAGAGAATTATTTTACATTAGGTCACATCATTTTTATCATCTCAGAGAGGTATTTTATAAACAGAATAGTAAGAAAAGACAAAAGATATACAAATAAAAAAATAAATACTAAGTGTTTATGTTACATGTTACTTAATGCAATGAAATGTAATGTATTATATATGTCCAATTATAGAGAGAGCGTTTCCTATTTTGACATACATTATACCAATTTATTCAAAAATAATTTATTAAACATTTTAGTGCCTCTATGATGCAGGCTGTAAAACATGCACATTAATGTGTATCATATAAGAAATCATTCCACTATACCAATTATTTATTATATTATATTTTTATTAAAAGTTATTCCAATGTATTCCTGGGTTTTCAGTCAATTTTATTGTCACTAATTATGGTGTTATGTGAAGTGAAATTAGTGACAATAAAATTGACTGAAAACCCAGGAATACATTGGAATGAATTAAAGTACAGTCAGGAAAAAGAAATATTAAAAGTTATTTCGAAAAAACTATTTCAAGCCCTTCTTGTGTGCCGATTTTAAAGAGTTAAAGACAAGACAAGTTTAAGTTAAAGATAAGAATTACCCTTATAACTCTTTAGGAACACTATCATAAGCAAATTGGGATAAGATATTAGTATTTCATAGTTAAGGTAAAGGGGCAAAGTGATATTTTCGAGAAAATAAAAGTGATGCATTTTCTACGACTAATATTGAACATTTTCCACGTTTTCTCACTAAATGGAACTATTTTTTGATTGCCATGCCGGTGATCAACGTGTTGAATGATTACATTATTGCATTTAAAATTATTTATCAACTTTGTGTAACGTTCTAAATATTAAGACTTACCTCCAATATTATGTTCAAATGTGAAGAAAATTACTAATTTCACATAAAACCACTTGAAACTTGAGGATTAGTTTTTTATATAGGCACAACATGCGACTTAAAAGCTAATAATATTTATGGTTATGTCAGCATGCACTCTTCCCTGAATGCTAGCCAATTCTTCTCTGTTACAATGTTGCCAAGGGAACACAGGACATAAGTAGTGATACAAGCAGGGACCCGGACCGAAACCGATACGGACCCAAAACCGGAAGGGAAGCGTTTTAGTTTTTTGGTCCGGAACCGAAACTGAACCCATATTTTAGATTAACACTGTTAGGTAAGGACCCGGACCGAAACGAAATAGCTGTGCCGTTCCGGTTTCGGCCCAAGGCAAATTTTAAATTTCGGTTCCGTTACGGGTCCGGTTTAGAAAATAATTTTCAATTCGGTTCCGTTCCGGTTTTTTTTCGGATCCCAAATCTATAAATAACACCAAACGAGGACAAAGATAAAGGCTACTCTAATTAGGAATCTCACGACCTTTTTCCTTGCTTGTTGTATTTTACAAGATAAAAGATGAGCAAACGATCCACTGTTTCATACGGTACTCCGGGTGGTTGTATGGTAGGGGGTAGGAGGACTAGCAACCCCAGCCAATATTAGATACAAAAATTAATTTAATCGTTGCATTTTTGAAAAGTAATTTGTTAATGAATTTTCTGGCTTTAGCGCGTTTTTCTTTCACTCTTATTTTCGTTTAAAGATTGTTCTTCTTCGTTCATGACTTCACACTCTTCACCATCTTTTGAGGAGTTGCTTTTGTTCAAAATTCCAATTTCAAATGTCTCGTTGTTGGTGATCGAAGAACTAAAATAATTCAACTTCAAAAATAATTTTTAAAATAGCGTATAAACGTACGGTGTTTGTTCTTTACGATTGAAAAGTCGGTTGGTCCGCACAAATAATTGTCCCTCTAAAATTTTTTCTTTAATATTTGACCTGGACGGCGGCAACTAAAATTTGAGTCCTGCGAATAATCTCTCAACACTAACTTGAGTTGCCGGTACGCTTAACAACTTGAGCAAGCATGTATAACTCGAGATTAAGCTCATTCTTTTTCTTCCAGAAATCAAAAATCGTTTCATTTTTCTGTAAGCGTATGCGGCTTTGCTCCACTTTATAGGAATTTAAAATAATTTTAAAGAATTGAATGATGAAAATTCGTGCTGATTAATTCCTTTTAAAAATTTTTGCTCTGAATCTTTATGTCTAAAAAACGCTTCCATTTCATCGCTTGATGAAGAACTAGATGATTCCGTTTCCATATCGTGTTGGTCAGGGTCAGATTTAGAGTTAGAAGAATTGCACTCTTTTAAGAACATCAGTCTACTCCATAACGACTTTAAATGTGCTTTTGCTTTTTCTACTTGATTGTCGTCTAAAACTACTTCGGAGATCGGACTTACGGAGATCCTAATATAAAACAGCAAGTAAGAAGCTCACTAGACAGAGAAATGAAACACATCAAGATAGAAGAGACGGAGGAAACCTGGAGCGTAATAGAGAGAGCAATTAACAATATCCAAGGGTGGGTCCAACAAGGGTAGATGACGCAGGAAATACTGTCCTTGATGGATGAAAGAAGGAAGCATAAGGAGCAAAACCGAGACAAATACAGAGGACTCAACAAAACAATTAGAAAAAAGTCCAGAGAAGCCGAAGATCGATGGCTGTCAACAAAATGTTAGAAGATTCCGCGTACACAAGAAAGTTAATGAACTCGTGGGAAGAGGTCGAAAGCAAGTAGCAGCATTTTTGATGTAATGCAAGGGAGAAATCGTAGCTGGAATAGAAGAAAAACTTGAAAGATGGAAAGAGTATGTCGAAACGCTATTCAAAAACAACAGATCTAACGTTCCACCAAAAAACGAGGATGCTGAAGAAATCCGACCTGAAATTACAAAAAATGAAGTTACATATGCTATCAAACTACAAAAAAAAACGGATAAGCAACTGGTCCAGATGACATGTAAGCTGAAACTCTGAAGATTATGGTAGAAAATGACGAATCAGGTCTTGATCTTCTAACATCACTGTTCAACAGTATATATACCAGTGGCAGGTTACCACTTGGCTGGCTGAGATCTACGTTCATCACCCTGCCCAAAAAGGCTGACTCCTCGAACTGTGACGATTACCGCCTGATAAGTCTCATGCCACATGTTCTAAAGGTCCTCTTAAGAATAATCCACACAAGAATTTACCGCAAATGCGAGACCCAAGTTAACGAAACCCAGTTTGGATTCCGGAATGGGGTTGGCACACGGGAAGCCCTCTTCTCTCTGAAAGTCTTAACACAAATATGTAAAGATATAAATATTGACGTATACGCATGCTTTGTAGACTAGCGCAAGGCACTTGACTGCGTTAAACACGAAAAACTAATGCAGATCTTGACATCTACAGGTATAGATAATAGGGACATTCGTGTGATTGGTGACCTATATTGGAGGCAACCGGCCACAATCTGAATAAACGGCAAAACGGCAGAAAACCTGTCGATCATGAAAGGAGTGAGCAAGGCTGGGTCTTGTCACCGCTTCTTTTTAATATATACACAGAAGCAATATTCAGAGAAGCATTTGACAAAACATGAGGAATAGTAGTGAATGGGAAGGTAATAAATAACTTAAGATACGCGGATGACATCATCATAGCCTGTGACCAAGTGACCTTCATCCAAGTTAATTACAGGGGATGATCTATAAAATAGTCAAACAAAGCGAACTATATGGTCCTTTCATGAACATATCCATAACCAAGACCATAGTCTTCTCCAAAACACATAAATATAACCTTGACCACAAAAGGCAAAGATGTAGAGCAGGTCTCCTCGTTTAAATACCTGGGCACCTTAATAGATCAAGACTGTGACCCTAAAAGGGAAATCAGATCCAAAATAGATCAGGCGAGGACGATCTTCGCTAGTGTGAAGAAGCTCTTTACTAGACTGGAATTGCTTGGAGCTTAGGACACGCATGCTCCGTTGCTATGTGTTCTCTGTCCTACTATACGGCAGTGAGTTCTGGACCCTTCATTCCATAACAGAGAAGAGAATAGATGCATTTGAGATGTATCTCTATCGACGCATGCTCAGAATTTCTTGGACACAGAAGATAACCAATATAGAAGTTCTAAGACGTATGAACAAAGGAAAGGAACTGCTATAGACTATAAAAGAAAGGAAAACACAGAATCTTGTACATATTATAAGGGGCAGCCGATACGAAATTCTGAAGCTCACCATCGAAGGGAAGATTCAGGGAAAAAGATCTATCGGAAGACGTCACAACTTATGGCTAAAGGACATCCGCAGGTGGTTTGGGCGCACATCCACAGAGATCTTTCGAGCAGCTGTTTCCAAAACCATACTGGCCATTTGGATCGCCAACCTTCTTGAGGAGACGGCGAGATAAGAAGAAGATGAAGAAAGCTTTATAATGTAATTATAATAGAATAATGGTGATATAAAATATCGATAAAATGGGCCACCTTGTGTTTACAGAAAAACCAATAATGCTGAAAAGTTCGATTCTAACTAAATTAGAGCCTGTTCACAAAACTAAATTTGTTCTTATTTACGGATATTTTCGAGAGCAGAAATTACGTGCTGAGATCGAATTTCTGTTTTTTATTGGCTTATTTAAATAATATTTAAAATATGTAAATATTCTATTTCATTAAAATGTTCGTCCAATTGTTTAATCAAGAGATATATAAAGTTACTATTTTCAGTTAGATCACTGTTTTGTTGAATCTAAAAACACTTTCTTTTACAGAATAAACCATCTGAATAAGCCAAAACGCTTATGGTGTATTTACAGAAACAATTGCTCAAACAGCTCCAAAAGAACATAAGTTAAAACTAATACAAGGATACCTACCCACATCCACCTACTCAGACGAAGACACATAACTAATATACGAAGATATAAGATTGGCAAGGGCACAGAATAAATGTAAATACGAAATAGTTATGGGATACTTTAAAGCCATATTAGGAAAACAAGGAGAGGCAAAGGAAGAATATATAGGAAAATATGGATTTGGCACTAGAAATCTAAGGTGTAATATGATGGCAAACTTTATGGCGGAACAACGATTTTATGCAACAAGCACCCTCTTTAACAAAAAACACCAAAGAAAATGGACCTGGATAAGTCCAAACGGAGCGACAAAGAACGAAATAGACTACATACTTTCTTTTTCCAAAACAAGAATCCAAGACGTAACAGTTCTGAACTCGTTCAATACAGGGAGTGACCATAGATTGGTGAGAGCCGAAATGATCCTAGAAAAAACATCCTTCAGGGAATACGGAAAAAACATCCAAAAAATAGTAGACACGGAAAAGCTAAATCAAAACAGGGAAACATACAAAGGAAAACTACAGAGCCACATAAACAACAGACGACATCAATCAAGTAGCATCCGACATAACAGGGGCAATGAGGAAGGTAGCAAATGAAGTAGCGGAAAGAAAGCCAAGAAAAGCTGACAAAATATCAGGAGAAATCAAACTAAAGATAGAAGAAAGAATAACTCTGTATAAAAATGGTTTATACGCAACAAATCAATACCAAAATGTCAGAATAGAGGCAATGAGAATGATAATAAAAGACAGGGAAGAGAACTAAAGAAAAATGGCAGAGGTGATTGAAGAAAACAAAAACCTTAAATGCCTAAGGAAGAAGCAAGGAAAACGCCAAATAATAGCTCTGAAGGACGATAACAATGTCGAAACAAGAAACAAGAGACAAAATTAAAGAAATAGCCTATAAGTTCTATCAAGACCTCTACTCAACAAGAATAGAAAGACCACCAGGAAACCAAAAGAAAGGAAAAGTAGTAAACGCTGGCTCTGAAGAGATACCAGAAATAAACGACGAAGAAATTATACATGCGGAGGAGATGATATGATCGCGGAAATGCTCAAGGAGGCACAAGAAATTGTCATACCGCAGCTAAAGCACCTTTTCAATTTCAATGAGGCAATAATAGTTATGTTATTTAAAAAAAGAGATCGAACAATGCTGGAAAACTATAGACCCATTAGCTTGCTGTCTCATATGTATAAGATTTTTACCCGAATCATAACCAACAGAATTACAAATAAGCTGGATACCTCCCAACCCGTAGAACAAGCTGCATTCCGCAACGGATTTAGCAGTAATGACACTTACTTACAGTAAAGATCATAATAGAAAAGTCGACCGAATATAACTTTCCAATACATATGGCATTCGTCGACTACGAGAAGGCTTTTGACTCCGTGGAACATTGGGCAATATTTGAAGAACTAGTCAAAGCGCGAATAGACCATTGGTACAAGAACCTGCTTAAAAATATATATCAAAGAGCAAATGCAAAAATCATGCTACACGAAGAAACAGACAAAATTGAAATCAAAAGAGGTATCAGACAAGGAGGTACAATATCCCCAAAACTCTTTATCTTAGCTCTGGAAGGAATTTTCAAAAAACTTGAATGGGAAAATATGGGACTGAACATAAGTGGAACCAAAATATCACACTTAAGATTTGCAGAAGATATTGTTCTATTCGCCGAGAACACAGAGGACTTTGAAAAAATGCTTTCTGAACTAGACAGAGAATCTTACGAAGAAGAATAAAACAAAAACAAATATAATGAGCCAGGACCAAGTACAAATAACAGTTGACGGGCACATATTCGAAAATGTTCAAGACTATATATATCTGGTACAGCAAATAGAAATGGGAAAGGGTAACAAGGAGATAGAGATTGAAAGGAGAAGGATAGTAGGATGGGCGGCATTTGGCAAATTAAACCATATACTTAAGGATAGAAAGATACCGCAATACCTTAGAACAAGAATATTTGAACAGTGTGTAATACCAGTGATAACATATGGAGCACAGACCTGGACTCTCACAAAGACAATGATGAATAAATTGATGACAACACAAAGAGCCATGGAAATAGTTATGATAGGCGTAACACTAAGAAACAGAAAGAGAAACGAATAGATTAGTCAGAGAACAAAGGCCGTCGATAAGTTGAGAGAGTCACAATCCTGAAGTGGAACTTTGTAGGACATATAGCCCGCCTTTCAGACGACAGATGTAATAGCCGAATAATACGCGGGAGACCATGGGAAGGAAAGAGAGGAAGAGGAAGACCAATTATGCGATGGTATACACGAGTGGCAGGATTTGGTTGGACAAGAACTGCCCAAAACAGAGAGAACTGGAGGAGAGGAAGGGAGGCCTATGCTCAATACTGGACGCAATAAAAGGCTCGATGATGATGATGATGATGAATGGCTCCAACAATCCAACACCAATTCATCTTTACAAATTTGCCACAAACATAAAATCATCTTATTCATGTTTATTTATTCAGTTTTGCGTAGCATTTGAATGCTTGAAGCTCGTGTAGAAATTGTTATGATCAGATAAAACACAGTTTTAACTTGTTTGCTCTTCCATGCCTGATTTAATAGCTGTTTTTTTCAACATAATTCCCTTAATTTTGCGATGTACTATTTTTGCGTAATCTGGGTTTTTCGCTTCCGACAAAATTAACTGAATTCTTTGTCTAAACGTAAGATACAAATTGGTTATATGCGGCCCGTTTTCGCGGTTATGCAATCCAGGCACCGCAACGAATGTTGATTGTTTAGATTTTCTGAAACATTAATTTTTGATCTTGCAACGTTCTTCCATTTAATATGAAATAACTGAAAGCAGTTGCAGAAAGTGCACAATCTGTATTCATTAACTACGGCCAAGTAATTAGTATACGTTTCGTCAAATAGGCAAAATATATCACTTTTTAGTAATAGAGAGACGGCATGCGAAAATAGGTCTGATGATCAGACGCAATTAAAAAGGCATCCAAAACCCAAATGTAAAAATCAATATTAATTGCTGTGTTAATTTCGTGTTGGCTCAATGTAGGGTTCTTGTTGTAGTGTTAGTAAGAATCGTAACATTCATTTCAAACTAATTAGGTTGTTGCACTTTTTGCAAAAAAAGTCCGAGTTTTGTGCAAATAGCAAGAGCCAAATATAAGCAAAAAGCAAAATATACACTTTTTCAGTTTATTCCTAGAGGTTTCATATTATGATTTTCGAAAAATCATCTTATGTCCGATTTGCATATTTTAAGCAAATCTAAATATTCACCTTACCAAAACACCTCGACAGAACCCCATGAACAACTAAAACAAACAATCACTAACATAGACCGTTCAACATGAGACTACTTTACGCCAACATCAACGGACTTAACAGCAAAAAACCACTTATTTACAATTACATAGAACAAAACGATACAGACTGCTGCATATTTGTAGAGACTAAAACCAAACTAGGACAAACACCAACGTACAGAAATTGGCAGTATACCTATAGGCATGGAAATACCATCAATCATGCCAGGGGCGGGGTCGCAGCTCTCCTAAAACTAACATTTAAACTTGGAAGAGCAAATCCTCCTTTCCTCAACAACCCTTTGAACGACTGTCTAGATTTTACCATACCCTGCTAAAACGACCTGATACACATATTTCTGACATACATACACCCACACTCCAACCTAGAACAAAACATACTGACTAAGGCGAGCATCTATAAATATGCAATAATTATAGGCGACTTTAACTTGAACAGAAACAAAACGAAAGAACTTAAATTTTTTTTACAAAACTCCGACTTTATAAAACAGCACACCCCACCAACTTTTCTGATGCCCGCAAACCCAGATTCAACACCAGACGTTCTACTGCACACAAGAAACTTGACAAACACCATCAACAACATAAACTTAACCAACGAACTTGGATCCGACCACCTGGCTATTACGTTTAACATAGACTTACAACATACGCAACCTACCTCCAATACACCTCCTATAGAGAAAAACTTAAACCTAACAAAGACTGACATAGACAAAGTGAAACAACATATACATGACTACATTCAATCACAAGCACAGCACATTTCAATAGAAACCATACAACAACAACTTACACTAGCCATACGAAAATTTAGCCCGGAAATAAAAAATGCTTTCTACCGACATACACTGCCCAAATACATACTGAGACTAATAAAACATATGAGAGAACTGTACAGACTATATACAAACACTCAAAATAACGACCTAAAAAAGACACTGAACCAACTTAACAGAAACATTAAAACTCTGATTGGACAATACCGACAAGACAAATGGCTAGAAACATGTAAAGAAATACAGAAGGACAAAGGCAAAACATACTGGCGAAAAATTAAGAAACTGGCGCAATACAGGAAGACTGGCACTACTGACGCAATTGACGAAAACGGAATAGAACGCTACACAGACAAAGAGAAATCGGACGCATTCGCCAGACACTATCAAAGGGCCTTCAGCATATCGACAAACCTTAACTTCGACAATGACAATTGGAACTTGATCAACGACTGGTACTTGAACTATTTTAACAGCTCACCAAACTACACCTACAAACTGATCACAGACGCAGAGTACGATGAAGCCCTAGCGTACACCAAAAACACTGCACCGGGGAAAGATAAAATTAAGGCAAAAGTCTTGAAAAGCCTAACTCAAGAAACACACAAACTGATCCTAACTGAATTGAACAACTGCATCACAAATGGCAGAATCCCAGAAACATGGAAAAACGGCTTAATAATCCCTATACCCAAAAATGGACTGGACAATACACAACCGAGCAACTACAGACCAATTACACTACTTCCAGAACTAAGCAAAATTTTTGAATACATAATGAAGCAGCGGCTTGAAAAAGTGATTGGAAAATATATACCTACCTACCAATTGGGTTTCAAACAACATCACTCGACTGTTCATCCGCTCTTTATTTTGGCCAACAATATACAAACTACCCACCTAACTGACAGAAAGACAGCTTGCCTGCTTATGGACATTAACAAGGCTTTTGATAGTGTCTATACAAACTATACAAACTACACACACCAACATATCTACTACACACCATAAAGAACTTACTAGAAAACAGACAACTACAAGTACGAATTGACAAAACACTGTCATTTTCTTTTTCCCCTGAACAAGGGCTCCCTCAAGGATCCCGCTCCCACCGTTTCTCTACAATATATACTGCCATGACATATACAATTATAACTTACCAGACAAAAATCAAATCGACAGATCGGCATACATATTACAATACGCAGACGACACGGCACTTATTGTACATGACAAAACTACTGAGAGAGCGGCTTAAAGACTCCAAACACTAACAAACAACACAATGACATGGTTTTATAAATGGAGGCTAACACCAAACGCGTCAAAAAACCAACTTCTGCTCACAAACCACAGACTCAACGCTGACTCCCCTACAATAACTGCAGACGGCCAAACGACACAACCAAGAATCGACGTAAAATACCTTGGAATCACAATTGACCACAAACTTAAATTCACTAAACACATACGAAACATCAGGGCAGAAACAATAAAGAGAACAAAACACTTCCGATCACTAACCTACAAAGACAGAGGAATTAGCACAAACACCGCCACCAAAATATATAAAGCGATTTGTAGACCCTTGCTAGACTTTGGACATATACTCATGACCAACGGAACAGAAAGGACAAAACGTTATACACAAACAACAGAACAAATTGCACTAAGACTAATAACACGAATAAGACACCCCCAAAACCCACTACACAACCCCCCCACCCAACTACTATACGAACGCACAAACATGACAAAGATCTCGGAAAGACTCATACATCTACAGACAAAATGGACAAGCAACCCCTACAACTGGACCATACTGAATCCTCTTTGTCTTACAAGACCAACCAGACAATCCCGCTTCCGTTTCCCTACATCAACGCTACTCGAACACTTACAAACGCAACTGACTAGTGGACAATAAAATAATTTTTTCTTGTCATTGGAATTTTATTTCATAATATTGTTAACCTAGAATAAGAGAATTTTCATATTTGTTTTTTATTTAGATTAAGACTACATGTATTAAACAAGGGCAGAAAGACCGATAGGTCGATAGCCTTTTTTTGAAATAATCATTACTTTAGCAGCTAACAAGCACCTAAAGAATTCAGAATTAAAGATATTAAAGATAAAAATAAAACATTAGAAAAGGTGAATTTTGGAGGAATCTCGAACTTATAGCGTTTGCGATTAACATTGGAAATATGAAGATAAATCATTTCGATGAACAGGGCCTTTAGCTCATCAATTTAATGTGCAGTTATTGTAATTCGTCCCTTTGCCTCTCCGTAAAATGTAATTGGGAAACAATTTTAATCTATGACAACTTATAACCCAGCAATGTGACTCGGGTGAACAATAGTAAAAACAGAGTTCTACCCTTGTAACACAATGAAAACCATGAAAATAAGACGTTTTATCAGATTGTAGTAATGATAGGATTCTGGAGGGTTCCCAGATTTCTCATGAGAAACAATTAGCAGAGTACCCTGTATATGTATTTTTAGTTTTGTACCCCGTTTACTTTGGCTCATGTTTGATTGAATTTGTGTAATAACTCTTCCAGCCCTGAAGAAGGCGGTAATAAATCGCCGAAAGCTTGGTAGCTGAAAAAGTGTTTCTTTTTCACCACTGCCTAGACCCCAAGAAATAAAACCATCTTTCAAGTTGACGATATTTCTAGTCTGCCCTATACAGGGTGTCCCATCTGGAATTGCCGCGATTGATATCTGGCAAACTGTAATTAGGAGAGATTTGAAAATTGGACAGTGTGCCGAAGTCATTTATATCAAATATATACGAAGAAACTTTTTATTGAATATAATAGTAAATATGAAAGTTTTACAGAACAAAGTGCATGCGAATGTCAAGTTTATAATTCCATTTATATTTGAAGTTACTATACACAATTAAATTAGACCATAAAACTGACCTGCTACAATAACAAGACATCGTACCCATTGTGTAATGGAGTGTGATGTGCCATCGTACCCATTGTGTAATGGATGTGAGGAGGGTGATTCAGAAGTGACTTGAATCGTTTAAAATGATCACTGGAATCGCTTGGATAGACGTTTTGTAAGTTTAATTTTATAAGATAAGATGAGGCCTTGAAAATGCACTTTCAACTTTGATATTAGCAATATTTTTAAGTCATTTAACGTTAACTGCTAAACATTACAAATAAAACTTGTATAAAATTGAGAAGGCTATTTGGACCAATTATGATCCAGGGTTTGTTCACAAAAATATTAATACTATATCGTATTTATGGTTAATTTTAAGTTGTGCACTTCAAAACTTTAAATTTATAACAATATTGAAATATATAAGTTTTTCTTTATTCGGAGAGGCTATAAAGAAGTCCAATCTTCAACATAATAGAATTATGTCTAATCTTATAAGTAAAGGGATCCTTCCATCAAGTGAAAGATGTTGAATTGGCGCAACTGAACATCTGCAATTGGCGACGGTTAAGACCGTGTTAAGTCTGATAGAAAAAAAACGCTTAAAAGTTTTGCACATATTTTCCTTCATTTCAAACTTTTCGGTATTAAGTAATCAATAGTTTGATGAAGAACTATTTTGCAACCATTTAATCAACTTTTGTCATCTGAAACATTTCCTTCAACATCAAGCTACCATATGAGATCCAAACATTTTTATAAACAATGAAAACTGATGTTGTGAAGGGAGGTTATGAAGTGAAATTGAGCAATTCTGTGATGAATTCTGGAGTTTTGCGACACAATTCATGTCAGAGAGTTTGTATTGATACGCTTGTGAATGAAACATTGAATTCTGCTTAAGGGGTTTCCACCTTTCTTGTACCTGCGCCCCCTTAAAAAAATTGTTGCGCCTCCTTCATTTTTCTAACAATCTAATTGCATAAATACTCAACTGATATTATAATTTATTTAATGGGCTACAAAATAATATAAAATATTATGTAAAAATGTACATAAAAAAAGAATTATTTATTATAAGAAATAATAATTTTAAATGTAATAAAAGTAAATCTTACAAAAATACAAATTTGTATCCGAAAAATTCGCGGCGAGGATTGTTGATTACGTTACCTATTTTGCTAAATAATTTTTTTGAAACCTATTCGACTTTTTTGGTTTGAATTCGAAAATGATATTTTGGAAACAACTGCATGCCCCCCTTGCAACAGTCTCGCGCCCCACAGGTTGAAAACCACTGGGTTAGAGTGTTGAATTTATAGTTCCATCAGTAAAATGACCTTTTTTATATTTGTCGATTGGTTTGATCTGTGCCCTGGGTATATTTATGCATGCAGCCACAAATACCGGCGTAATGTAAATGAGGAAAACGTTATTTGCCGGTGCGATAAAATCCGTTGCCGCTAAATTTATGACCTGTTTTTTTCGTGAGATTTAATTTTGATTGTGAAACATCCTTTATAGGCAGAGACCACGAGCTGCTTGGAAGTCTTTTAGTTTCAAAATGACGTGAAATGAAATTCGTGATGAAATAATATGTAATTTAGAGCTTAAACATTTTCGATAAACCCAAATTATAGAAAATCAAGATATTAAATATTGCTATATTTGCAGCCGTTTCCATTATATTAAGTTTGAACTTCGATGGTATCTTAATACTTAATATTGTTTGTGTTATCTGTTGAGGAATTTCCGATAAAGCCTAATTGCGAAAGGCGGTAGCTTAATGAGAAAATAGTTGATATAATCATTAAATTTCACTTATTTAGATTTACCTTCCAATTATACATATTATTAAAATAAATAAGCTCTGAACTGTGCTGTTAGTAAAGTATGCTTTTGTGAGTGATCTGAGCACTTCGTGGATTCGACCATCCTAAATAGCGTCGTACATCCTCGCATTAGAAGTTTTGCTCATATTGAACGTCGGTTCCTTTTGCTGAAAATCCACATTGAGATGCAAATTGTTTTTTTTGTCCGGTTCAAAAATATCAGAAACGCGTCCGTAGTGGTATCGAGTTTGTACTAGACATTTTAATATACATGAAATATTAATTATAAATAAAAAGTTGTGATAACGACAAAAGAACAGCATAAATATGCAAAAATATGGTTTCTTTTTGGTGATTTATTTACTGACTTACTTTTTCTATGTAATTTGGAATGTATGCATGTTTAGATGGTGTAAGTTTGTAATGTTTCCAAGTAGTGCATCCTTGTTATCTGAATTACTATAAACTAATGACTTATATATTTAAGAAAACTTCTTCAAAACTCTCTATCGAAGGCTTCACCATTCGCGCAGAGAAAGATCGGCGCACATTTGATTTACTAAGATTGTTAAATACTGACAAGACTTTTAATCTACATTGGGCGCAAACCTTGAAACTCATAGTGTTTTTAATCTCTGGTTTCACAAAGCAAGTAAACTTTTCTATTAGAAAGTAATGCACGAGACTTTAGTTACTTTGAAAAGTCCGCATCAGAATTTTTACGTTTTATAACATTGTAAACTGTATTATTGGTTTATACGTTACTACTTATTCAATTATTGCGTTAAATACATACAGTTTTCCGTATGGACATTACATTCATCTGATTACATTCAATACTATCCATTGAGTAATTTACGAATAGTCGGATTATTTAGTATTCAGTTGAGGATTTGTAGCAGTAGCAAGGCATACTTTTAAGGTCTGCATGAACACATCACATACAATAAGTGTATAGTACTTACGTGAAAATATTTGAAAACGAAAGTATCTGGGGTTTAATTGAAACCAGGACTACGCAATTCATATAGAATGGTGCCTGAAAAAATTAATCGTCGAATAGTGGTTAATTTGTTATTGCATCAGTACCGCATTGAGTCACATTCAATGCACATAAATGTAAACAAATATGTATTTCAGATGTACGTTTATTTGTAAATGTGTGGGACTGGCATCAATTTAATTCGAATGGATCCGTGTTTATTTGCATATAAACCGTAGAATAGAAGATTCTCGGAAATTCATGTGCAAGATCGTAACTACATTTCCTATAAACCAAAATAAAATATTTTCTCTTACAAATTACAATTTCCAAATGCTTGCTTTTCGATATAAAAGTTGAAAAAGTTATTTGTTATAATTTCTATAAAATATAAAGAGTAGATAATGAAAGATATTAAAGAATATGTATGTTTAATAAAAAATTATCACTTGCATTAATTTTTGTGGAGCTTCTAAATTATCCTTTCGGGGGCATAATGAGAGTGAATCTGCCGAGAAACCAAGAGCCCGGACTGAAACGAAATTACTGTTCCGTTCCCGTTTCGGTTCAAGGCGAAATTTAAAAATTCGGTTCCGTTACGGTTCCGGTTTAGAAAATAATTTCCAATTCGGTTCCGTTCCGGTTCCAGTTTTTTTTCGGTTCCAAAATCGATAAATAACAACAAACGACGACAAAGATAAAGGCTACTCTAATTAGGAATCTCACGACCTTTTTCCTTGCTTGTGGTATTATACAAGATAAAAGATGAGCAAACCATCCACTGCTTCATACGGTACTTCGGCTGGTTGTATGGTAGGGGGTAGGTGGACTAGCAACCCCAGACAATATTAGATACAAAAATTACTTTAATCGTTGTATTTTTGAAAAGTAATTTGTTAATGAATTTTCTGGCTTTAGCGCGTTCTTCTTTCTCTCTTATTTCCATTTAAAGATTGGTCTTCCTGGTTCATGTCTTCACACTCTTTACCATCTTTTGAGGAGCTACTTTTGACCAAAATTCCAATTTCAAATGTTTCGTTGTTGGTGATCGAAGAACTAAACTAATTCAACTTAAAAAAGAATTTAAAAAATAGTGTATAAACGTACGGTGTTTGTTCTTTACGCTTGAAAAGTCGATTTTAAATTACGATTTGACCTCGAAGGCGGCTACAAAAATTTGAGTACTGTGAATAACCTCTCAACACTAACTTGAATTGCCGGTACGCTTAACAATACTTGAGCAAGCATGTATAACTCGGGATTAAGCTCATTCTTTTTCTTCCAGAAATCAAACATCGTTTCATTTTTCGGTAAGCGCATGCGGCTTTGTTCCATTTGATAGGAATTTAAAATATTTTCAATTTTGTTAAGGGCTACAAATGAACCTTCTTAACTACAAAATTCGTGCTGATTAATTCTTTTAAAAAATTTTTGCTCTGAATCTTTTTGTCTCAAAAAGGCTTCCATTTCATCTCTTGATGAAGAACTAGATGATTCCGTTTCCATATCGTGTTGGTCAGGGTCAGATTTAGAATTAGAAGAATTGCACTCTTTTAAGAACATCATTGTAGTCTAAAACTACCTTATACCAAAAAATTGTTATTTTGTGATTTATACAAGATCTTGTCATTTGGGACAACTAGCCGCAAGGAATAACGTTGAAATGATTATTTTCATTTGCTTGTAAAATTTACAGTAATTTCTTTCAAACGTTACAAGCAGAACCAAAAAAAAACCGAAATAAAATATTACGGTTCCGGTTCAGCACCTAACAATGTCTTAATGTAAAATACGGATTCTGTTTTGGTTCCAACGGCATGTATATGGCCCTTCGATTACGCAACTTTTTCCCAATTTAACCGAATTCGTATTTTTCATGGTTTCGGACATCCCCATGCAATGCATCCTTATCTTGGACACCCTGTATGTATATTTCCGTTTGTATTTTGTTTCAAAATTTATTTGCTGATTTTTCTGTATTGGATGATCAGATTATGTTCAAAATTGTACCTGCAATGAATTGGGGAGCATTTTCATGAAACAATGTTTGCCAATATATTCGACTAAAACATAATAGCTTTATAATGAACCATTTAATAAAATAGCTCTTAAAAGAGTCTTACTTCACTATTTAGTGAACAGCAAAGGGCAACGGTTTAGTTTCAAATGGCTCGGTTAGCGACTGTTGTAAGTGTTTGTTATATTTTTTTAAATCGACTACTAACAAAATTTATTACACAGTAACATACACATTTTATATGTTAGTTACTTCATGACATTCGACGGATATTCTAGAAAGTGTATATGTAAATGCACTGGGCTGTAAACATATTCATATACATTTTTTGGAATGTTTTGTCTAATTTACTTATAAACTGGATTTAGACCATCATTTGAAAAAGCAAACTTTGGTGAACATATTTTTCTCAACAAGCCCTACTAATCTCTCTATTTCCCTCTCTACTCACTTATAGTGGAAACATTTCAATTCCTGGAGGTAAAAACTATCTCGTACTTACATAATGCCTCATGAATAAATACATCTTCATATTTCTTCGATGTCTTTGGAATTTTATAATTGACTAAAAACAGTTTAATTAGTATGCGTAAAGTGCTAGTTGAAAAGGTGTTTCTCCAAATTGCAGACTGCAAATGGGTTAATGTTTCAAACGATTTTAACTTTATTTAATTCTTCATGACCGTAATGTCGTCGAATTTCATGATTTGGAAATCTCTAATATTGCTTGTGTAAGAAATTTCTCTTGAACTTGAACGCTTGATTAAGTTTGGTCATCAGGAACGGAACGTCTCCTCGAATCACACGCTAACAACATATTTGTTTTTTTTGTTCTAAGAAATTATTCGAGACGTTTTACTTCCTGCAAAGTTGATTAACCGACAAAACCAATCTAAAGATACACGTTAAGTAACAAAAATTACTTTACTTCTATATTATTCTTCCTCTTTTCTTCGGTTGTTGCGTTGTTTCTAATATTTAAAACAGGTGCACCATCTTGGGTCTTATCTTGGGACGCATGTAGTATCAATTGCCGTAGGCCTTAAATTGTCATGGCGTTTAAACTACGTTGCAAAAATCACATCATTCATTTTCCTGTCTTAGTAGCACTTTAGAGCAACTCTTGGTTCCAAGCGTAGAGTTCAGCCAGCTTATTTGATTTTAATTAAGTGGACTGTATTTCCTTACTTTTTTTGGCTTTAAATAGGGAAGCTAATCAGTTTTACCTTTTTACTTTCAAACTGTTAATTGACAATAGCAAAATCGTTGCTATGCACATATCTGCAGAAAACTATTTGCAACCACATATGTATAGAAAGAGTTTAGCAACATAACTCCTTTTTTTCCGAGTAAACCTACCTGGTTTGATTTATTGTCATATGGAAAACCATTAAAGTAAATAACACCTATCAATTAACTATAAACATCCATTAAACATCTATTAACTAGGAATTCACTAATTATGATAGTTTTAGGATATTTCCTTTAATCATTAGAACTTTCTTAAGTTGGTTCAAAATCATCATTAGGAAATGTGCAAATTTTAGTGCCAGATCTGGTAAAAGTTCCATCTTTTGCACGCAATTGTTCCACATGGACAATTTCCTTTTAAATATTTAGAAAGATTCATCCATTTAGGCATTTTGAAATCTGTTTAATGTCCCTAATGTTAATTGGTTTTTTCAAAATGCTTAGAACGGTTTCTTTGTATTCAGCTAAGATATGCACATTTCAATGGATCAGCTTCTATATTATTTCAAAAATTCCTGGGTTTTAGTCAATTTTATTGTTTATTATTTAAAATGTTACAAATACGTTCCGGTGTCTTTCTCCACCATCATCAGTTTGTCAAAAATATATATTTACAGTTATCATCAATTTAAATAAAAAACTTTCACCAAAATTCACATATTAAAATACAAATCACACACATATTAAAAAGTACATCAAGAACATTGGTTTTCAGGTGATGAGTCAGGACAAACATGTCTGGGAAAAGACTGGAATCTATTGTTTCCATATTTTATTCGATATCGAGCGAGAGAACCAAAAAAACTGTTTATCCTTCGCCTTTTCTTTGCATTCTAGGAATTGCTTTGCAATTCCTCAATATCAGGTGTTTATATTTCATTTACTTGGTCCAATCAGTTCATGCACGCGATCATTTAATTAGTGTGTGATACACAGAGCTAAGATTGTCTGTGTCTGATCTGAAATTCATTGCATTCTGATGTTTTTTAATCTGTATCATTTCATGGATTCTTCTCTTATTATAGTCGTTTTCATTGATTAATATTTTTGTGTTATCGAAATCAAAACTATGTAACTTTTGTTGTGCATGTTCTGCTAATGCTGTTCCATTTTCGTTAACCTTTCTTAAGCTATATTTATGTTCGTATATTCTTTTCTTTAAATATTGCCCTGTTTGACCTATGTATGTGTTGTCACAGTTCAAACAGTCAATCTTGTATATTACGTTAGGTGTGTCCAACTTATCGCTTCTAGGTTTAAATTTTGTAAAACATTCTTTTGCCAAGTTGTTTTTAGTTTTTTCCGCTATAGTAATATTATGTGGTTTTAAAACATTTTTTATTTTTGTGTTGATTTCTGGTATGTAATTACCGTACATACTTGATACCGATAGATACTTGATTTCACCTTCTATTTTATTAATTCTTTGTTTTGTAATTGGTTCGAAGAAAGTTTTGGGATAGTTGTTCATTATTAGTATCTTTTTATTTTTTCAAGATTTTTTGTTCTATATCTATAATGTGCGAATTTAATCGCTCTATCAGTAAGAGCTGTTACAACACTTTTTTTATATTGTATAGGTGCATATGATTGGTAATTCAAGTATCTACCAGACCATACATCCTTTGTGTACCAGTTTGTTTTTATTTCCCCATTACCGTCATATATAACCGTCATATCCAAAAAGTTTTGGTCATATCCAAAAAGATTTGTTTTTGTCTTCCTCAATGGTGAATTTAATGGTCTCATGGAATGCATTAAATTTATCTAGTGTGTATTGAACTTTTTGGTTTGGCAGGCACATTATGCAGTCATCCACGTATCTTTTAAAGAATCCACACTTGAAATTCAAATCAGGTATTAGTTTTTCTTCCAGACTTTCCATTACAAGGTTTGCAATTGTTGCAGCTATGGGAGACCCCATAGCTACTCCATATATTTGGGAATAGAAATTGCCTTCGTACTGGAAGTAAGTGAACTTAAGGCACAGCTCTACCGCCCCAATAAATTCATTTTCGGGTAATGATGTATATTCTTTTATTTCATCCCATTTATCCTTCATGCACTGTATTGAGTAATTTACCGGGATGTTTGTGTATAACGATACTACATCAAGTGATATTATGCGATGGTTCTCAGGTATTTTCTGCTTTTTTATAAATTCACAGAAACTCCATGAGTCCCTAACGTGATATTGTGACTTTCCCAATACATTACTCAGCATGGTGCTCGG
Organism: Dendroctonus valens; assembly: GCA_024550625.1. Lineage (NCBI taxonomy): Eukaryota > Metazoa > Arthropoda > Insecta > Coleoptera > Curculionidae > Dendroctonus > Dendroctonus valens. Next base: position 641,025 of record JAJTJO010000528.1, read on the forward strand.
CCGTTGTTGCAAGATAGTGTTCGTTTCAAATTAGCGGTTATGAATTTATTTTTATGCCATGAATTTATTATTTTATTTAGTTTTGTTTGAATATTTGTAGTAAGATCTTTTTTTCCGGTTTATATGTTTTTAAATCATTTATTAAGGCTATCATTTTTGTTTTATATTCACTTTTCATCATAACAACTGTCTTGCTACATTTATCGGCCGTTAGTACACAGATGTTTGTGTTTTCATTTAAAAATGTTTTGGTCTCACATATAAGCTTATTTATATCATTGGGCACACCTTTGTTCGGCGTTCTATTCTTGAAATTTGTTAATATATTACACAACTTACTCCTTATTTCGTTTTTTTTATCGCTGTTTAATGAGAAGATTCCATGTTCGATGTTTGTTATGACTTCATGAACCGGTTTGTATTGTTTTTTGGTAATTGAAAATTTTGGACCAAGTGATAGAATATATTTAATGTTATTTGGTATGTTTATTGACGTTACATTTTTTATCCATTCTTCATTAGTCTTATATTTGTTTTTTATACCATGTTTCTTTGTTACCAGTGTTTTCAATTTGTTCTTTTGTTTTGCCTTGATTTTGTTGAACACAGTTTCGTATTTCTGCTCTTGTTGATCATAAAACATTGTTAATTCATTCTGACTAATTTTTTCTTGTAGATATCTTTTCACCTTAATGGTTGCATTCTCTATATTTTTTAATTTTGAACAACAATCACTTAATATGATATTTAGGCAGTGAAGGTAAAACATGTCCAAAACTTTTAAATATTTTGTTTGATTCTGCCTGTTCCCAAAATTAATTCTTCTATATTATTATATCGATATATTCATAGCGTCTTGCGCCTTCCGGTTCCTCGCTTCCATCCTCTTCTGTCTTCCCATTGCACTGGTTGTAGGTTTCGTTCTGACATGGCTTTTTTAATTTCATCCGTCCATGTCGTCTTCGGTCTTCCTCTTTTCCTTCTCTCTGTTGGTGTCCATTTGAGGATTTGTTTGGGAATTCTTGTGTTTTCCATCCGCTCAACATGCCCGTACCATATCAACTGTCTTCGTTGGATTTCTTTTATTATGTCTGTCTTGATGTTCATGATAACTCTGATTTCCTTATTAGTTATCCTCTCCAACCTTCATTTCTCTGCTGCTCTACGCCAGAAGTACATCTCCAGAGAACTCAACCGCCGCTCTAGATGAGTGGTAAGTTGCCAAGTTTCGCATCCATACAGCACTATACTCTTAAATATGAGTTGTATAGGAGGTGTTTCCTTTCTCGGGGTATATATGTTGACCATAAGATGGAGTTTAGGCAGCCGATCACTTTCTTCCCTTTTATGTATTGTTCTATTTCTCTCTCTGTGCGGCCTCGAGTCTCAATTTTTGTTCCAAGATATACGTATTCGGTGCATGCTCCTATTGTTTCGTCTTCTTCTGGGTGTAGGTCACCTCTGTCGTTTCCGATGCACAAATATTTTGTTTTCGATCGATTCACCGACAGTCCCCATTCTTCGTACTCTTTAAATAGTCTTCTTGTCATGAATTCCAAGTCCTCCTTGACCTGCGCTATAAGAACCTGGTCATATGAAAAATGTAAAGAATACCGCGTTGAATCTTCATTAATGGTTATTCCCATTCCGCGGCATGCTCTTCTCCACTTCCTTAGTGCTTCATTGATGTATATATTAAACAATGTGGGGGACAGACAGCAGCCTTGCCTCAAACCCTTTGTAACAGCTTTTGATCCAAGCGGCTTTGGTATAGGTGTTTATAACGATTACGGAATTACGATTATTAAAAATTAATTAAATAAAAAACAAGAATATTTTGAAATTAAGCCTATTTATATTATAAGTGTTATAAACGACTTTGTTTCTTAATGATTTTTCTTATTTACAGCTTGTTCTTTTCGGAACGCTGGTGTATGTCTCAGCGTTACCGTCTACCAACCCCAATGTAACAACGTCGTCCGAAGCCCAGACGAGGCAAATTGCTGCACTATTGTCTCAGCGATTGGTTGACATTTTTTCTACAAAACTCACTTCTTTAGCCACATCTTTCCAATTAAAAATACGAGTCGTAAGATTCTTAGCTTCATTGTATACAAATCAAAATCTTATGCTACTGAGAGATGTTCTTCGCCGGGGTGTAGAATTTGCCAACTTCATTTTAAGAGTTACACCACATACAATAAATGATTCTGGATTCGAATGGGTTATGATTATCACCGAACTATTCCGGACAAGCAATGCAACAGAAGGTAAGATGTAGCATTCAATTTAAAATTTTCAAGTGTTTTGCTTCGAAAGTATACCTACATTTTTTCAAAATCAAAGTCGTTTATATGGAATATATTTTGACAGTAGATTTCCTATTTTGTTGGTAGCTCTAAAGGTGAATTTCAAAGTTTGCGTTGCTAAACATGCTTTTATTATATATAGAGTTCCTGGGAATGTTCTTGGGCTCTCAACCAGGATCAAGTTCTGAAACACCGGCGGAACTATCTTCAGAACACCACGAAGACCTAACTGAGCCGCCCATTTATCTTAACGCCGCTATGGCCAGCAAAAATTCAGGTTCCTATGAGCTTCATTCGATGATAAAGTCGACAGGAGTTGAGCAAAACAACAGTGAAGTCAATGAAGACGATTTTGAGACTGCAATCAACAGAGTGATGGCATAAGAGATATTGATTAGTGATATTGACGTTTTAGAGTACTTGGATTAATCAAAATCTTTTCTTTAAATACATCAATACAAAATAATTATGCTAATTCAATTATATTTTGGCCATTAGTTGATGTGATTTATTTATGGATACTTCAGTTATTTCAAATGTATAATTTTAGGCTGATGATCCTAAATTGACTGGGATCATTCTTTTAGAGGTTCCTTTGCCTATTGCAATTATTCAACATAATCGCATAGGGCATGTTTCGTAGCAATTATTTGTTAAATTTTGCTTATAAATTAAAAGTTACTCATAACAACAAGAGAACAGCCTAAATATGTATATATTTATGGTTTTCTTTTGCTTATTTATTTACTGATTTACTTTGATGTAATTTGGAATGTATGTGACGCCAAATTGAACGTTTGTTTCTTTTGCTGAAAATCCAGATTGAGTTACAAATTGTTGTTTTGTCCGGTTTAAAAATATCAGAAACGCGTCTTTAGTGATATCGATTTTGTACTAGACATTGTAATAGACATCAAATATTAATTATAAATAAAACATGACTGAAAACAACAAAATAAGAGCATAAATATTCAAAAATTAGTTTATTAGCTATTAGTTTGTTATGTTTCAAAGTGGTGTACCCTTGTTATCTCTGTTTCTATAAACTAAAGCCCTATATATTTAACAAAATTTCTTTGGAACTCTCCACTGAAGGCTTTTCCATCCGCGCAGGGAAAGATCCGCGCATATTCTGTTTCCTAAAAGTATGAAATACTGACAAGACAATGCAATTGACTGACAAGACAATGAATATTTTAATTCTTTGGGTATTTTAATCTAGTTTGGGCTTTAAACTCATATTTTTTTTATTCTCTGGTTTCACAATGGAAGCAAATTTTTCTATTAGAAAGCAAAGCATGAGCTTTTTTTAAACAGAAAACAAAGCAAGAGAATCGAACGTCCTTTAAAACGATGTGCAACTTGATCCCCATTACCATTTAAGATTCTAAGAGTGATATCTACCCCTCCTAGGGGGTTGAAACAAGAAGGCTAAAAATATTAATTTAAAATGTCCCCCGTAGAAGTAAAATTGACGTGACTTTCTTTTTCATATTTTTAACTGTAAGAGAGAGTACCTTTTTCCATTTGGACATGAAATTTATCTGATTAGATCCGCTGCTATCCATTGAGTAATTATACTAGTAGTCGGATTGTTTAGTATTCAGTTGAGGATTTGTAGCAGTAGCAAGGCATACTTTTAAGGTCTGCATGAACACATCACATACAATAATTGTCTAGTGCAATCAACACGTGAAAATATTTGAAAACGAAAGTATCTGTGGTTTAATTGAATTCAGGACTACGTAATTCATATAGAATGGTGCCTGAAAAAATTAATCGTCGAATAGTGGTTAACATTTCGTATTGCATCAGTAATGCATTGTGTGCATCAATGCACATAAATGCAAACAACTACTGAGTTCAGATACACGTTTATTCGAATTCGAATGGATTCGTCTTTATTTGCATGTAGACTGTAGAATGTTTGGTGCCGGAAACTCATGTTCAAGATCCTAGCTACATTTGCTATAACCCCAAACATAATATTTTCTCATACAAACAACGGTATGAAAACTTTTGTTTTTCGATATACAAGTTGTTAAAGTTATTTATAATAATTAATGCCGCCAAGTTAGTAACTGATCATTTCAAACTTCGTGCGTTCATTGGTCGTGGAAGTTCTACTTTTCTCATAGAAGATTTTGAAGCAATCTTCAGACAGAAGCAATTTGGCTAACAAAATAATATCATGAAAAATTCGATCGAAAATTGATAACACTGTGTTTCATCAAATTCATTTTTGAATGCCGATCTCGAAAAACGGGCGATCTGAGAAGTTTCAACGAAGTTGGAGAGAAACTAAAATGGGTATTTGCATATAAACACAGTGGCAAAAATGTTAAGTTAAATGTGATCCCAAGAGATTCAAACGATTTTAATATACTTTTTAATATGCTTATAATTTGTATTTTAGTATGTATATTTTAACAGAGCTCTTGTTTTAAATTAATGACGACTGTGAATGTATATTTTAGACAAACTGAAGATGGTGGAGAAAGACACTGAAACTTATTTGTCATGACACCGAAACTTATTAAGACACCTTTTCAGACACCGAAACTTATTAAGTATTTAAATGGATATGGATCCATTTAAAGTTAAATACTGTTAACGCTTCGGATAAAATCATAAAAAGAAAACGAGTGCAGCTCGTTAAGTTGCAAAGTACCGAGTACTGGCTGTGAAGGTCGCGCAGTACTTGAGTCAGACTTCTATTTAGTCAATTTGAATAATTATGTTAGGGACGGGTACTTGCTGTGCGGTTTCCCCGCAGTACCTGGGCTCTGAACCCATAGAGAGAGAGAGAACCCTAGAGGCGGGTGCTGGCTGTGTGCTGATTACAGCAGTACTTAGTATGGCCAATGTTGAGACTATTTATCATGATAAACGCCGATGACTAGGAACGATCTCCTGAGGAGGTATACCGCGCAGTTTTCCCCTTTATACCTCTTAACGATTCAGGAGTAGCAGTGTTTAGAGGCTTTTCCAGGATTAGCGGTGGCAGGATGCAACTTCGGTTGTACTCTTGCGGGGTTCAGAGATAGTGAAAGAGATCGTCAATTAAAGTTTCCATAAGAATTATGGGTTGATAACTGTTGGCTCCAAGTGGGGACTCTGGATTGAGTCATATCTTGTTGAGGCACGTTTGATGCTTGTAGCTGAACCTGACATATTTACAAGTTTCCATAATTATCAATGATATCCCTTTTCTTGTTGAACTGGTTACTCAATTACTTTTTCAAAGTTGTTTCAGATGTATTATCTCGATCTGCCACCTGACGAATTGCCATTAGAAAAGTATTGGTTTACGTAATGTAAGTGTGTTGTAAGTGTAATTATCTGATCATCAAAGTAGTGGATGTTTATTTATAACAATTATAAACTAACGCCCTATACGTTAGCTAATTAAAATGTGTCGTTAACCTTTGATTGCCAAAACGCCAATATAATACCCATAACTACATGACATTCACGTTGTACTAAATGATAAAAAATTGTAAGCAAAGGACGAATCGACCAAGTAAAGCGAACGAGTAGAATACTCTGCCGACACACGCTAACTCTGAATAATTATTTAATCTGGGCCACACGATCGTGCTCTATGCGCTGCTTTAAACACCCGCGCTACACTTCGGTTCCTCTTGGTTCTTCCAAAATAAAGCCCTGATTTAATTGGCGATTTCTGTGCATTGAGTTTAGCGCCAACTGATTTATTGAGCAGTAAAACAGTATCTGTTGTTTAAAGATATCGAATTTTAACGATACTTTCTACTTTACCGCGCGGTGAGTTAAATAATAATAATACAGAATGTGTGAAATGTGAAAGATTCTGCTTTTGTGTATTTCTGATTTGCTGACAATTATTAACCGAAATATGGAAGTGGTTTTCAATTTAGATAATATGAAGATTTAAAAGGAAAAGGTAGGCACCAAATATTACTATTAAAAAATTTGTGTAAGTATAAAGAAGAGTTAAATCTGTAAATTTAATAGATATGTTTATTTAAAAAAAGACTGGATGTTTGGATGCAACAAAAAATAATTTATAATGTTTTTCCTGTTTACATTTCGGTGGCACGAAAGCGTAGACGGAAATGTATGCCATTTTCTTAATTGTTACGGAATTTGCTTTTTCTTCTTCGTTTTTCTCTTGACAGAAGAGTCGTGATCACGCTGTGGATTATTTGGTTGCTCGCTTTACAAATTATCACCATTTTCCTCGATTGTAGGCGCTGATTGCTGCTTGGTTTATTGTCAAGTCAGTGGATTTCCTTATTTGATCAGTCCAGCGTTTAGGAGACCTACCTCTGGACCTAGTACCTTCTACCCGACCCTGGACTATTAGTCGCACCAGGTTGTTTTCGTCTCTTCTCTGAATGTGCCCGAAGTATCTGAGGATTCGCGCTTGCACTATTTTGGATAACCTTTGGGGTTCTTTAACTTCTTAGATGATGAACGCATTAGTTCTTCTTGTTGTCTAAGGGACGCGTATGATTCTTCTCCAACACCATAGTTCAAACGTGTCGATCTTCCTGCGATCGACAGCCTTCATCGACCATGTTCTGCTCCCTATAGAAGTACCGGAAATATCAGTGTTTTAAATATAGTTTTTTTAGTGATCACTGTGATAGCACTATTTTGCCATGTTTTTTGGAGACTTTTCGTTGTCCGGCTATCGATTTCCTATTTACGAATAATTTCCTGGGAACAGCCACCTTCATTTGAAATCAGTGCTCCCAGATGCCAGATTAAACATAAATATAGCTTAAGAAAGATTAACGAAAATGGAACAGCATTAGCACTACCTGCACAACAAATGTTACATAATTTTGATTTTGATAACACAAAAATATTGATTAATGAAGACAATTATAATAAGAGAAGAGTCCATGAAATGGTACAAATTAAAAAACTTCAGAATGCAATGAATTTTAGATCAGACACAGACAATATTAGCTCTGTATATCATACACTAATTAAATGAAAACATAAAATATGAACACCTGGTATATTGAAGAAATGCGGACCAAAAGTGATATCCTCAGAATGCGAAGAAAAATGCCAAACATTATAAACAGTTTTTCATTCTCTCGCTCGATGTTGGACAAAATAAATTTTTCAATTGTTTGCCAAAGTTGAAGGTAGAAACAGTCATGCATGTAAGTAAATTTTATAGCTCTGATCAATAAGTCCAGTGCCAGTCTTTTCCCAAACATGGTCGTCCTGACTTATCACCTGTAATCCCAAATGATTCGAACTATTTTAATAATCTTTTTGTCACTTCAAAATATTCCTGGGTTTCAGTCAATTTTATTGTTTATTATTTAAAATGTTACAAATACGTTTCGGTGTCTTTCTCCACCATCATCAGTTTGTGTGTCTAGTTGTTTCTACCTTCACATTTGACTGGTTATTTGAATAACCAGTCAAATAATAAATATTATCAAATATCAAAGAATAAACGTATTTGTAACATTTTAAATAATAAGCAATAAAATTGACTGAAACCCAGGAATATTTTGAAGTGAATTAAAGTACAGTCAGGAAAATATACGCAACTATTTTAATAATATTTTAATGCCCACCCAACTACTATACGAACGCACAAACATGACAAAGATCTCTGAGAGACTCATACAGCTACAGACAAAATGGACAAACAACCCCTACAAGTGGACCATACTGAACCCCCTTTGTCTTACAAGACCAACCAGACAATCCCGCTTCCGTTTCCCTACACTAACGCTACTCGAACACTTACAAACGCAACGGACTAGTGGACAATAAAATAATTTCTTCTTGCCACTGAAATCTTATTTATTCAATAACATTGTTAACCTAGAATGGGAGAATTTTCATATTTGTTTTTTATCTGGATTGGGACTGCATGTATTAAACAAGGGCAGAAGTACCGATGGGTCGATGGCTTTTTTTAGAAATAAAGATGTTTACTACTACTATTGTTAACCTAGAATAGGAGAATTTTCTTATTGGTTTTTTATCTAGATTAAGACTGCATGTATTAAACAAGGGCAGAAAGACCGATAGGTCGATAGCCTTTTTTTAGAAATAAAGATGTTTACTACTACTACTATTTTAATGTGTTTTTTACGAACTGTGAATGTATATTGTAGGCAAACTGATGATGGTGGAGAAAGACACCGAAACCTTTTTGTAAATTGAATAGTAATAAACAATAAAATTGACTGGAACCCATAAATTTCATTTAAATTAGAATTTAATCTATTTGATTTTTCTATTTCCCATTCGGAGATGGATTCCCCATGGCCATCAGTATTTCTCTATTTGGGATTTTTTCTATTGCCGGTCTAAGTAGTGTGTAAAACCCATCTATTTCGTCAACGGGAGATTTACTGGTTGGTGCGTACACTTGAATTATATTTAGTGTGGTTGGACTTCCCTGGAGTCTCAGGGTCAGGATCGTGTCATTGACTGCTTCATATTCCATAATATATTTACTGACGTTAGGAGACAGTACAAATGCAACCCCATTTCTACTATTATTTTCATTGCCGGAGAATATTATTGTGTTTCCAATGGAGGTGCTAAAATGTTCATTTCGTCTCCAATGGGGTTCTAATATACCTGCAATAGGTATATTACATCGTTGGAGTTCTCTTTCTATGATATACATTTTCCCCGTTTGGAGCATTCCTCTGGCATTCCAAGTGCCTACGTTGATTACCGTTTTCTATTTATTCTGTGGGCGTCCTTCAAAACCGTACCCCCCGGAGATCCGATTGGTGGACTGTTTTTACCTCCGGAATATTTATCCCTGAGCGAAGCCATGGATTTCATGAGAATAAAGAGTATGGTTGAGATGATTTCTCCGTGCCTTTCTCAAAATCAGGGATTTAGTCCTGTTCTGTGATAATTATGGTTATACCGGCAGTATTGGGTCGCCAGAGCCTCGTTGGTTTTCTGGCAGGGTGCACCGGATGACTGAGTCATCCGGTGAGGTTTTCATTTGGGTGACTTGATGTTAGTCGGTGTCGATCGCCACCCCGACTTTGAAACAAATATACAGGGCGACATAAAAGTTCGGAGACAAATTTCGTAAATTTAAATGTTAATGGTGTTTTGTTGACGTTTAGCTTGTTTTGTAGCACGTTATATTCTCTACAACCTACGTTTGTTTCTCATGTTAAATTGTTTCTACGTTTATGGCTATGAGTCGTGAAACAGACCGTGTTGCCGTCGTAAATTTGTTCGAATCGGGAAAGTCGCCTGCTGACATCACGAAACTCTTCCGTATTCCAAGAAGCACAATTTACAAAACCATTAAACGGTACGAGGAGTTGGGCACGACGGCGGCCAGGCCTCGAAACGGAAGACCGACCACCGCAACTACCCCGGAGAACCTAAACAAGCTGAGGTGTCGAATTTGCGGGAATCCTGGAAGGTCCATAAGAAACCTGGCCAAGGAGGTGGGTATTAACAGAGAGGCGGTCAGAAAAATGGCCAGGAAAGGCCTAAAGCTTGGAAGCTGCAATCTCGGAAGAGCTCATTACTTGGATGAGCGAACGAAGCAAGTACGACTAGAGAATGCGCAGCGACTACTCGAAAAAAGTCTTTCGGGTCGATTTTGTTCACCGACGAAAAAGTGTTGACCATTGAGCGCGTCGTCAATCGCCAGAATCATCGTCAACTTCTTCGGAACTAACTTGGTATTGCTCAGAATTTTGTGCTCTTTCAGACAAACGATGAATTTTTAGAAAAAAAGTCGAGTTCAGTGACGCCACTTCCGAAAGACGCCGCTGGTGTTCGTCGAGCGCGGTGTCAAGATCAATGCCCAAGTCTACCAAGAACGCATTTTGAAGGATGTCGTGATCCCCTGGAGGATTGGGCGCTGGCTCATTCTGCGAGGTAAACCATGGATTTTTGCAAATCCAACTAAATCGCCGTCTGGTACAAGACTTTGTGGCCGTCCACCTCGGCCGACCTGAATCGGATGGACTTCGCAATTTGGTCGATCCTGGAGCAAAAGGACTGCGCTACAAATCACAACACCGTCGAGTACCTGAAGCGTTCTCTCCAAAAGGCGTGGGACGAAATCTCAGAAAAAACACTTGCGACCATCGTCCAAACTTTCCGCAAGCGTCTGCAGGCCTGTGTGTCTGCTGAAGGTGGCCATTTCGAATAGTTGTTTAATTATTTTGTAGACAAAATAATTTGTTGGCTTTCGAATGTGTATAGTAGTAGTAGTAGTAAACATCTTTATTTCTAAAAAAGGCTATCGACCTATCGGTCTTTCTGCCCTTGTTTAATACATGTAGTCTTAATCTAAATAAAAAACAAATATGAAAATTCTCTTAGTCTAGGTTAACATTATTATTAAATAAAATAAAATTTCAGTGGCAAGAAGAAATTATTTTATTGTCCACTAGTCAGTTGCGTTTGTAAGTGTTCGAGTAGCGTTAATGTAGGGAAACGGAAGCGGGATTGTCTGGTTGGTCTTGTAAGACAAAGGGGATTCAGTATGGTCCAGTTGTAGGGGTTGTTTGTCCATTTTGTCTGTAGCTGTATGAGTCTTTCCGAGATCTTTGTCATGTTTGTGCGTTCGTATAGTAGTTGGGTGGGGGGGTTGTGTAGTGGGGTTTGGGGGTGTCTTATTCGTGTTATTAGTCTTAGTGCAATTTGTTCTGTTGTTTGTGTATAACGTTTTGTCCTTTCTGTTCCGTTGGTCCGAATGTGTATATTTTTGATGTTTAATAAAAAATTATTAAAACAAGTTGTCTCCGAACTTTTGTGCCACCCTGTATGATGTGACCTGTTCGGTATGATGTGACCTACTACAGTGTATGCTTGATCATGTATGTCATGAACCAATAGTTTAAACTGTCGGTATTCTTCATTTTTGGCAATCATAGCGGACAGAACAATGACGAATGATCAGGCAAAATCAAATGGTTTTAAATACATATATTGGTGATAGAGAGGCATTTTTGGAACCACTTAATTTCTAAAAAAATGGGATGCGGAAACTCCCTGTAAAATAATTATAACCGTTTTAGATCCCATAATTCAAAAGTGACCTAAAAAGCGGTTGCTCAAAGTTGTGATTGTTTAGCAGTAAAGAGCGACTAACATGCAAGCGTTCAAACATTAATTTCAAAAAGAAGCTTTGTGCTCACTATGAACATTGTTAGGCTCACTACTTAAATTTGATTCTGTCTAAAGCAGTTTCCACAAATTAAAAAGTCCGTGTGATTTTTGAGAACTTAAAATACATTCTGGGCTTTTTAAATTAATTTCTTCAACGAGAAGAAGTGCTGAACCAGATTGTGAGATACTTCCGTATGTTCTTTCCATCCTTCACTTAATAAAGAACTATTAGAACTGAACTGAGTCTTGCTTATTCAAAAATCTGTTTCAGAATATTAGATAATACCCCTTGTCCAAAATTTACAATGGAAAAGAATCTAAGAGAAACGCTGAAGAAGACGGACAAGAAATTATTAGAAAATTTGCTAGGAGCTCCAGGACATTATCAAAATGCGAGCAATGTTATTTAAGAAAAACGTTTATCTTCAAATTAGATAATTTTAATGACAAAGTGCTTACAAATTAGCGAACTGAAAATAAGGTAGGATATACTTAATATAAAGAGAGGTAAGTCTTTCTTTGCAAAACTCTCACCTGCAATACCTTAAAATTGTTACAAGGTGCCGCCATTAGCATATATTTTAATATGTATTTTGTTTTGTATCACAATTATGTTGCTGATTTTTTTTTCTAGAATTGTCGCCTATTTTTGAGATTCATAATAAAATGCTCGGAACACGTTCCATTTGAAATATGTGACTTTCAAAACAGAAAGTCTTTGACTAAACCATAATAGCTTTATAATGAATCGTTTATAAAAAGAGCAGCCTTCTTTCAATATTAAGTGAACAGCGAAGGCATCACATCAGATTCAAATGGCTCGGTTAGTGAGTTTTGTAAGTGTTTGTTATATCTGTTAAATCGATTACTAACAAAAATCTGAATAAGGTACACATTTTGGATATTAGTTGCTTCCTGATATTTGAGGGGTATTCTGGAAAGTGTATTGCAGTAAATGTACTGGGCGGTAAATATACATATATATTTCTAGGGAAGTTTTTTCTCATGTATCTATAAACTGGATATCATTTGAAAAAGCAAACTTTGGTGTATATATTTTTCTCAATAAGCCCTGCTAATCTTTATATTTAATAACATTAAAATACCAAGTCAAAGTGAAAAATTGACAGAATACAGAAATATGTTCCAACAATTGGAAAAAGGGTATGAAAAGGCTTGAGTAGGTCATTTTTGACTGTATATAAATACCCATTTATACAAACACAATTTCAATTTTGAATATTGGAGTTTATTTGCAGGTGTTAAAAATTATCATAATTCTAACCGAAACATTTTGTTGTGGAGCCGTTCCTATTCCAAGCTCTTAATTCTTTTTCGAAAATTAATTTGTTGAGCATTAATTGTTGGTTTTGTCTCCCCAGAGCTACTAATTATACACATAAATCGATATTTTTGGCTGGCGATTATTATAACGAACCCATTTTTAAAATTCGAACAAAATCGTCAATTTAAAAAGTAATGGAGCTCTCTAGATAGCTGGAGAAACATCCTTTAATATTTCTTTTTGATTATAGTATTCAATAATCAAATTATTGTATTCAATAAACCTATTGGCAGCACGACATTAAATTTACTTAGCATTAAAATCACGTTAACAAATATTTAAGTAAATGTATGATTTGACCTTCGCTTCCTTTCAGAATCGGGGTCGACTTCTGTCCTAATATTTCAATTCCAGGAGGTAGAAACTATCATGTGCTTAGGCCTCATTAATAAATACATTTAGACATTTCTTCTATGCCTTGGGCATTTTATAATTGACCTACGACATTTTAGTTAGTGCGCATAAAGTGCAAGTTGAGTTAAATCTTCAATTATGTTAATGGTTTTAACATATTTATTGAATTTTCTGCATCAGCTTAATGTCGTCATATTTTATGACCTGAACATCTCTCATGTTGCTTGTGTAGGAAATTTATCTTGAACTTGAACGCAAAATATTTGTTTTAAGAACATATTCGAGACGTTTGACTTACTACAAAGTTGATTAACAGACATAACGTTAATCAGTTTTGAAGTTTCATGTATCTAAATGAACAAGTTAAAGTAAAAATTAACTTTATTTCTATATTATTTTTTTTCTCTTCTTTAATTGTATTTTGCGTTGGTTTTAATATTTTAAAAATATGCACTACCGTTTGTTTCAGTCGGTGAGCATTATATTGGTCGAAAAACTATGCACTAAGGCAGAAAGCGGCCAAATCCAAAAACAGATTTCAGGAATTACTAATTATTATCTCAAAAGTCGGAGAGAATATAGTCTATTAAATATCTTCGGACGCATGTACTATCTATTACCGCAGGAATAGAATTGCCACAGTGTTTAAACTACGTTGCAATAAGCACACCATTTATTTTCCTATTCGTTATGTTACCGCATGTAGGTGTTATTTAAAGTAAGTAACCAGATTTTGTGTTTTTCAACCAATAGTACAACTTTTCCTTATAATTGATTACACACCTGGTACAGCAGAAAATCGCAAGTAGGAAAATTGAGTTGCGCCAGTATACAGGGTGTCCCGAAAATAGGTGGCCAAACTGAAACCGTGAAATCTGCTCTCAAAAATAATATTAATTTTTCAAATGAACATGTATCGAAAAATGCATCCTGACGGAGCTACGCCTTCTTGAAGAGGGACCCAGTAGTGGGGTTTTTTGCAAATTATTTCTAAACGGTTGAATTTCAAAACGTAAATTTTAGGAACTTTAGTAATTTTGATATTCTCAATCTAGATCTGAAATTAAAACTGTCAGAATTTCATCATAGACGTATCAGTAGTAGTAGTAAACATCTTTATTTCTAAAAAAGGCTATCGACCTATCGGTCTTTCTGCCTTTGTTTAATACATGTAGTCTTAATCTAAATAAAAAACAAATATGAAAATTCTCTTATTCTAGGTTAACGATATTATTAAATAAAATTCCAGTGGCAAGAAGAGATTGTTTTATTGTCCACTAGTCAGTTGCGTTTGTAAGTGTTCGAGTAGCGTTAATGTAGGGAAACGGAAGCGGGATTGTCTGGTTGGTCTTGTAAGACAAAGGGGATTCAGTATGGTCCAGTTGTAGGGGTTGTTTGTCCCTTTTGTCTGTAGCTGTATGAGTCTTTCCGAGATCTTTGTCATGTTTGTGCGTTCGTATAGTAGTTGGGTGGGGGGGGGGTTGTGTAGTGGGTTTTGGGGGTGTCTTATTCGTGTTATTAGTCTTAGTGCAATTTGTTCTGTTGTTTATTTATAACGTTTTGTCCTTTCTGTTCCGTTGGTCATGAGTATATGTCCAAAGTCTAGCAAGGGTCTACAAATAGCTTTATATATTTTGGTGGCGGTGTTTGTGCTGATTCCTCTGTCTTTGTAGGTTAGTGATCGGAAGTGTTTTGTTCTCTTTATTGTTTCTGCCCTGATGTTTCGTATGTGTTTGGTGAATTTAAGTTTGTGGTCAATTGTGATTTCAAGGTATTTTACGTCGTTTTTTGGTTGTGTCGTTTGGCCGTCTGCAGTTATTGTAGGGGAGTCAGCGTTGAGTCTGTGGTTTGTGAGCAGAAGTTGGTTTTTTGACGCGTTTGGTGTTAGTCTCCATTTATAAAACCATGTCATTGTGTTGTTTGTTAGTGTTTGGAGTCTTTGAGCTGCTCTCTCAGTAGTTTTGTCATGTACAATAAGTGCCGTGTCGTCTGCGTATTGTAATATGTATGCCGATCTGTCGATTTGATTTTTGTCTGGTAAGTTGTAATTGTATATGTCATGGCAGTATATATTGTAGAGAAACTGTGAGAGCGGGGATCCTTGAGGGAGCCCTTGTTCAGGGGAAAAAGAAAATGACAGTGTTTTGTCAATTCGTACTTGTAGTTGTCTGTTTTCTAGTAAGTTCTTTATGGTGTGTAGTAGATATGTTGGTGTGTGTAGTTTGTATAGTTTGTATAGTAAGCCTCTATGCCAAACACTATCAAAAGCCTATCATTGACGTCATCATCATAGACGTATCATTTGGGGGAGAAGTACAAAAAAAGCTCTAACTTTTTTCTGAGACTATAAATCAATCTTTTTTCTACAAATGGAAATCTGAAGTATTCTACGAATAAAATTAGCTCAGTCGCACCATTTTCCAACTAAATGACACTGCGGACAGGCCTGTATATGCGATCTTCTTGTTTCTTTGGTTATATACAAAGTAGGAATGTGGAAAAACTATAAACAAAATATTTCGGAAAGACTCATACATCTACAGACAAAATGGACAAACAACCCCTACAACTGGACCATACTGAATCCCCTTTGTTTTACAAGACCAACCAGACAATCCCGCTGCCGTTTCCCTACATCAACGCTACTCAAACACTTACAAACGCAACTGACTACTGGACAATAAAATAATTTTTTTCTTGTCATTAGAATGTTTATTTAATAATATTATTAACCTAAAATAAGAGAATTTTTTCATCTTTGTTTTTTATTTAGATTAAGACTACATGTATTAAACAAGGGCAGAAAGACCGATAGGTCGATAGCCTTTTTTAGAAATAAAGATGTTTACTACTACTACTATAAACAAAAAGCAGTCAGCAGTTGGAGCATGTATCTTGGAAAATATTACACAACCTTTTGGTCAGTTGGAAGGTGCACGCCTCCGAGAAAATTTTTGGATATTTGAATTTATATTTTACATTTTTTGTATAACACTTTTAAACAACAACAAAATACTAAAGTCGAATCTAAAAAGTTGGTCTAAAACCTTTCGCCTAACAAAATATTGTAAATGCACGATAAGCTAGCGTTTATCCGTAAACACGGAAAAAATTGGTAAAGATTAAGTCTAATATGCCTTTGATCGACCAGCAGCAAACATTGAAACAGAAGTCGCATATCCAGTTGGAGGTTTTGACCAAATGGAGCAACGAATCAAATGGACCATTGCATAAATCAGTCTCATAAGTAATTGAGGATGGAAAATTGTGGGAAAAGGAAAGAAAGATAAGAGAATCAAGCATATTAACGGAAACACCAGAAGTAAATAAGTTGGAGGATTAATTTTTGAAGTTACAGATTAGAAATTTAAAGGCCTGAGTTAAATAAATTATCAACAGTTTATTAAGGTGGTTTATCTCAAAATAACATTGAAGATTTATCTGTAATAAGAGAATTGGAAATCTTATGGAAATTAACCAAATCAACAGTACTTGATGGATCGGAAAGAGGAATTGCACAAGTTTTATGTGCGTGAATTTGTAGAATAGTAAATATGTTGGTATAATTTTGTTTCTGGTGGTAAAAAACTTGTTTTTACAAACCGTTTATTTTACAAACCAAAATGTTTTACAACAGCGAAATGTTTCCGCCTTATCGACTAACTTAGGACTAATTACTCATGTGGAGTGCGCAGCTTATATTTTAGTTATTAAATGCTGCATCGACAGTTATGGTTTAAATCCTCATTGCTCTATTGGTGTTATGTATCTATTTCTTACCCCAACGTGAAATTAGTCATGTCCCGAGGTACAAAAGCGAGTTACATTTTGGGACATAATTGCAAGTAAAAACATTAACTGCTCGATCAATGTAGCAATATAGCTTGATTCCTTAGAGAATATCGTTCTGAACAAGCACAATAACACTAATCTTGATGGTTTTAATTAACGCAACGCATAGAAAAAAATTAATATTAGAAACGGGAAAAACGCACTCGCACGCGCATATTTTTCTACAATTTTGTGGGCAATTTTGTATTTTACAAGGCTCTTTTCTACTTGCTTTAGATTGGTGATGGTTATTTAAATTTATAGATTAATAATTTAACATTTACTAAAATTATGTTAAACTTATAAAATAAAGTTATTTAGATGGTTATATATGTTATTGTTATTGTACATAATATGGAACCACCTAGATATAAGATATAAATTTTAGTAAATGTAAAATTATTAATCTAAATAACCATCACCAATCTAAAGCAAGTAGAAAAGAACCTTGTAAAATTTAAAATTGCCCACAAAATTGCAGAAAAATCTGCTAAATGAGCTTTACTTCAAAACTGAAAAGCTAAAATAAAATAGTTTTCGAGTTTATTGAAAATTAAATAATTTTTCGTTGATTATGTACGACTTTTTAAAGCTTGAGGTATATGCGTATTTCGTTATTACTAATTTGATATACGAATAACATCTTTAAACGTTTTAAAAATAACGTTTTCAAGGCACCATCATAATCAAAGAGCATGCCAAAGAAAAAGTAATATAAAAATAAATTGCTTTTGATTTTAAATTGCAAATTTTAGTATTTGTAATGTTCTGTTTAAAATCTTAGCAACACAAAACGGAAAGAAATGGATTAATTACGTAGTATTCTATGCTCAAAAACAAGTTCTTTCTTATGTAGTTAAAGATGTTCAAATTTAACTTAACAGATGCAGAATAAAATCATTTTTGTACCCATTGACAATCTTAACGATTCTTGTGTGAACTTCTTCTAATCTTAACGATTGAGTGGCTTGCGTGCTAGCAAAATAACACATTTTTAGAAATAGAAATGGTACGCTTCTTTTTTTCAATTTTAAAGCAGTTTTACGGTCCTGTATTTCACTTAGAAAATAAATTTGAAACTTCCTTGGACTTTACAGCTAGATAGGCCAAATAAAACACTTGATGATGCATCCATTGATCTAAGGAAAAAAAATCTATCAATAGTCTTTACTGTAAAACATTTGTTTATCTTTCGTATTAAGCCGTGCAAAACTTCTTTGAATGATTCATATCTCATTTGAAGACATTTTTGAAAATAGCAAAATTTTGGAAACAAAGCTGTTTCGGACCTGTAAATCTAAATTTAAAGACTGCAAACCAGTAATGCAGCACTTTTGACTTTTCGTTTATATACGGTTATTTTGCAAAGTAGAATACTCGATTAAAGTGGTTCTTTAGCATGAAACACCTAGCATTTGATAGTTAAAGCACCCAGTAACTTTCACCCACTTGTTTTTATTTGGTGCGTGTAAAAAAATACTTACGTTACCAACTTGAACTCTCGTTAACAATGCCGCTATGGTTCACTAAGCTGGTTCAAGCTGGTTAAATTAATGTATCAATATTGTGAAAGATATAGGTGTTTTAAAGCCATTTTCATTTATTAAAAACCAATATACATATATCACTAACAAAGCAACAATATACCTGTAGAGGATGAGGTAGTCTATCAGATCAGTAAAAAAATATATTTTATGACGAATATATTATTTCAACTCATCTAAAACTCGGTTTTTGTTTAGCGTCTAGGCTGCATTTTCGGGTTTCCTTTAAGAAGTTTTTATGTCCGGCATATTTTTAAACTGCGAAAACAATTTAACTCCAGTTTCTTTGTTCTCACATAGATACTCTAGTTGTAGAGTATGCTCCCTTTTATATAATGTGTCGCACTTAAGATGGAAGCACCCCTGTATTTTATTTATTTTTAGAAGCAGGGTTTTCAGTTTCGGTACAGAGGTAGAATGTTATAAGCTTAATTGTTTAGGGTACCCAGTTCTACCTTCGGTTAAAACCCCAGCCTGCTATGACTTTGCAAATAGGGGCAATTCGCTATATTTTGCGATGCAAACAGGATTTTTGTTATTATATACACGAAACAGCAAGACTGAACCTTAACATGTGATACAGCATAGTAATCAGAACAAAAAGCTGAATTCAAAGATGTAAGAATTCAAGATGGCGCCAATAAGAAAAAAACAAAGTTCATGATGGTTGTCGAGAATCCTTAAGTCGGATTTTAAATACAACATCGCCACGTTGTAGAAGAGAAAAAGTTGCAATGATGAAGTATTATTAATTTTAAATTTCCGCGCCACATAAGCTAAGGAAATGATTAAAAACCTTTTTATTTGAAAATCGGATTTTTCCGGAAGTAGCAGACATTTTTTAAATTTTGAAAGACCATTTTGCTGAACTCTAGATTGAGCAATTTTGCCCCAATTTTACCAATCTTGTATCTTATATGGTTACCGAGATCCCCATGGTTGAGCTCCAAAAACGGACACCCGGTATAGCTAATGAAATGACCATTTCACAACATTCAACACTGTGTATTAACACGCTTCATTTTTGTACAGTTGCTTATAAAGCAAAATATTATTCTGTTGAAATTGGCTACAGCCTCAAAGAATTTGTAGGCATTTTTATTGAACATTCTTGAAAAAAACAAGCAAAAGATGTCAGTTGAAAAGTTTTCCTTTGCAAAACCGTGGAATCGCTTTCCTACGTTTCGTGCATATCTGCGGTGAACATTTTCAAAGACGATGAGACAAAGGCAAAAGTTCTTTTCCATGTCTCTCTCCGATGACTGGTTGTTCAGCTGGAGATACTGCGGTATTCATACTATTCTATGTGTATGGAGTAAAGATGGGAGAGAGTAAACCAACAGAAGCGTTAGTTTATTAACATGCGATTAAATTAATTTTTAACAACGGCTTTTACAATCTTCTTTATATTAATTTGTTTTTCCAAAAGTGCTTAGCAATGTTCCTTTATATTCAGCTAAGCTTGCACATTTCCATGGATCACCCTCTATATTATGATAACGCAAGTGATATTCACAAAGTCGTACGTATTTTAAACGATTTTGTTTCATACTAATTTTCCTTATTTGCAGCTTATTCTTTTCGGAACGCTGGTGTATGTCTCAGCGTTACCGTTTACCAACGTTAATGTAACAACGTCGTCAGAAGCCGAGACGAGACCAATTGCTACATTATTGTCTCACCGATTGGTTGACATAGTTTCCACTAAACTCGCTTCTTTAGCCAGATATTTCCAATTAAAAATACGAGTCGCAAGATTTTTAGCTTCATTGTATACAAATCAAAATCTTATACTGCTGAGAGATCTTATTAGTCAGGGAGTACATTTTACCAATTTCATTTTAAAAGTTATACCACGCACAATAAATGATCCTGGATTCGAATGGCTTATGATTATCACCGAACTATTCCGGACAAGTACTGCAACAGAAGGTAAAATGTAGCATTCAATTTAAAATTTTTAAGTGTTTTGCTTCGAAAGTATACCTACATTTTTTCAAAACCAAAGTTTATATGGGGTTTATTTCGACAGTAGATTTCTTATTTTGTTGGTAGTTCTAAAGGTGAATTTCAAAGATTGTATAGCTAAACATGTTTTTAATATATACAGAGTTGCTGGGAAGGTTCTTGGGCTCTCAACCAGAATCAAGTTCTGAGACACCGGCTGAACTATTTCCAGAACACCACGAAGTCCAAACTGAGCCGCCCATTTTTTTTAACGCCGCTATTGCCAGCGAAAATTCAGATTCCAATGAGATCCAATCGATTGCAAAGTCGATAGGAGAACAGCGAGGAAGTCGTGAAGTCATTGAAGACGATTTCGGGCCTGCAGATGAAAGAATTATGGCATTAGACAAATTGATTAACGCTAAATGAAAGTAGAATCAAAATATTTTATTCAAATAGACAAATGCAAAATAATTACCTATATATTAGACATACGAGTCCAATTATATTCTGGTCTCTACATGACTTAATACTTACTATACTTTTTTGGATATTTCAGTTATGTCAAATGTACAATTTTAAAGTGCTGATTCTAAATCGACTTGTTAGTTGACGTTGTTCTGTTGCGTTCATTCTTTTGATTGATTTATTTTGATTCAGTTGTCATTCCAAACTAAGTTTTTGTTTGAATGTTTATTTTCAAATGAGTCACAGTTCATTTCCAAACGAAATAACATGGAATCCAATAAAAAAAGTTTTAAAAATGTTGTATTTTTTTAAAACATGTACGATTCTATAATTTTTTGAGAAAAATTTAAATTTTCAAGGTGCTTAAACTTGAGTCTCAAGTAGATATTTGTTGCAAAAATAAAACTAACTCGTCACGTTTAGGGGATGGAATTATTAGCGGAAATATCCGATGAATCCGGAAGGATGAAGTGCCTGGAAATGACACTCCAACAGAACATTAAAAAACAGGCGACACTTGAATTCGTTACCAGAATGTTGTTTCCTTGAATGACCTCAGAAGTTCCTTTACCTATTGCAATTATTCAACATTTTGTTAATACAGAGTGTCCCAGCGGGAACCACCGTGATCGATATTTGCTAAACTATAATTAACAAATATTTTAAAATAGGTCAGTATACCGAAGTCACATCTCCGGTTATACCGGAAGTATGTGTCAACTTGCTTATTTTAAATGGAACACCCTATATACTATTAAATTTTTAAAATCTACTCTAAATTCTAAATATATCTCATGTATAATACCCTATATCTAAGTCTAACCGTTTTTGATATATTTCAAATTTTTTTAAACAAACAATGACAATTGTTGGCACTAGAATAATGATACATTTTTCCTATCAGAAAATATGTCTTACTTTATTGAGTCGCCTTCCTTATTGAAAATGACTTACTTTAATGAAATTTCAACAACATTTTGATAACAATGAATAAAAAGTGTAAAAAATACGTTTCAAATTTAAGTTGAGAAAACCGCCCAAAATATTTTTTTCAAATGGAAACAATGTTCAAATGATTCAAATGTGAGGTTCGGCAGTTAATGGGCTCTCAGAAGATCCGAGCCTTGCCAATGCATCGGCCACTGCCACTTTGTTCAGGGCGTCCCATCAATCCTGGATCAGTCTATTGTCCAGATGGACAGTACGATCTCGTTCACTCACTCTAGTCCTTCTGTAACTTCCTTATCTGTGGCAACCTGGAGGATTGCATATAGTTCCGCCTGAAACACTGTCGTCCAGCTTCTCAGCGAAAAGGACGCTAAGCTGTTGGTGTCTTGCCGTTACACGCCTGCCCCAGACCATACCGTATTGGGCGCTCGTGAGCCGTCGGTGTGCCATCATTGCACCCCTTTTCGGGTAGTCACTATCCTAGTATTCCAACTTTTTTTTGTTGGGATTTCTACCTTAAATTTCCTTTCGAACCTAAGTCCACTGTCAGGTGGGACCGACCACTTTTGCACATCGAATTGGAAGATTCCAACGCATCGCGGTCCCTATTTTTGTATGCCCCTGACGTGGGTGGTTGTCATGCCTTACAGAGCAGCATTCTATCCTATGTATCGTAGCGGTTTCCATGCGTATCCGCAGGGTTAACTCAGGGAGGCCCAGGAGGATGTTTCATGCTATGCTCGCTGTCGTCCTCATTTTGCCGGTCGTCGCTAGGCAGGCCAGTTTTTGCAGACCCGGCAGTATCCGGGATATGCACGACTTCTCCACCGCCGGCTACCAGACCACGGAACCATAACAGATCCTCGGTCTTATAGCGGCAGTGTACAACCACTTCATAACGTATGGTTTTAGACCCCAGTTTTCCCCAGCGCCCGTCGCTAGTGCCACATAGTGACGGTAACCTTTTGCTTAACTTTTTCTACGTGGGGGTTCCATGTGAGTTTAGTGTCTAGGGTCACGCCTAGGTACTTGACCTCTCCCACGAGGGTAAGAGGTTTTCTGTACAACATTGGCCACATATAATCCTTTTTTTTTTCTCCTTGTAAAGAGCATGCTCTCCGTTTTGCTAGGATTAACTGATAATCCGACATCGGTGCTTCATATCTCTATTATTCTACATGCAACCTGCACTCTCTCGCAGAAGACGCCCAGAAACTTCCCATTAACCAGAATTAGGCCGTCGTCCGCATAGACTAGCGCGTAGAAGCCCTCTCGGTCTAACCTCCCTAGGAGCTCGTCCATAATCAAACACCACAGGCGGGGGGAAAGGCAGCTGCCTTGTGCGTTCTACCCTTTCAGTTACGCACATTTATTGTTCAAAAAGACCCCCGGGACGACCACCAACCCGCTGGTATGAAAGATGGAGTTCAGCGTCACAACTGAAGCTATGATGTTGATGAAAAACAGGATATAATCCTAATATAAGAGGAAAAAGAAGAAGAAGATATATTTATGCCTCAGACTCATATTAAACCGCAAACGTATCCTGGATACACCGCTTATACTTAGAATTCCCTCACGCATTTGTAATATACTATATAAGGCGAAATAGATTAGAACATTTGACTAAAGGTAGGTACCTAGATATTATAACTACGTACATATCATTTGGACAGTTTAATTCAACTTCGATTAAATGAAAAAGCTGAAGAACACTCTCCTTATATAGCCTAAAGCGTCTAAAAAAAGTTGTAGGTAGTCGTCCATGTCTTCGAATTAATCTGACCGTTCATAGATCCGCCGTGGAAAACCAAAATCTATTATTTCAAAAAAAATCTAGATCATCTTCTCAAAAAATTTCATGTTCTCAATCTATGTCCATTGATTATAATTACAAATACTATTTATAAAAATGGACAAGTGGATCGCAACGCTGCAAAAAAAACAAAATACTCAAAAATTTAGGTTGGAAATTACAGATTAACGTTAATCCGTCATTTAAACCTCCGAACTTGGTGGATTAAATTTAAACCCCACTTAGAGCTCGTAAACCAGCTTTAACTGACGCTGCAAGTCAAATCGGCTTGATTGACCAGGTTTAGCGATAAACCTTAGTTAAGAGCCGACGGTGCGATCGGCCATTAACGGTTAAGCTCTTAAGGGCTTGTTACGTTTCCTTCCTTGCAGAAGCCTGAATGTGGAAGAATGCATTTACCTTATCGAACTGCGTATAAGGGTATACATCCCCTATAAATAGGAACTGTTACACTGTTGCTCAATTTAATATTTAGTATCTTGCAGAAAATTTTAATTTTGAAAAAAAATCTTCCATCCCTTGAAATACCAGCTATAATCCTTACAGAGGAATATTTTGAATTAGCCTGTATAATAACAATATATCAATTCTATTTCACCACTTACACTCCTTGCATACGAAAGAAACATCCTTGATTTGGCACACATTTCCACAATTTTACATACGAATACATTCACTGATGTAAAATAATCTGTTAACGAGTAATATGTAATCGTTTTCGAAGTTAACAGTAGTTGTACAAGATGACATTTGTTCTAAAAAGTTCATGCTATTATGATAATTTCCTTAATGATGCAACTACTAGCAACATTAGATCTGCCAATACGTGTCGAAAATTTTTCGCATTTTCGTCTCTTCTTTGTTATTAATGAACAAACGAACCAGTATATATTAGCTGATAAGTGAAATAGATCCTTTGAGCATGTCTAGAAAACCAAATGTGCTTCAAATTTTGTAACTTTTGTCTTTTTTATTATGAAAATCATTTACTTGCTAAGCGTTTTGTGAGTCAGTCGGTAGTTTCCAAACCTTGAATTTCATGTCAATATCCAACTGGAGTTTTATACTAGGCGCGATTTTGTTTTCACATCATCAGCAGATGAAAAATTCAAAAAGATTCAACTACTCCACATTTATATTTCTTTTAATCTCCATTTTTATATTGTGATTTACGCCACATTTGATATACAATTAATATATTTTTCGTTAGAAACGAAAACCCCTGATCAATCATCCAGAGAGTTCATCAACATGCGCCATACTTCACTAACAAAATCAGCATGAAAACAAATCAAAACCATATTTCAAAAGCATTTAAAGACATTCTCTATAATAATGCGAAATATTAGGCCCTCGCACCAAGCAGTCTCTTGACCTCTTTTCTGATCTTCTCCTTCTCAGAATTTTCTAATGCTGAAAACATCAAGCACTTAGAGATCACAGGAGTGAGCAATGATAACCCATATGTTTGCCTGGTAGCATTAGTGGACAAATTCCGTCTTCAGTGCTCCCTTACTTTTAATGGATCACAGACACTGTTTTAAGTATACATAAGAGTGTTAATGTTATATTCTTGTTTACAATAAAAACGGTTTATACGAGTTCAGTAGTTTGGCTTTTCTTGGGCATGCAATTGCTCTTTTTGGTAAAAAAAAAGTGAAGTATTGATGCAGTAGCTGTTTAGTGTCAAAACCCCAAAATTATATAGCCTATTCCATAAGGTAAATCTATTTTGATCAATGCATAAAATTGTCTTAATACACCTTGATACATCTCTATTCAACCCATTTGCAAGTACCCTCATTATCGCTTAATCAACCTTATGTCCCACATGCTCAAAACATTCCTACCGATCATTCACGCTCGCATCAAACGTAGATCTGAGGCAGATCTTGATGATTCTCAGTTTGGAGTGAGAAACTCTTTCGGAACGCGTGAAGCACTTTTCGGAATAAACCTTCTCCTCCAGAAATACCGTGATTAGCGAAAAAATGTTTTTGCATGATTTATCGTTAACAAAAAAGCCTTTGACTGCGTACAGGACGATAAACTTATTGACATACGACAGGGGTTGGAATAGATGATAGAGATATCCGGATAATGCAAAATCTATACTGGAATCAGACGGCACAGGTAAAAATTGGAAATATTAAAACAGACCATATTAAAATACAACGTGGAGTAAGACAGGGTTGCATACTGTCGCCCTTACTCTTCAACCTATATTCTCTAAGTCGCGTGCCAACCTCACCGTAATACCCATAGTTTCGACAACTTTTAATTCCACAGGACAAGTTGATTTAATAGATTTTCAATCCTACCCAGACAATGAATACCGCTGGTGTTTGAATTGTCAAGATCACTTGACAAAATTTCTATTTTACGTCCTCTTAAAACAAAAACTGCAAAAGAAGTTGCTAAAGAGCTGCTCAACATTTTTTGGCCAAAGTGATAATGGCAGAGAATTTACTGCATCTTTAATTTCTGAAATGGTTGCAATGTGGCCATCACTGAAAATACTTAAATTTTTTTTCCGGTGAAGTTTGGGAAATGCTCTCTTACGCACACCCAGAGCTGATGTTCTGGCGTTCTGGGCTGTGTGGGACTCCAGCTTAGCTGTCTGCCCACTAAAACCCTTCCTCACCTCCGAAGTCTTGTTTGACCTAGCACCGCGGTCATTTCTGTCCTATTTTGCCTTCGTATTTTACTCCCTCATTATCCCTGTGTATTCAATGAATTCCAGAAGAATCTTGAGGGGGCTACGCATGACCTGGTCTGGTAGAACTTCATCTCCTCCCAGGAGTCTTCTTCTACTTGTTGCATATGACGTGCAGTGACACATAATATGTAGAGTAGTTTTGTACTCTAATTCGCACCCCCTGCAGGTCGGTTGATCGCCCAGTCCCATCCTGAAGAGGTGTTTTTTGCAGGGGACGTGTGCTGTTGAAAAGGCCACTATCCTCCTTATGTTTTGCCTGCTGAGATCTAGCAGTTCGTTATTACGCACTGGTTGTGGAGGTCCCTCCAACTGCCTTGCGGTAAGGAATCGCGGTGTCTACTCCTAGTACTTTTTATGTTCTTGCAATATCCATTGCCCAACTCCCACCCTAGCTTGGGCATGAGATATACCACAAGCAGCTTCTTGGTTGGTCAGTGGTTGATCGGCCCCTGCCTTAGCAAGTTCCGCAGAAATCTCGTTTCCTTTGCTCCTGTTTGTCCCAGTTGCCCAAGTGAGTTTTACTCTGTTTCAGTTCCCAGCCAGGGTCATAAGTTCTTTTGCGCAATGTAGCACACATTGTGACCCGATTGTGTACGATTCAAGTGCCTCCGGTTACGATGGTAATATGCTTACGTGTGTAGGCTCTTTCCCTCATTTTCCGGGCGCAGTTTGTTATCGCTAGTATACTTGCTTGAAAAGCGGTCGTGATGGTGTCCAAGTTTAAGGTAATCCTTTCCCCGGTAATAGCGTATTGGACGTACGTCACCAGTGTGAAACCTATAATCACATATGCCGCCGTAATATGGTGGCATAGAACCAAAATCAGTACATATCGACAGTCTCCGAACAAAGTTCAGGGGCTGGCGTGTCTGGAAATAACTGGAGCAATGTCAACAACGCCGACGGCCGCTATGGAGACACTCCTGGGGCTGGAGCCTTTGCATTTATCCATCGAAGCTGAGGCCCTAAGAAGTGCTTACCGTATCGGTGACGGTGCCTTCAGGAAAGCGACGGAATTGGGACACAGAGCGATCTTCAGAAAACTAAAGACAGTCGAACCCATGGGATTGAAAGCTGATCGAATTAAAACTCGATAGCATTTCGGTACCTTTCAGAACTTATGTTCTGGATGAGGGGCGAGATGGTGGAGCGACTCCATCAGCTATCACAGGGGACTCCGTATGGTATACGCACGGCGTTGGTATAGTCGAAAGAGGAGAAAAATACTTCATTGTCGACCAAAACATACACACTCGCAAGGAAGCATTGAGAGAAGCAACCAAGATGTGGAAAATATGTTGAGAGCCTTGATGTACGACCATCAATCAAAAAATTGGTCATTAGGTTGTTTTTTTTTGTGCAATTTCAGAAGAACAGTTCTTTCCACAAAGTACATTGCACGTACACCATATAAAGCTTTATTTAAAATAGACCATAAAGTTGGATTTGCTGGTGCGAATATACCTAAAGATTTGTTGGATCCAATTGAAACTGAGGATAATTTGACAACTTTCTTTAAATAATTGAACAGTGAACCAGAGTGTACACTACAAGAACATAATAGTGAAGGCGACGGTGAGGTTCTATACGATAATAATGACTATAAAGACAACGTATGCGTACAAGCAACTATATATGTTGTTGAATATCGAAAAGAATCGCAAGAAATATCCTCTGAAGTAGTAGTTACTTCAAATTCCGAGCTGTTGGAAGTTAGTATACAGAAGGTAACCGACCAGGAAGAAATAAATGTACGTGTAGCTTGCCCCGAAAATGGCGGTGAATGCGTATTATACCAAAATAAATTGTCAATTCGAGAAAATAACATTAGTGCAAATCGAGGTCAGAAACGACAGGCAGATAAAATGTTAAATATTACGACAAAAAAGTTTACATCCTTAAAAATTGGTTTCTGTGTTATTTTACCGGTGGACAAAAGTGATAGGGACAGTGTTCCTGTGAGGCTGCAAAAAGGCTTCTTTGCAATTCTAGATGTCACAAAAGCGCAACTTGCGCCAATAAATAGTAATTTGTCATCGGCTTTTACGAAATAAATTTAATTTTCCTCATTGTGTAACTTGTTTTAAAACTTCCTATATCAGACAAGACTGTAACTACGCTGAATGACTAAATTAGGCAAACGGTGTAACCAGGTTTCGTTAAGCCAGTTACAGAATTTCGCAAAAATTTCAGTCTGTACAGGGAATGACTGAAATGGTTAGTCAAATAGAGAAACGATAGTCATTTCATGGAATGACGGCTTTCGGTGTTTGACGCCGACATATATAATCCTATTCGAGACTATAACTATATTTACCATGTTTATTTCTTGAATTTCAGGTTTTCATTTGGTGATATAATCTTTGTTAAGGATGAGATAGATTCGATGTTCTGTCTATAAGTGCTCTAACTGAACTTTCATTACATGGTCACTATGGTTCGTATAAATCTTAATTCGGTTATCTCCCTAACCAGCCCACATTTTTATACACTTATAACATAAAAACAGGTTATTATTAACTAGCTAAAATATTTGCCAAATTTCTTAAATTAGTTTAGTGGGTGAATAATTTGTTTCGTTCAAGGTCAGATGTATTATTGCATGCTTGTTTAAGGAATTCGATATTTTATGCTAATTTAAAACATAGGCATTAAGCAATTTTGTTTTCTCATTATGCTATGTGTTTCGAAATAACCAAATAGTTATGGTTGTTGCAACTGAAACAATTGCTCTTTTACACTATCCAAAGAAAACGATGCGTATTGTTAGCAAACAAAGAAAATATCAAGGATAACATTTAGTTATCTAACCTGTAGGTATATGTTTTGGCTAATTTATTCTTAAAACATTCCTTATAATTCAATTTCTATCATTTGTTTTGCTCCATGCTGTAGCAAGGGATGAACAGCTATCTTGATGCCCAGAAGCAAAAAAGTAGCGCAATTCTTCTAGAGTCTGAAATGCTAAATACTGTTATTGTTGGCCTGTTAACAAAGGCAAGTACAATATTCCAATATTCCACTACCGCTTAATCGCCCTAATAAGAACCTCTCTAAGACTCCTCAAAGACTAAACCTCCGTCTGTGTGCTTGTTTGCGAAGCATTTTTTATAAGTTGGGTTATGAATGTTGAAAATATCAATTGTATGTTTATTTGAAATAAAAGATGATGTCTATTGAATTAAAGCGTGAAATCGTAGAAAAACATGAGCAAGGTGTGTGCGTCATTGAGATGGCGAAGATGTACGGGCGTAGCACATCAATGACATGGACTGTGCTAAAGGAAGAATCTTAACACAAAGCATCACATGTGAGAAAGGACGAGCGATTTATGGTGATTTGCTGAAGCAAATTCCACACTCTTCCACAAACAAGGAATCGGAAGACTCGTTTAAAGCCAGTCGGGGATGGTTTGACAACTTTAGGAACTGGCATTCACTCCGTCGTCTGGCATGGTGAGGCAGGAAGTTCGGATGTGAAGGCAGCTGAGGTTTACATCAAAACGTTTTCCGAACTGATAGAAGCCAAATGATACATCCCCATCCAAGTCTTTAACTGTGACGAGACAGGGCTTTTCTGAAAAAGGATGCCGAATAGGAGGAGAAGACGATGCCAGGTCACAACCCATGAAGGATAGATTAACTCTAGCACTTTGCGCCAATTCGCCAAAATCGAGCCTCTGCTAGTATACCATTCGGAAAATCCCAGAGCCTTTAAGTCACATAAGATTTTAAGAGATAAACTGCAAGTTATGTGGAAAGCAAATCCGAAGGCGTGGGTCAACAGGAAATTCTTGGTGCATTGGATAACCCTGGTGTTTGGCACTTCTGTTAAAAATATCTACAGGAAAACACCTACCCATGCAAGCCCTTCTCGTCCTCGACAATGCCCCTGCTCACCCACCAAATATCGATGATGATTTACTCAAAGGATTCAAGGTTATAAAGGTTCTCTACTACCACCCAACACCACGCCTATCCTGCAGCACATGGATCACCAATCATTTTTAATTTTAAGAAATTGTACACCAAGCACATTTTTCGGTGCTGATTTGAGATGACGGAGAACACAAACCTTACCCTACGAGAGTTCTGGAAAGAGAACTTTAAATTCGTGATATGCCTAATAATTTTTGATCAGGTCTAGCTGATCGAACCTTAACCTCAACATGCAGCTGCGGCGTAAGCTATGGCGTGACGCTGTAGCTGAAATGGCCTTCTAAGGATTGGAACCCGAAGTGTCAGTAGTAGAGGAGATTGTTTCTCTGGGAAAATCCATGGGTCTGGAGGTGGCTGAGAGAGATGTGAACAAACTCGTCGATGAACAGTCTCAGGAGCTGGCAACCGAGGGGCTACACGATCAACATTCGCAGCAGCATCCGGTGGTTCAACGAAAAATTAGTTTTGAAGAGGAGCCAGAGATGGAGGAGGTTATCTCTACAAGAGATATAAAGGAGATCTTGGGAATGTGGGAGAAAGTTGTAGAGTTCGTTGATAAAAATCACCCCGAAAAAGTTGCAACTGGTCGTGCATCGGAGTTGTTCAACGAAACTTGCCTAAATCATTTCCACAATATCCTGAAAGGGAGAAAGAAACAAACCTCCTTGGCAGTTTTTTTAAACGATCTGCAGCTGAAAATGAGCAAAGCGAAACGAAAAAAGCGAAGATCAGTGACTAAATTTAAGCGCTTCCGTAAGCACTTCACTTTTTCTTTTATTATGTTTTTATAAAATATGTATTTTTTATTTACAAATAAATGTTTCTTCCTGTAAATACATTTTTAGTATTCAAAAACACTTAACAAAAACAGCTTTGGTAGTTCTTTAGGAGCTGGAGCGGATTAATGGCATTTCAATTAATTTCAATGGGAAAAATTGCTTTGAGATACGTGCAATTTGACATACGAGCAAGGTTTCGGAACGAATTAAACTCGTATGTCGAAGCACCACTTCGTTCTGTACTTCTAAAAATGTAGTTAAATTAATACACCGAAAAAGGTCGATTTTTTTGCACTGTGTCGTTGCAAATAAATATTTTGCAATAAAACGGTTAATAAAGTGGAAATATTGTAGTATTTGTTTCAGTTAATTGGTGAAAAATTACTGTTTCAGGAAAAGGTACCTATTATACAATTTCAAATTCTAGAAGAGTGGTGCTAATTTATGTGCTTTTGAGCATCAACGTAGCTGTTTATTCTTTGGTACAGAAGAAAGTAAAAGATCATAAAATTAATTGTTTTTTAAATCGGAAGCATACTTTCAAAATATTTTGTCTAGCTTTTGAACTACGACCCCTGTCGAAGCTAAAATAAAATAAATCTTTTTTTACGTAATGCTACATGAAAGTAGTAGCACGAATTATCAAGTGAAGTATCGTCGAACGTTTACGACACATGCTGTATAAACGTTTAAACAATTTTTCGAAATTGACACCGTAACTGGAAAATTTTTCGGGTTTTGAGAAGTCGTGGAAAATAATTTCTGCAGCACGTTTTGCAAATTGTTTGGCAAATTCAAAGTGTTTCGTTTGAAAGCTTACACTGGAATCAAGGTTCAGGACTTCAGTTCACTGCAAGGTTTTGAGTGAAACGCCCCTAAAGATACAATAGTGCTTGCAAAAGGTGAGGAATAAATTCTTTTTCATAACGGCGTAAAAGCCTGAAAAGCTCACCAGGTTCAAGCAATGGCCGCAAAAGCCTAAGAACAATAACAGAAACATTAAAATTTTCATATTAATTGTATTATATCTGTATTAGGGTGGCCCTTAATTTTGAACTATCGCATCTTAGGGGCCCACCCCCCAGAACGTTTCCAACTTATAAAACAATAATCCCTAATAGAAGTTAGCCCTGTAGGACAATTTTAAAAGGGGCCACAAACGCGTTAATTTTTAGGTTTTTTTAGGAAATTATGAACTTTTTTATTATATTTATTAAGTCTTTTATTTACTCTATTTTAAAATAATAATCTACTGCAAAATTAAATGCTAAATTTAGTACAGCAATATAAATAAAAACTAGACCAAAATAACTATTTTTGAAGAACGTATGTTTCTTACAATCTGGATAAGTTTGACGATAATCAGTCACAACTTGTAGAAGAAACTACTTTTGACTTTCATCTTTTGTTAAAATATTATTATACTCTTGTATTCACTTTAATCCCCTTTTTGCGACATCATTATCAACTAAAAAGTTTTAAAGAATATTTAATACTTTTTGATAATTTTCTCGGACTTCCCGGGTGTCAAGTGGGGTACTTAAGAAATCAGTTGATATATGAAATCTTATGAAAATGTTCAATGTTTCAGATGATAAAAAATTACTAATTTCCTTTGATTCATTTCAAATAATTTTTTTAAAATATATATTATGACACGGACAGATCCCTGAAACTCTGGTCGCCTCTACCATTTTCAGTTTTTCAAAAAATGCTAGACTTTCGGGAGAGAGATACCACAAGGGTCCTCCGAATTTATTCATAGCTACTTGAGAAGCAATGAAGTTTTGGTGTTTATATTTGAGACGGATTCGGATTTGAACTACTAGGTTGACGTGCTTGTCTTCTGCTTCTATATCTTCAAACTTTGCTACTTCGCTTATTCTGTCTCCGAGGCGCAACCCTGTGAAGAGGTAGGGCCCTCTTGCCCTTGGAACGTGAAAGCGCTCCTAAAGGCGGACGAACCAAAAGATGGTCAACGGTATATGATGCAGAAGGCAATGGCAAACCACGCATTAAAGATCTTCAAGGATATCTCTAGTAAACAACCAGCAATGTCAGTCAATACTAAATACAATTCCGGAGTAATTCCCCCAATCGGATCTCCGGGGGAAAGTGTTGTAAGCAATGCCAAACAAAGGCACAGGAAGTGTACAATCAAAGAAAGATAACATGAGCTCGAGAATCGCTACCTGGAATGTAAGAAGCATGTACAGGAGTGGCAAAATCCAAAATACAATCAAGGAAATGAAAAGGCTACAGATAGATATCCTGGGCGTTAGCGAGATGCGATGGAAGGGATGCGGAGAGTGTACCGTCGACGACTACCAAGTGATATACGCGCGGAATGAAGGAGCAGCCCACGATAATGGGGTGGCCGTTATCATATCTAAATCACTAGCGAAATCGGTAATAGAATCAGTGCCGATATCTGACAGAGTAATTCTTATCCAAATCAACTCAAGACCAATTAACACCAACTTAATTCAAGTATACGCACCAACAACTAAAAGTAGTGACGAGATCCAAAGTTTTTACAAGCATCGACGAAGCATTGTGTATCGTAAAAAGGTAGACAACACTATAGTTATGGGCGACTTTAACGCAAAAGTAGGAAAAGAGCAGTGCCAAAACATAGAAGGTGGCTTTGGAATGGGCCGCAGAAATGACCGGGGTGACCGCCTTATTCAATTGTGCCAGGAGAACGACCTTTTTATAACAAACTTCCTTTTCAAACTACACCAAAGAAGATTATACACCGGGACGTCGAATGCGGAGTCGGAGGATATGACTGTCCGCAATCAGATCGACTTTATCTTGGTAAAGCAACGTTTTAGAAACAGCATAAAGTCCGTCAAAACATACCCGGGAGCGGACATTGGCTCTAACCACATTCCCTTAGTAGCGTTAACACACATCAGGTTAAAGATAATTGTCAAGAAACAAAACCAAAACAGCATAGACCGAACACTACTAAAGAATGAGCCCATCAGAAGTATAGTCCGAGAACAACTCCACAAATGCCTTGAAACCCACAACGAGAACGCGACAGACTCTGACACCCAGTGGCACAAGATGAGAACAGATATAAAAAACCTTTGTCTAAAACACCTCAAAAGTAAAACTCAAAATAAGAAAATACCCTGGATAACCATAATCTAAAGGAGGAACGTAGGATACTAAAACACAGCAAACAAGCTTATAAAGTTAAATAGCTATTAATAGTACAGAGAACCCGGAAGCAAAAGCATGTTATCTGGCCAGCCAGTGCAAGGAGATAGAAGATCTAGAAGCAACATGTGACTCTTTTAATATGTATAAAAAGGTCAAGGAAGCAACTGGCAACTCACGATCGAACAGAGCATCGGGAGTACTGTACGATAAAAGTGGAAAAGTAGTACAAGGATTGCAACAAAATCTAATCGAATGGACAAATTTTATGACGAAACCATTTGAAGACGACAGAACAGCAACACCGCCGGCTTTAGAGGATACAGAAGGACCACAGATTACATGCAGATATGTTGAATATGCTATTAGGGGGTCAAAAGGTTGCAAAGGGGTAGGACCGGATGAGATTCCTTGTGAAGTATACAAGCTAATAGACGACCAAATTGGTCTAAAAGTGGTCACAGATTTTTTCAACAAAATATACATTAGTGGTAAATTCCCAAACGACTGGCTAAAATCGGCGTTCATAATAATACCAAAGAAAAGCACGGCTAAAAAGTGCGAGGAATACAGAACTATTAGCCTAATAAACCATATGTTGAAGATATTTATGAAAATCATTCATGGCCGGATATATGCGAAGTATGAGGAGTAGTAGTAAACATCTTTATTTCTAAAAAGCACGGCTAAAGAAGCCGTGAGGCGAGTGTTGTGACTTTACTTAAAAATATTTGAAGAACATGAAAATCTTTGGTGATACTCTCAAGTTGATTGGACTGGACGGAGCGGATATCAGAGTAATCGCAAACTTGTACTGGAATCAGACGTTGATACTCAGAGTGGAGGGAACCACCACGCCAGAAGTAACCATCAAGCGTGGCGCAAGACAATGATGCAACCTATCTTCGTTGCTCTTCAATGTGTGCTGAGAAAGAATGTTCAAAGATGCAATTTCGGAGGCAGCAGTGGGCATTGTCATTAATGGCGAATTGATAAATACCTTGCGGTACGCTGATGACACAGTTCTGTTGGCCTCTAGCTCAGAAGATCTACAGCAGAGTTTGAACAGTGTGGTAGTAAAATGCGACGCAGCTGGCTTAGAATTAAACATAAAAAAGATCAACGTTTTAGTAATCAGTAAAAAGCAGAATATCAGAGCTGATATCAGAGCCAAAGGCGTGAGCTTGGAACAAGTTTATCAGTTCAGATACCTAGGCAGCGTTATAACAGAAAATGCAGATAGCCACACAGAAGTAAGATCAAGAATAGAACAAGCACGAGCAGCTTACAGTAAAATGAGCAACGTTCTCGGATGCAGGGATCTAAAATTACCCCTACGAATCCGACTACTGAGATGCTACGTATTCGCTACACTACTGTACGGAGTTGACGCTTGGACCATTAACAAAAGCGAAGAAAGTCGGCTTGAAGCGTTCGAGATGTGGGCCTACAGGAGATTGCTAAGAGTCACGTGATCTGAAAGAATCACCAACGTGGCGATACGACAACGCTTAAATTAGACCACTGAGGTCCTCTCCACTATAAAAAAGAGGAAACTGGAGTATTTCGGTCATGTCATGAGAGGGGAAAAATACAGACTCTTACAAAACATCATGCAGGGTAAAATACATGGCAGCCGCGGACCAGGCAGGAGAAAAACGTCATGGCTGAAGAATCTACGCGACTGGTACAAAACGAGTTCACACACACCTTTTTAGACCTGCATAGGAAGAAGAATATTGACTGAACTTTGGCCACCCCGTTTTTAAATCTAATTTAATCTAAAACTAAGAGGAAAATATTATATTCAAAAGTTGTGATATTAACGTCTAGTTTATTGCGAGATAATATCAATTGATACAAGGTGTCTCAAATTCAAGTTGCAGATAGATAGATAAAAATTTATTGAACATTCCCATTAATAAAATTCACAAACAAAGTTAAAAAACATAACTCCCATGTCTAGCCAGATGTTCGGCCGGTTGCTCTTTGCCCATGATCTAATAGGCGCGCTAAGTCGTCCATTACCTGGGCAGTGCCCTAACATGGACATTCCCGAGCTAGCCATACGCACGACAACGTCAGGAGATAGTCTTGAAGTGCCGGTTTTGGTTTTATTCGAGGGGAATTCATTAAGGAAAAAAGGTCTTCCTGAAGGGAAGCCAAAAACCCCTTTTGCTTCGACCTTTAAGTTTGATACTGTCAGCCGTGGCGTTAACCGCCGGTAGTTTCAACTAGATGGCCAAATCCATCCGCCCCCGCCCCGATCGGTGCAAGGACCAGCCAACACCAGCCAGAACGAGGCAGGACGAACCCGTCAAGTCACGTTATGTTGGATTTGTGCGTTTCCAGCCTGCTAGAAACGACTGTCTGCAACTGGCAGGCAATGTTTGTTTGTCGTCACGTACTGTCAGGGACAAAATCCTCATAAAATATGGGAAGTCGCTTATACAGGGGACCATGGGTTGGGCGAT
This sequence comes from Dendroctonus valens, assembly GCA_024550625.1. Taxonomy (NCBI): domain Eukaryota; kingdom Metazoa; phylum Arthropoda; class Insecta; order Coleoptera; family Curculionidae; genus Dendroctonus; species Dendroctonus valens. Next base: position 677,797 of record JAJTJO010000528.1, read on the forward strand.
CGTTTGCTCTTACTTGGGTGATATTTCCCGTAAGGACTGAGCCTTGCACTCCGCTATGATAAAATTTTTCAGCGATGGTATCTATATAGTCGGCTATATAGGCCATCCCTGTAGCTTCGTGCACTTCGGTTATTCTGGTGTATCTGTCAGCCGATAGGACGCCTCTTAGGAACCTATTTTGGGTCCTTTGAACACGTCGTCTCGTGGAATCACAGACAGAGTGCCAGACAGGGGAGCCGTAGGTCAGTATGGGCCTTATGGTGGAGGTGTAGAGCAGAAGTTTGTTTTGAGGTGACAGAAATGAATTTGGCGCCAGAAGAGAGTACAACTTTCTTCGGGCCATGAAAGTCTTTTGAACAGCATAGTCAACATGCTTGTTGAAGTGAAGTCTGGCGTCTAGTTTGAATCCCAGGTATTTCACCTCTTTTACTGGCTGGATTGGAGTATTTTGCACCATGAGTGGCGATAGGATTTTATTGTTAGTAAATTTGCGCGAGAAGATAATAAGTTCAGTCTTCCTGGGATTCACTTTAAGTTTCCATTTATCGAAATACGGCGTCAATAAACTCAGGTGATGCGCAATGCGAGATTTCGCAGCCTGAGCATAGAAAGACGATGTGTAGATAGCCGTATCATCCGCGTGTTGTGCTATTTTTGTAGTGGGAAGTTTTGGAATGTCTGCTGTATACAATGTATACAGCAACGGCGTACAATCACTGTACCTTGTGGTACACCTGCCGCGATGCGTCTTTTGGCAGAAGTGGAATTCTCCACTTTCACCCGGATGGTACGGTTTTTTAGGTAAGACGCTATAAGGGAAACTAGGTAGAGTGGCAGTGAATGTACGGCAAACAACTTATACAGCAGGCCTGTGTGCCAGACTGTGTCGAAGGCCCTTTCCATATCGAGAAGCAGCATTACCGTACTTTGAAGCTTATTAAATGCTTCATCGGCATCCGATGCGATCCTAGCAGTTTGCAGCGTTGTGTTGTGTCTTGCTCGAAAGCCAAACTGCTCATCCGGGATTAAACTTCGAAGCTCGGTTGCTGCCTGTAGTCTCGATAAGATAACCTTCTCGGTTAATTTGCCGAGGGAGTTTAGGAGGGAAATTGTCTTATAAGAGGCGGGATCAGTCGGGTTTTTGCCCGCCTTTAAGATAGGAATTATTACAGCGTTTTTCCAGTCCTGTGGAAAGTGCTGCAATTTAAGGACTGCGTTGACTATTTGTACTATTAGCACTATAGTTTTCCGCGGTAAGTTTTTGAGGAGTAAATAAGGGATGCCGTCGGGCCCGGGGGCTTTTCGGCTAGGGAGGCGCTGAAGACACGATTGTATCTCCGACGGGGTTGTTATATAGGAATGCAAAATCGAGGGTGGTATAGGATAGTTCCGTTCTACGAAAACAGCGGTCTGTCTTTCTATTTCGTTATCCTGAAGGGCTGGTTGGACTTTGTGTACTTCTGCCAAAAAGTCGGCGAGCAGCTTGCATTTGTCGCTGGTGGTAATGTAACTCGGCCCCTCTTTTTCAAGAGCGGGGACTTGCTCGTAGCCTTTTCGTAGACCTTCTCGACAGTTTTCACAAAGAATTGTCACGGGGAGATAAGTTTCGCAACTTTTCCGCCCAGGTAAAATTCCTGTATGCGGAAATTTAGCTCTGGATGTCTCGTGCAAATTCTGCTGCCCTTATGCGATCGGCAGATTGCCTGAATCGCTGCCAACGCTTCCTGATTCTATTTTTCGCCTTAATAAGGTTCAAGATTTCCTCAGGAAGGTTGTCGCGCCACGGTCTGTTCGGAACTTTTTTGGCCAAAGCTTGCTGTGTCCGTTGTATATTCCTGGTCAGACCTTTTACCGCATGCTCTAGAGCTTCGGACAGTATCAATCTGGCCCTGGAATACACGTCAGGTCTTGTAGTCGTTTCGATATTCGCGAAAATCGAAATTTTCGTATGAATATCGAAAGTCGTTCGTTTGTGTGCGCTTTAAATCCCTAATGTCGAGGTAAATGGGCAAATGGTCACTGCTGAGGGCGTCTATAACCACCATCTCCATGAGATTGGCGAGTCCTTTGGCTATTCCGAAATCAAGGAAAGATGGGTTCATTCCACTGTTTGGATAATGCGTTGGAGATGAAGTGGGCATAACTAGTAGGCCATTGTCGCGAACGTAGCTGGCTAGGAAATTGCCAGCTGCGTTTTTCCGTCCAGGGTTATTAAATAGTGGATGGCGGGCGTTAAAATCTCCCATAAGCAACACCCTATTGGTGTTTGAAAAAAATGGATCAACGTCAGTGGCCTGTAAGCGTGTAGAAGTAGAGTACCCACAGTAGATCAAACACCATCATAAAGCTCAACGCCAACGTTCTCTATTACTGACTGCCTGCATGTCAGTCTCCTGTATGGGATCGTTGCTTTGATCGCTATGGCCACTCCACCCCTTAGACCGGGCCTAGCGGCACGCTCGAGCCTGTACCCCCGGATTGTGATTCTATATCCGGGGCGCAACCATGTTTCCACGATTAACGCCACATCGACGTCCTCAGACCCGAGGAACTGCTCGAACTCACTGAGACGACTCCGGAGTCCTCATGAGTTCCATTCCCCAATCCTCATAGGATACAGTTGACAATATCAATACTTAAAAATCGAAGCTGTTAATATCTTCATTGAAGAACTGCGCTGAGACTAGGAATTTGTCTGTCTTCGAGACGCAACCCTTCAATGCAGCGCTGTAAAATCTTACCGCCTTGATCACCTCCTCCAAGTTGTTTTGCGACGACAGCTCGGCGAATTCCCGCTGGACACTGCCCAGCATGGCCACCGCGTTCCCATTTATACCATGGGCTGGGTGGGATCTCAAATTCAAGTTGCAGACCAAACTTACATTTTTGAGGTGGTCCAGGTTCAATTAATATAACATATCCCACTCTTAGTCCAAATAAATTGAGTATGTTTACAAGTTCAAGAAATCATATTTATTAAAACGATTTTCAAGAAAGTGGAACTTCCTATTATGTCGCTTTATTTAAATATAGTTTTTACTCATCATGTTCTAAAAATTATGTTAAAACGTTCTAATTAACAAAAGCTGTTTTCGCAATCTTTGAACCAAAGCTAGAGGCGTAGTCCTGAACATGTTGTTCAGATGATTAAATATTTTGCAACGGATTTTAAATTGGCATACAAAATAGAATAGCTTGTCAAATGTGAAGATAGAAACAGCCACACATACAAACTGATGATGGTGGAGAAAAACACCGAAACGTATTTGTGACATTTTAAATAATAAACAATAAAATTGACTGGAACCCAGGAATTTCTTTTGGATTAAATTGAAATACAGTCAGGAAAATGTACACAGTAATACAAAATAGCTTAGTTTACTAATATTTTAGTTTACTAAAAAAGAAATTAGCCATTTTCGAATTAAAGAGAACTGTTCAAGTATTAAGTCGACTAGCAACTTAGTTAGGGTTTGCCATATAAAAAACAATACATATACTTAAAAAAATTGGAATTTCTGAAAATATTATACAGGGTGGCCTACCGAAAAGTACACAAGAAAGGTTGCAGTATTATGTGGAAAAGTAAAAAGTAAATGCTCAGACCCTTTGGAGTCAGAGAGAGCAAAGAGACATGTTTTTAATTTTTTTCAAAGCTGTAACTTCAACCGTTATCGGAAGTGGCATCATTCTTAATTTTCTCAAATAAAACGCAAAATCTGAGAGCGTATGCAAAAAATGGTTTAATCGCCAAATCGTGTTATGAGAGTTCAAATTGGCGACATATTCGCCGAATAGTTCTTTATTAGTGGGGATGGAAAGACAAAGTTTATTATTATTTATTCCGTACCATAACAAAGCGGGTGTAAGTTGTTGGAATTCATAAATGATGCAATTCCATAAATATTTCAACTCTTCAGGTTAAGTGTCATGCCTTTTCGATTTAAGATCTACTCCCGAAATGACAAAAATGAAGATAATAAGGCAATATTGTAGGTCATTCGTGGGTACCTAGCCTTCCAATCAATCCATTTACTAGAAAATATGGCATTTAGAAGCTAACGTACGGTAACGTATAATGAGGTGAAACCCCCCATGAGGTGAGTTTTGCCATTACAATTGGTAACGTGCGGCAAAAATTAAATTTTGAACATTTTTTAAACGATAATACAAATAAGTGCATCTTACTCTGTTTGTTACAAACATAATTATACTAATGTATAACAAAGTTTTTCTGATAATGAAGTTGCAAGTTTCAAACTTGACTGCAGTAGGTATTTCATGGGCTTCAGACTTTATGGCGTAAGACTAAATAGATAAATACTAAAATGTACCTTTAAAATGTTTTAATTTATTTGGAAATCATGCAAACAAAAGCAGCACAAAAAATCAGAAGACATTAGATTTACTGACAATGTGTATTGTGTAGCCAACAATTTTATCGCTCATTTAGGAATTAGTTAATACTTAAGTTATATAAGAAGCAAACAAAGCCATGACAAAGAACATCTTTAGTCGGATTCTTACTCAACTGGGATATAATTAGTATAATTTCCAGTAGTTTTGTCATTCCGAGATCCCATCAGTAATGACTTTTTGCCAACGGTGTCCTAATTTCTCAATAAAACTTGGTAACATGCCTCGAAAAGCCAAGATGAACATTAAAATAATATTCAAGAAAAACATCTATTAAGTGAAAAAACACTCTATACATTGTTTATGAGATAATAAACGAAATCAGACATTTTTAATTATTATATTAATGAAAATAGGAATTTATGGATGCATTGCAGAAATTTTCTAAACTCTTTTATATGCCTCACAGGTTCTCTTTGAATTTTATTTGTTAATCTACACATATGCTTTATGGTCGAACAGCTTATCAATAAGCAAATAATAATTTGCGAATGCTTTCGGTTTCGTCCTCTGAGGTTACCGACTTATGCGAATGACCTAGTCTCTTTAAAGAAGACCCATCAAGCGGTAGTTCTTCACTTTCTGCGGATGGCGCCAATATTTCCCACATTAAAGGTGGGAGTACTGGTGCCTTTTCCTTGATATCATATCTCACATTAGCCAATACCTAGTTCCCCCCCAGCAACCCCCATTTAATAACCAGTATATAAAGCAAGAATCGGTGATTTTTGGGTAGTTTAGTTAACTCAGCAGTGGTGGTGATTCAAGTGTTAGCAATGAGGATTTTAGTGGTAGGTCGACTTTTATTGGTGGTAACTTCTGCCAGGAGAATTTTTTAAATTGCCCGGAAGCTTCTTCGTTTTAGATCATCATCTCGATTTCACATTAATGCACAACAGCATATTGTTAAAAAAATTCACAGGGAATAGTAAAGTATTTATTTTATAATTTGCAGCTTCAAATTGTATTAGTACCAACTTTCCCTGATCAGGGCTTATCTTCTAAGCTGGCGCAATGCCAATACACTCCCGTATAGATTAGTTGATCTCTTATTATTTGTTGATATTCTTTCCGCGAACCCATTCATTAAGTGTTATTTGCAGGATCTAGTTTTACATTGAATACAGTTTTAATTCACCGATTCCTTAATCTATTTCGTTTCACTAGCAAAATCCTGCTGGAACCAAAACTGACGAATTATTAAGCATATTTTGCAAATACATAATTAAATCCGTCTAGACTCTTAAACAATCTTAAATCTAAGGCAAAGGTATACAAGATTGGTTAAAAAACCACACTGGCATAACCAAGTTTAAGGGCCTATTCCAAGCATTGTACAAGATCTAAATTTATAAGACTGATTTAGTAAGGTTTGCCTCGAAACTTTTAAGTTTTTTAAACTCGAAAGTTTTAATTAACCTTTCAACTGAACAGACCGAAAATATTGTACACTAGTGAGTGCAAAAATATAATGTCGTCAAAATCAGAATCATTTATTTATTGTATTTTGATTTTGATTTTGAAAATTTAAAGTGGGAACATTTAAATTTAGGTTATTCATTTTTACGCCTTTTTTGGTTGTACACAGAAATTTACACTAGTATTAGGTTCTAGAAGTTCTGAAATGATCCAGATAAGTTTTTATCTAGATAGCCAGATTAAAGTAAAAAGGCGTTAAAGTTTTTATTCTTTTATTTTTATTCAATTAAACAATAAAGTAATCAACGGAAAATAAGGTTTGCTTTATTTCTAATCTTTCTTTGTTGGCTGTCGCTGCAACTTTTTTGTGCTTTTAAGCACTTCATTGATTTAGTGAAGTGTTTCTTCATCATGTCAACCCTTTCAGATTCATTAATTCACAGCAAACGAATAATTCTGATTTGATCCATACGTCCATCACTTAGTAAATTATTTTAAGATATTGAAAATATTCAGTTTCCATCAAAACATTGTATATTTGTATTGACTTGTACACATTCAGACCAAATTGGATTTTGAATGTTCTTACTGAACAAAGAGGATCTAAATTCTTGATGCTCTACCAAAGAGTTAATTAAAGATAATGGTTTTATAATCAACGCTTTATACAAAGTAAATTTCAATAAATAAACCAAGTAAAAAGTCAATATAGTAAGTTTTAACTTCATTTTCCTGTTAATTCTTTTTGTTCTAATGACTAGCTGTTCAAAAAACAGAGTTGAATACATATAATAAATATGATTTAAAGTGAACCGCGAAACGTAAAATCAGACTTCAAAGTTATGTATCTAAACATAACTTCTAATATTCTAATAATTCAAGCTTCATTTAACATTTGTCTTGATTATTTTTTGTGTAACGTCATTTTTCTTGCTCGTTTAATTTATGTTAGTGATTATCAATTTTTTGTTGACGATTTTAAATTCAACGACTCGGTTTTTGCCTTTTTGACAATTTAAACTGTATGAATACTTTTGTTTATATGATTCACAGTTCAAAAAATAGAGTTTAATAAAAGTTCTAAATAAAAAGATACTAAAAGATCTAAATAATTAAAGTGTTAGATCGGATTTGTCAAGTATGTTTTAAACATAATTTCTTATATTCAAACAATTTAATGTTTATTTAATTAGTGTCTTGATTGCTTCATACGTAACGTAATTTTTCTTGCTCGTTTATCTTCTGTTAGTGATTAGCTATTTTCGGTTGACTATTTTAAATTGAATGGCTCGCTACTTGGCTTTTTCACATTGTTAAACTCCATGAATATTTTTGTGTAAGATTAGATACTAATATTTAATTATTAAAATTTAAAATAAATCGTAAAGTCTGAACTCTGACTTTAAAAGTATATTCTAAACGTAGATATAACTGCTAATCGCCTAACGCCAACAATCAACCAATCGCCAAACGTTTAAGAATTTGAAGATTTTCGAAACAACACTAAAACGTGCGTGATATAATTTTTTCTATCAGTTTTAAATAATCACCCAAAATGCTTATTTTAGCACGCAATTCGTATGACCCACATTGATCAATCGCATCAATGAAAACCGATTGCTTTATTAGTAAATGACCAGACAATCATTAAGTATCATCAAAATACTATTAAGTGGGTTTGTTTTGTAATTTTCAAGGACTATTTCGCATCATAAGCGTTCAGAAAAAATAGATTTAATGAAGTGCATATTAATGATGTTAAAAGGAAATTGCATAATATTAGACAAACTGATGAGAATGTACTTTGTGTATATTGACTTTATGTATGTCATTCATTTCTCTATTTTATTTGATATAAATATTTAGCATTTGGCATGTATTTGCTAATAAACAATTGAAAGTGGACGCTAATGCACTTGTGTCCTTACGCAATAATGAAATATGAAAGCAACAAAATATAGGCAAGAAATATAGTATTTTTACTCACAAAGTACTACTAACTTAGAATTCAGACCATAGGAATTGTGTATATTTCTGGGACTTTAAAAACCCTGCTCCAATTAACTACCGTTGAAGAATTCAAGACACTTTTCCTTTTTCCATTTGATCGACATGATAAGAATCCTAATTAGGACCATAATGGCTTTTATTCATTTAGCCAAACAATAAGTGCTTTCATGCTTTCCTACGTAACAATGGGCAAAACTTGTGACGAATATTCAAATTTTTCTAGAGCAATTAGATGCAGCCGTAACGACTTTCAGCTGTTCAGGAAAATGTCAATGCAGTAATTGCTACAGAAAATACATGTTGGGTTTTGCTGTTATCTAATGTAACGCAAAAATACCTGAGCATTTGCAGAAATAATGTGAAGCAAGAATTGATGATTGTCTTTCAACATTTTTAATTCTGCTCGTTCTTCAATTTTGGTTCAATGCGTGATCATCACGCTTGTATTCTACTTACTAATTATGCAAAACATTCTGGCACCTTATGCGACCTTCTGATTTCACTATTAATAGATTCATATATTGCCAACAAATGTACGTGTAATTAATTGATATCGAGTAATAAGACAAAAGAATTATAGAAAATCAGCTATTGCGTCACAACGTTTAACTAGTTGGTTAATGCTTAATATTGGCTCTTGCACTTCCAAAGAATGAAAAAGTTTAAAATATACCTATTTTAACTTTAATTCAAGTCTTGTATCATACTATTATGATCTAATGAGTCGTAATCTTGAAATTGTTTAATTATTCGTATACGAATAGATCTTGTAACAACGAGGCCATAATTTTTTTCTCATAAAAGCCATAATTGAAAATAAATTGTGAAAGATTCTTTATTGCTGCACTATAATACATTTATCTTCAGCTATGCCTTAGTATATAATCGGGAGGAAGTTGAACTGATTGATATATAATTTATTTAATAATTACTCGATTTTTAGGATAGAAACCTAATTTAGGAGAAAGCACGGTTTCATATGTAATATAACAGTTAATTACTACTTTATGTAATTAAGATGGTTTTTTAATCCATGCTCTGAACCATACCAAAGTACATATTAAAATTATTTTTTAACAATTTCTTTTACATATTTTAATGTGTCGCTATTTCAAGTTCGATCATTCTTAACTATTACTATTGCGCCATAAATTTATACGGTTACGGTATACGGGGTGTCAATTTGAAAACTTCTCACACATAATATCTTTTTTTCAGTTAGACAGTTAGAAATATGAAAAATCCGAATGATACGTCAGTTTTATTTGTAAGGGGGACACGTTAAATTAATATTTTTAACCTTCTGGTTTCAATCCCCTAGGAGGGGTAGATGTCACCCTTAGAATGTTAAATGGGAACGGGAATCAAGTGGCACATCGTTTTAAAGGGCTTTCAATTCTCTTTTCAGTGGTATCCTACAATGTTGCTTTTTGTTCAGACATTTCCGACTAATCGCGTTTTAAAGTTGCAGACACAATTAAACTTTCCCGCATTGCGATGTTGGTTTTCAGGGTAGTGTTTACACAAAAATTATTGCATTGGCTCTCCTTGCAGTACAAATTATTAGAAGAGTAGGTAACACCGTTAAAATCGTTGAATAATAGAAAGAAAATATAGTTTAAACAATTGCTATCTCATTTATTGATTATTTTACTTCGACATAAATCACTTTTTTTGCGGAAGGGAAATTTCTACAAAAAATCACATGGGCTCTACTTACGCACTATCTTATCAGTTGTTCAAAACGTTGTCCATTTTCCTGTAAACAATAATAAAGTCTGTTTTCGAACTCCTCCCTAACAGTTCGGAAAACTTCATCGGGAATTGACCGGCATTCTGCTGCAATTCGCTTTTGAAGATCATCAATATCAGCAGGTCGTGTCTTATAAACAATGGACTTTAGATGTCCCCAAAGGAAGAAGTCTAAGGGCGTTAAATCAGGTGATCTTGGAGGCCATTCAATTGGTCCCGTTCTGCCAATCCATCTATTCGGGAATCTCTCGTTTAACCACTATCGGACCGGACGAAAATAATGAGGTGGAGCACCGTTCTGCTGGAATGTTAACCAATCCTCCTATAAAATTGAATTACCTTCTGCATCAAATTGTTTTCGAACTTCTCCCTAACATTTCGGAAATCTTCAATATCGGCAGGTTGTGTCTTATAAACTGTTAAAGTGAGGCTAAGCTAGTTTGCAGTGAGCAGCAGTGAGGCGTTCTACTAGAACCCTCCGAGTCCTCAAAAGGACTCGCCATTTTACTACCCTGCAGCCGCTTGCCTGGGTGCATCCTCGGGGGTGGTCTCATGACCATAAAGTTCCGAGAAGTCAGTATGCTCTCAAGCATAAAAGAACAAAGTTACATTTCTAAATTATATCTAACCAAGGATTTACGCAGAAATCCAACACTTCCACTTAATTAGAAATATGCCGAATATTTAAACGTTTTTAAATTTAGGTAGAGGTTTAGTAAAAATATCGGCTAGATGTTCTTTGTTTCGTATGTTTCTGAGGTAACGCAGTACCTCATTAATCGGGCATTGACTCTCAGAAATCACCAAACCGCCATTCACATAAAGGGCTAAAATCACTCTAAAGTCCTTCCGATAAATACACATTGATCACTTTCGATGATTTTGAAACTGAAATTTGTCAAAGAGCCGACAAATTTCTCATTCCAGCAGCATGGAGACTGCTTTAAGCCGTACAGACCTTTCTGCAGCTTGCAGAACCATTCTTCCTTCTTCTCAATGGCGTATCCTTCTGGCAGCTTCAGGTAGATTTCTTCTTGGAGATCGCCCTGTAAAAACGCTGTTTTTACGTCGATCGATTTTACGTTATCTCGCAGTCTTCTTTTACAACAACCGGAGCAACGGTCTCGAAATAATCGATTCCCTCCCGCTGAGAGAATCCTTTTTCCACATGTTGCGCCTTATATCTATCGCTGTTATCTAGCAACTTTTTCTTGACCGCAAACACTCATTTACAGCCGATTACACATTTTCCTTTGGGAAGCGGGACGACGCTCCATGTGTCATTTTCTTGCAGGGCGTCCATCTCTTCACGCACAGCTGTCCTCCATTTATCCGCATCTGGGCTTGACATGGCTTCTCGATAAGTGATTGGCACAGCGTGTGCTGGTTGCTGTTGGTTGTCGATGCGCTGATACGATCTCTTCTTGTTGCTCGCTGTTTTGCTCATTATCTCCCACATCATTAACAATTTGTTGATCGGGAACAATAACTCCAATATCTTGTTGATGATTATCTTTCGTCTCAGCGACGTTGCACTTCTCGGAAACCTCAACTTTGAACAGCATTTTGAATTACTTTCCGTACTTCTCGCCGCGTGCTACCACTTCGCCCGTTTTTGTCACGCACTTCGCATGTGGTTTTAGAGGTGTAGAGCAAGAATTCTTTGTCGTTAATTGTTGGAATCGAAAACAATTTTTTTTGAGTTCCGCTACTAGAAGCACATTCTGCATTTCCCGACTGATTATTCTACCGTTGATTTGCTCTTCAATTATGGTCGTGCCGATGCATGCCACGCGCAGCATCTTATTGTCAGCTATTTTTACATAGTGGGTGTCATTTGTTGCTTCCAGACTCTTACAAAAATCAGATCGGAAGATCATGTGCATGGTAGCACCCGAGTCGGCCAGTCTAATATCTTGATCACTGTCGACTATTTCACCTAAGAGCGCACTCAAATCGCTGATGTGTGCTGTTGCTACAAACGATGATCCTAGCGATTGTCCCCCAGCATTTTTTTCGACACACTCTCGCGCCCAGTGACCTTTCTTCTTACACACGGCACATTTTGTACTTTTCATCAAATCTTCGTTGCTCTTTTTTCCTTTGACTTTTCCAGCGTTGGACTTAGTCGCTGGTTGCTGTTGGCTTTCAACTTTTACTTTTAGAGCCTCGATTTGAAGTAATATTTTCTGCCTCACACAGGCGCTTATCTTCTCGTATAAGCCGTACGACAAGACCATCCTTAGTCTTTTCGCTTTTGGGCGTGCATTCCCATGCCATACGAAAAGCCGAATATCTTTGCAGCAGACTATGCAAAAGTCTTGACACCATATCCTTATCAGACCGCTTCTCCCCTGCGTCTTCAAGTTTTGTGCAGGTGCATTCGAACTGCTCGCTCTGCGGTGCAACTGCTTGGCTGTCTTTGATGCGGAAGTCATAAAAATCTTGGAAGGCGCTGTCCACGGTATCGCTGCTTGATGGTCCGTACAGTTCCTTTAACTTATCCCATATTGCATGCGCAATTCTATAGTTCAATACATAACGATGTAATTTTGCATGAGCTTAGCAAAATGATGGCTGTTTGTGAAGGAAGCGTTCTCCACTTGGTCCACTCAGCAGCTTTCTTCTCCTGATTGGGCTCTTCGCTGGTACCGTCGATGTAGCCGTAAAGATTTTGCATTCTAGCAAAAATTGCAGTCCAAACTTTCACACCTTATAGTTTGTTTCGTTGAGCTTTGTGAAGTCATTAAGTCTTTTCTTAATAAAATGCACTGTCGCAGTGGAAGCGTGCTGGGCCCATAACCTGTCAAAATAATTAGCAGACGCTTCCAAAACAATGCATTTATTAAACAAAACTTAAGACAAAAACTTAACACGTACACGGAGCTAAGCTAGTTTCCAGTGGGGTATTCTACTAGAAACCTTTTTGAGGACTCGTCGTTTTACTACCCTGCAGCCGCTTGCCTGGGTGCATCCTCGGGGGTCGTCTTATGACCATAAAGTTCCGAGAAGCATAAAAGAACAAAGTTACATTTTTCAATTATACCTAACTAAGGATTTACGCAGAAATCCCAGACAAACAATGAACTTTAGATGTCCCCAAAGAAAGACGTCTAAGGGTGTTAAATCAGGTGATCTTGGAGGCCATTCAATTGGTCCCCTTCTGCAAATCCTTCAAAAAATAAAGTCAAGTTTCCTTCAATAAATAAAGGATCAATAATGGCATTTCCAAGAATACCAGCCGAAACATAAACTTTTTGATGATATTGTGTATGTCTTTCTCGGAAAATATGCGGGTTTTCGTCACTCCAATATCGACAATTTTGTTTGTTAACATTTCAGTTTAGAAAAAATGAACATTCATCGCTGAAATAGATATTCGGCAGAATATTGGGGATGGCGTTGACTTGAAGACTCATAAATTTACAGAACTCTATTCTTCTATCAAAATCATCGTCATGAAGTTCTTGAAGTATCTGCATTTTGTATGGATGGAGTTTATGCATTTTCAGTGCTTTTCTTACAGTCTCGTGTGATATTCCTGTCTGTTCTGCTACTGTCCGCAAGGAGTTGGTGGGTTCTACAGGAGATAATCCCAAAATCTCATTTTGAGTTCTATCATTCATCACTAGTAGGTTGTTTCGTTTTCCAATACTTACCGAACCAGTTTCGAAGAACTTTTTTACGAATTGCAGCACATATCTGTGACTTATTTCATGATTCGGAATTCTTTCATTGAAAACCAATGCTGTCTTTCGTGCACACTGTCTAACCTCTCCATAAATGAAAATGCTTTCAGTTCTTTCTTGAACAGAATAAGCCATTCTCACCCTTTATGCACTTAATAAAAGTTATCACTGAACAGCCTAAGAAGCATAAGCGAATTAACAATAATATTCCTATTTTGGCTACAGCTTTTAAATTTTCTGACCATGTTTTTTGGTTAAAAAACCAACGTATTTTTAGAATTTAGTGATATAATTTAACGGATTTTGTACAATTTCAGCGGTAATACATCGAATGAACGCAAATTAACGAGGTACGAGTAGTACCATCGAAATGTTATTTACAAATAATCATATTCAAATAAAGCTTGAAACGGTGCCACCCATGGGCGTAGCGAGGAAGGGGCAGGGGAGAGTCATGCAACTGAAAAGAGAACCGAATGTCTTTTAAAACGATGTGCCACTTGACTTGCCCCATTCCCATTTAAGATTCTAAGTGTGACATCTACCTCTCCTAGGGGGTTAAAACAAGAAGGCTAAAAATATTAATTTAAAGTGTCCCCCTTCCAAATAAAATTGAACGTATTTTTCGGATTTTTCATATTTTTAACTGTAAGAGAGATATTAAGGGTGGGAAGCTTTCAAATTGACACCCCGTATAATGGTAGTACTGTTTGTATAGTTTCTCGTAAAAATAATGTTAGTGAAAATACAAATTGTGAAATTAAGAAATTTTGTATCAGGACTAACAACATTCTAATTGACTCGTTTACATTAATGATTACAATCCTAAAAACTTCAGTTATGGTTGTACTAAAATTATCCCATTATTATTTTTAGCACAACAATGAATGCTATAAAATTTTAAAAAAGTAAAGTTAATACAAGATACGGCATACATCATGTTCTTTAACTGTACTTTGATTAAAAGTGCAGGAGAGTTTCATGGTTAGCAATTTGCCGTGCAACATTAGTTATGCGCATTATGAACTTATTTTCGTAAATTATTAACAACAGTAACGTTTTAAGCAGAAAAATATATTATATTGATACACATTAAAGTGTAATAATTATACTTTAGAAATTCTTAAATTCATTATTTTTATTTACTTTCAAAACACTAAATGTAAAAAAATAACTTTAGTTATTTTGGTTTTTTTTATAATAGCATTTACGCCGACTTTAAAATTATTGTAATTATAGAAGATACCTGATGATAATTATGAAAAATAAATCATTTCATGCTGTATATTTGAAAATAACTTTTTCTATTCGAATAATTTCAGGTTTGTTAACTTTTTTTCTTCTTTGGATTATTGCATTGTTACCAAATTATTTTATTGAAGTAGTTACCAAAATTCCTCATGACTTGATTTTTTAAAACTGTATGCATACTTAAACCTATACTTTTATTTATAAATCCACATTTTACAGCGTTGTCCATATAAAGTAGTTTCACATGTTTTTCAATATAAGGTGATTTTCCCAAATCGAAAGCGACCAAAAGCCTAAAACCCATAATTAACTTTTGGAGTTTACCATAGGTTTCTGGAAGTTAAAAAAATTTTGCCTTATTTTTTATTTAATAGAATCAATTAGCAACAAAAATTATCTACATTTGATAATGAATCTGAATACATTATATATTTATGCAGGGCTTTCATTTCCAAACTAACCACCTCAGCGAGTAGAAAAAAAACAAAAATCTAAAACTAAAATGGTATTCTCGATTCCGAATTTAGAAGTGAAAATGTGACATTTTAAGAAAGATATATTAATCGACGAAATTTCGGGGAATTTATTGATTTAATATTATTAATTTATTTTGAATTTTGTTAAAAATGTCCGCTGCGATTCGCTATACAATAATCAAGTCTGTCTTGGCGAAAAATTTAAAGAAAAATTTGTGTGCATTCTTGTAATATTCGATTCTTTAGTTATTACATACTATTAGATAGGATTTTATAAACAATTGTTTTCAAATTACCTTATACGAAAATACGTCTGGGGAAAAGAAGGGGTCTAAAAAGGTCTTCAAATTTGTCTCCCCTAGCGGTTGTTTGCAAAACCCCCACATTAATAGATCGCAAGAACTGAAAGATCGAATATCACAAGAATGAAAACGCATTTTCCGGTAATTTTTGGTCAATGTTTTTGAAGATTTTCAGGTAAGACTTTACGCGCTCTCCACTTTTAGCCTAGCGATTAACGGCAGACATTTTCAACAATTCACAAAATAAATTGAAAACGTTAAGTCAATAAACTACCAGATATTTTGTTGATTAATATTTCTATATATGGTTTTTCCCTATATGTGTCTTAATATAGCCGATTTTCTTCTCTAATTCCTGAACTGACAATATAATTTCACTTTTCCCTAGAGCATTGAATGGAGAAATTTATTGTCTTGAAATTTTGAAGTGATGATAGTTGGAGGCACAAGGCTGACCGTTAGAACCTAATTAAACACGACACAGAAGTTCTCTCTAATTATCCAAGTCAAAATTTTTTAATATTTTGTTTAATGCCTCAAATTTAAGATATTATTTAAAGTGGTTTGATTTGAAATGAAGGCCCTGTATATTTCTTCTTCAGAGGCGTAAAAATCAGGCCAAACAACATCAACAAAAATTTAATGGAAAGCGAATCAACAACCTGTTTGTATAAGTTTCAGAAATATTTAATTTAAAAATTTTAAGCTAGTTTTCATTGAAGCATTTTTGGTTAAATTTTTCTTGTTTATTACACAAAAAGTTATGTAATTCTAACCAACAAGATTTCAAGAAAAATGTTGGTCATTATATTTACATTACGGTAGTACATTATATTTACAAACCTAAATATAACGATTTGATGCTTTACAGGTCTACTTGAAGGGCCCAACCTTACAAAATGTTTGGTGTCTTCAAAAGTTATAACAAATATATTCAGGATAAACGATAAACTAAATAATTCTCCGAAAACTAAATGACTAAATGATCACTTGAAACATAAATATTAAGCCAATTAAGTTTTTCGTGCTAGAAAGAATCGAAAAATCGAAGCGAAAAATCGAAATTGAAAATAAAAGGAAAATACGACAATTATGCAATGCAGTAAGGCAACGATTTCAGATTAAACAACGGAACTCCGGTTTGGAAAACGTATCATGTAAACATTCACACATCATTCATAAACTCATCATCAAATGGAAGAATCAACTTTTTTCAGTAGATTTCCAAATTACTTGTAAAGTCTAAAGAAAATACCATTTGTCCACTCTTTGAATCAGGTGTAAAATTACTTAAAACCATTGATTTTAAAGGTCAGTGCCACTCTTCTGTTGGTGGCTTATGCTAAGCCACAAGGATACTCTTATCCTGCAGCTCCAAGTGGTCCGAGTGCCCCAGGAGACAGTTACGGGCCTCCTTCAGGGCCTCCTGCTGGTCCACCACCATCGAAATATGGTCCGCCAGCTCAGAGCCCAGTAGTTCAGAAACACGTTTATGTCCATGTACCCCCACCAGAGAAAGATCTCCCGAAACCCAGAAAACCCATTGCGGTTGCCCCTGCTCAGAAGCACTACAAAATCATCTTCATTAAGGTAAATATTGTTAATAGTTTTTTTTGTGAGCCAATGAGACTTATTTTCATAAATGTATTGACTAATTATTATATTTTTAATACTTCGCATCTTCAAAGGATTGCGGTTTTTGCGTTACTGGCACTAATCAGCACTAATCAAGCAATATCTGAGTCAGCAAAACTGCTTTAATTATGCTTTTTAAAGGTGTTTTATATTTCACACTTTTTTAATAAACTAAAGTTTTCTTGCATTTTCTGGAAAATGTCGTTTTGTAAGTCCTGTTTCTTTTGAAGCAGGAGGGCGACTAATTCGGTTAACTGATTATCTCGATCGCTTAAAAATGTAAATATAAATGCATCTTTTGCATAAACATCTAAAAGTTTGAAGATAAATTTCTGGTGAGTTGATAAAAGAAACCTAAATCGAGCTTAGAAACGACAAAATAGACACATCGGATACGAAAAGGAAGATCGGAAGGACGAAAGAAACAAGAAAAGGAAGGGCACTGGAAATTTGATAGAGCTACAAAGAACATAATGATATTTGTATAGTGGGACATCAACCAAATTAACCAGCTGCATCGGAAATAGGCTTAATGGCGAACAAGGAATATGACAAAAACCTTATATAGGGTCTTCTACAAAAACATTCAAATTTATAAAAATAAGTAAAACCCTTGTGACTAACGTGTGCTTCTACTACGATGAAACTAACTCGAACTCAAGAGAAGGAGACACGTAGTAGTAGTAGTAGTAAATATCTTTATTTCTAAAAAAGGCTATCGACCTATCGGTCTTTCTGCCCTTGTTTAATACATGCAGTCCCAATCCAGATAAAAAACAAATATGAAAAGTGTAGTGGGTTTTGGGGGTGTCTTATTCGTGTTATTAGTCTTAGTGCAATTTGTTCTGTTGTTTGTATATAACGTTTTGTCCTTTCTGTTCCGTTGGTCATGAGTATATGTCCATAGTCTAGCAAGGGTCTACAAATAGCTTTATATATTTTGGTGGCGGTAGGAGACACGTATTTTACGAGGAACTTTATGATTTGTACTGAAAATATTATCGGAATTAAAAATCGGTTTAATGAAGAGCAATGTGGAACCGCTTAGACAACTTCGCACAAATAGGAAATGTATTAACAATACATTTTATTTCCATAGACAAGAGCACCTGTTCCTTTTGAGGTGAGTCCTTTTGAGAACACCAAATAGGATTATTTACTATCCGAAAATGTTGGTCATAACAAACTCAAGATCAGCAAATACAGAGAGCAATCATAGTTACTAGACGTTATATGAAGCAGAGTTCAAGGAGAAAAAAAAACAAGCCGAAAATGATAGAAAAATCAAAACATTTAATTCTCCAAGTACCTTTACCTCCGAAAATGAAACCTGGATAGATGATGATGTAGAGACAATAATGAAAGCCCCACAAGAGATATAATTCAAACGAAAAGTGAATTAAAACAGAAAACCCAACATAAAACTATGGATTACCGAAGAAATAAAATCACCTGCGGAATCGGAACGAAACGCACAACTTTAAATCAGTTATGGAACTCGACTTATACCAAGTACAGATAAACTAAGATAAGAATAATCATATAAAATTAATATGTTTTAAATTTCGTTGAAACAATTGTCAATAAACTTCTCTTTCCAACAACAATAAATTTTGCGGAAAATTACTGAAATAAAAGAACTTTTTATAAGTATAAACCTCGGCGTGTTTTTAATTACGAATGTTTATAATGGTCTTTTGTAATTATTGGTTACATTTTTAATTTTTTTCTTGAATTTGTTGGAAATAACCCGATAACGATTTATAAGCAAAATTAAAATATGTCTGATGTTAGCAGTTTTGTTAGGTTTAGATGTTTTAAAAGAGATTTCGTGCTTTTTACCAATTTTATTTACAGTGACGCGAAATTTGCATCTGTTTTCGTATTCCTTGATATGGAAACTGTCTACTTTGATCGAATGATCATAATGTTTTACAAAAATACTCAAAAATTAGGTAGTGCCAGCGTAAAATCTAATGGTAGCTTTTGGAAATCAACCCTTTATAATATACAACCAAAATCACTATAATAATATTGTTGAGAAGTTGTATATGATATGTTCTATATGAGTTGGATATGTATATAATTATATGTATATAATTATATAGAATAATAACCGCCATTATTACACCCTTAGGCACCAACTCCACCGACTCCAACAGCTCCTGTTATTCCGGTACAACCACAAAACGAAGAGAAGACTTTGGTTTATGTGCTTGTTAAGAAACCAGAAGAAGCACCTGAAATTACCATTCCTACACCAGCTCCAACTCAACCAAGTAAACCCGAAGTTTACTTTATCAGATACAAAACGGTAAGACGTTTTTTGGTGTATTATATTCTCCTATATTTAAATTGGTTTTCACTGATGTAGAAGAAAGAAAATGGGGGCGGTCCATACCCAGACAGTGGACAACCGCAAAATGGTGGATATCCTGCTGCATCACCACCTTCGTCCGAATATGGGGCTCCAAGTGGCGGAACCAACGGATATAAATAAATATGTACCGAGTACCTTCACAACGTAGACCACCTGCTACAGACTAGAAATAGTTTACATCTTTCATAACTTTAAGATACTTTTGCCAATGTAAAATATTTTAGACTTTATATCAGTTTGCTATTAGGTACCAGTCGGTGCAGCAAATATGTTGTACTATATAATTTAACGTATATTGTAGCAATGTAGACAATTTAACTGTGTATTTGTTAATGCGTCAGTCAATTCTTCATGTAGCTGGATATCGAATTCTCCAATGTATTTTTATATCTTGTATATTATAGAGAGCGAATATTATTAAGCGATATTGAAACGGTGACAAATATATTCCTAGTTAGTAATGTTACGATCAACGAGACTATTAAGTAGTTAATAATGTTAGGTTGGCGCAATTTGATAGTCGTAGTCTTACAGATCTGTGTTATGATTATCTCAGTGTAAAAATATACATATGTATTTGTTAAAGTATTGAAGGTTATTGCTTAGTGTTATATCTATTTTTTTACTTTTTATATAATCTGTCATGTGTTTATGTATATGAATTTTGTATTGAAATATATTTTTTCATATCAACTAGATTCGTTTTTAAAATTGAAGTAGCTCAGCAATAATGGTTCAAGTATTCTGAACTATCGATATTTGCAGGTTCAATGGCAAATTTTGCCAGTAATTGCTTTGGCAAAAATTAGTAGATATACATTTTTTTTCACTAAATTATTTCTCAAATATTATTTGGTGAATTGAAAATGAAATTAATTATGTAGTCATTGAAGCTTTGAAAGTCGACTAGATAAAGAGAGAAATTAATTTCCTCTTCGCAATTATATACATTGTTTAACGACATACTGGTGATCCACCTCACTGTGCTCTTACACTCTAAATGGGTAGGACAGAGCATATGGATAAGATGACCAGGGCAATCGGTTAATTTAACTACCATAGACTTTTGTATGAGGTTATTTAAAATATTTTAATCTCTTCACCTACACATTTAAAATGTTATAATACTAATACTACTCCGTAGCGCTACAGCCCCTGATGGGCCTTGGCTGAGGCAACGATTTTCCTCCACCTGTCTCGGTATTCCATACCTTCTAGACCATTCCTTCATTTTCCGGAGGTCAGATGTTATATTATCACGCCACTTTAATTTCAGTGTTAGAGACGTCTTAATTCACCACCGTCAAGAATCAGCCCTCCAGCTCTGTCGAGTAAATCGTTTTTTGTTTTTTAAAATTCCCGTTAGTGGGTGAGTAGGTTCAGGGTCATAAGAAGGGTAAGGCCCATATGTGCATAGCGATCGGGTCCTACGTGTTGATACCACACCCTTTTTTGGTGAATATAGTAGAGTTCAGTTGTTCGTATGTTTGGAGTGTTTTTGTCTATATTACATGAGCAAAGAAATGTTAGCTTTTTATTTGGAACCGGGTTGTGGAGTTAAGAGTTAAGGTTGGTAGTTTTATCGGACACAACATTCGGTCTTCCACGTGGTCGTCTTCCTTAGTGTTCTGTACCATATTAAGCGGACCATTCTATCCTGATTTTTGGTGAGTCCGAAAATTTTAAATCTGTTTAAGACCTGTGTTCACCTGAATCACATCTGAGAGGTCATCACCAATCTTTACTCTACACCTAGAACCCTCAGTACAAGCTCTGGTTACTCTGATCAGCTTAGGTGGGATGCCAAACTCAGCCATTACATGCCATATTTTGACCCTTTTTACGCTGTCGTATGCCTGCTGGAAATCTATAAATAACTGGTAGAGGTCTTGATTGAATTCCCAACTCTTCTCTAGCAATTGCCTAATAGTAAACAGCTGGTCCGTTATTGACCTATTTGCTCTGAAACCGCACTGGTAGTCTCCCTATAAAATTTATTAGGCGATGGAGGTTAGTCTTAGAAGAATTACGTTCGACAGGACTTTATAGGCTACATTGATTAGTGCTGTCCCTGTCCCTCTGTAATTTTTGCAGCCAGTCCTATCCCCTTTTTTGTTGATCGGTATCATAATACTCTCCTTCCAGTCATCAGGGATAGCTTCTTTTTCCCATTTGATTTTAGTGAGGTGTTGCAGCTGTGTTATGATAGTATCGCCACCGTATTTCAGAAGTTCTGCTGTGATTAGGTCTCCGCCAGAGGCTTTTTGATTTTTTAATTTCTTTATTGCTTTTCTAATTTCCTCTTTCGAAAGGATATCATTGGGTTGTTCCGCAGCCAGCAGATCCAATGCTTCCTCCTCTTCACCAGTTCCTCTAATATGCCGATTTGGAAGTAGTTTTTCCACGTTTTCAATATTTCAACCTTGTTTTTATTAGATCTACCGTCGTATTAGTCTACGTCAACCGAATTATTAGATCTACATTTTCCTTCTTTAAGATATTGTCGGTCTTGGGTGTGAATCCTGCTTTTGTGGAGCGTAGTTTATTTGTGGTCCTTTCCCTGTTCTCGTCTGTGAGACTTTTTAGCATTTTGAGTCTAGCGGTATTTCTCTTCTCCATAGCATCTTCACAATCTTGATCATACCAATGGTTTTTGTATTGTCCCTTGGGTTTCTCCCCTACCACTTTTGTGGCTGCTTCTGTAATTGTTCCAGATATAAACTTCCAATGCGTATCCATATCAGTATTGTATGCGGTGTTAGTATCTTCTCTGATAAGTTGATAAAGCTCTAGTTCTTCCTGAGATACTGTGCTCTTATCTCTGTCTGCTGAAGCTTTTCTGTATCCCACTGAGGAGAGAGGCGATTGGTTCGCTTGTTCTTTGCTGTAGATATTCAGAAAATGATCTGAATCGGCATATGCCCCCTGCAGCTTCTTATGTCTAGTGCAATACGTCCATATCTTGCATCAATTATAACATGATCTATTTAGTTCCTGGTTACACCATCATTAGATACCCATGTCATTTTGTGTATATCTTTGTGTCCAAACATAATGAACTTTATTAACATATTACTTAATGCTGCAAGATGATGGAAGCATTGTGCAGGCTGTGCATGCCCACATGAGGTCTTAGCGCCCCTTTTTGTCCAATTTTCGCATTGAAATCTACCAGGATGAGTGTCATGTCTTGTTTGGGAACTTGGACTAGTTTCCTCTCCAAAGTGTCGTAAAACAGATCTGTTATACCCTTATCTTTGTCTTCCGTTGGTGCATGCACCGATATAAGCGAGTAGTTGTAAAAACTGCCTTTTATCCTAATATAGCACATCCTGTCGCCAAGTGGCTCGAATCTTAAAACTGAGTTAAGCAGAGATTTCTTGAGTGCAAAACCTGTTCCGAAAGCGTGGGCGTTTTGTTGATTGCCACTATAGAAAAGTACTGAAT
Organism: Dendroctonus valens; assembly: GCA_024550625.1. Taxonomy (NCBI): domain Eukaryota; kingdom Metazoa; phylum Arthropoda; class Insecta; order Coleoptera; family Curculionidae; genus Dendroctonus; species Dendroctonus valens. Next base: position 700,574 of record JAJTJO010000528.1, read on the forward strand.
TTCCAACGTCAGTATGACCCACTCCACGCCACCGTATTTCTTGCAGTGCGGTGATATCCATATTCATTCTTTTCATTTCTATGATCGCTTTTATTGCTGAATCCAGTGGATATAAACTGAGCACGTTTCATGTTCCAATATTCATTTGATTTTCCTTGTTCTTCGCGTTATTCGTCGGCGGGTATTCGTCCAGATCCGAGTCTTCTGTTGCTTCTTCATAACTCATACTTTTTTGGCGAGGTGGGGTGATAGCCCCACGCTCAACTCCTCCCTTTTATACCTTAATAATATAATATAAGATAAATACCCACCAAAATGATGAAGTATGTCAAGAATTTACCGGTAGGTTCCTGTTTATTAAGCTGCTTGAATCCATTATCCAAGTTTTTGGTTTCTTTTGAAAATAATTAATATTATATCTTGGCCGCTCTACCTACAAACTTGTGGTGTAAAGCTAGTTCGCCTCCTCGTGGTGCACCCTGGATAGCGCTTGTCGTGAACTAAATGAACTAGCACTTATTGGCAACCAGACAATCTCGAAGATCTCTTGGTCAATATACACATCAAAATACAAATCAAAATTACCAAGGTCCTTCTAAGGACCAAATGACAATAGATTTTGGCCCTAAGGTCAAAATTTGCCAGATTAATATTGAAGGCATAAGTCAAGCAAAATGCCAATATCTACAAAGAATTCTGAAAGAAAATCAAATTGACATAGTCGCAGTAGAGGAAACTCATACAGAAAATGAGCGTCAGCTCCAGTCGTGTGGAAGGATATGACCTGATCGGAGCTACATATCACAAAACGAACGCTGCGGCTATGTATGCTCGTAGCGATATTGAAAATGTCTCGCTCTGTAATGCAACCATTAATAATAGCATACATGAGATAACTGTCAATGTTGGCCAAGTCACAGTTACCAAAATCTCCAAGTCTCCCTCAGTAATATGGCCACAACTCATAGCGCAGCTCTTTTCCCATCCTGCTGTATACCTGGGTGACTTTAATAGCCATCATGAGCTGTGGAACTATCGTGAAACTGACCCTAGTGGCGAAATGTCATATTTGACCCTAAAGATCGTTATACTCTTAAATCGGCGACTTGGAAACGCGAATACAACCCGAATCTCAGTTCTTAATGACTTTCCTCTTAGCCAGCACCGTCCAATGCTTGTTGAGATCGGCATAAGTATTCCCCTGATAACCTCATTTCCACGTTCACTAGATGGAACTTTGGTAAAGCAGATGGGGTCTCTTTCTCTGAAAGATTAGATAAATGCGTTGGATGGATTCCACCTACACCCGACAACTGCGGAATGTTTACTGGGGCAATCATAGCTACAGCCAAAAAGTGCATGCCAAGGGGATCTCGCAAGATGTATATTCCGGGCTCACAGCTATATCCGCTAATACTAAACCAGGGGCACCTATCGCTGAAAGAAGGTTGTTCCTCCAGAAGGAAGTCCTCCGCATAACCAACCTTAGGTGGCTGGAGAAGTTTTCTTGCACCTCGTCAAGACAGATATGGCCGGAGCTTAACCTGCAACGCACTAAAGATATATTAGCTCTCTCCAGTAACTCCATTGGAAACGCGATTGCGGCCATCACTGGACATTGGCTGGGAGGATGCCATGCTGCACGTATGAATCCTTCAACGGAATGACTTCTGTAGAAGTTGTCGAGGCGAGGAGGAGGACGTACGTAAGTCGTCTACAGACAATTCCAAGTTCCGACATCGAAACGATTGTGTGTTACTCATGATCGACGGCCAAGAGGTCAGATCGGACGTAACAGGATAAATCCTGTCGCCAATCGATTACCCCACGCGGCAACTAGGGCTCGTGCGACGATCAACGCGAACGTCGACCGCCTAGTAAAGTCACATTGTTTTGAGCCTTTCGAGCCTACTCTGTCACTGTCCTGCCCTATCCAGAAAAATATTTTTCTGCTCTGGGAATATCCCCTATCCAGAATAACATTTCCGATAACGTATGTATAACATGTAATGAGGGTTTGAAAATAAAATCAAACGTGGTACTCAATCGCACGGGCGGCATTATAATTACATACCACGTAATATAATATCTGCCGACAATGCCAGGAATCATAGGTATGGTGACTGCCAGGCCTTCACGAACTTGCAATCCGAAGTCTGCCATCTTGAATGATGTTAATTGTTGCAACCCTGGTTGGTGCCGCTACCTGTGAGTTTGTGGATGAAGTTTGCCACAAATGTAATAGCGTACTAAAAGGTGCGGCGCAGTCAGACGGGATGAGTTATAACTCATCAACTCACAGAGCGCCAACAACTCAAAAGCGCAACTCAACTCAGTGTTACCCATGCCTAGAAAGTACAATAGAATATTTAAATAACTTAGATATACGTTTGTGACCAATGTTTATGACTATTCGTTTTCTATATACAACTTTTTATGTTTGTACACCTGCTTACATATATGTATTACTTTTTTTAGATGTGTATAAGCCATACTATAAAGAAATGACTACAAACAACTTTTAAGCATTTTTTGTATTTCGTTATCGAAATAAGGCTCAACACCCCGTAAACCATTGTAGAATTTTCTCCTAAATGGAAGTGCTGATAACATAATCTATGTCGCAGTAAATTTTACGAGATTCCCAAAAGAATTTCTTCAGCAGTTTTTATCACTAATATTAAGGCGAGAAAGTAAAGTAGGTACAATTTTACTTTCGATGCTAAGGCAAGAACCACTTCTGTTGTATTTAGCTTTAATAAAGTTATAACTCGATTTGTTAACGACACATTAGCCACTTATCTGAAAATCATTTATCTAAGTTGGTAATAATCGGCTTGCACTTTTGGTTCAAAAAGTGAACCAAAAATAATTTACAATTCGCATGTTGTTAGACCGCGTCTTTTAAATTTAGCTTGTAATAAAATTCGAACAAAATATCATTAAACATATTTATTTGTCACCGTATTTTCTTCACGAAAGATAAAATATACAAAAATATAAAATATACAAAAAATATAACGTAAAGTATTATATTGCACGAATATTTACAAAATCGCTGCGCTCCCAAATAAAACTCCCGATTTCCATAAACAAATTTACATACGGCGACCTTTTAGTCTTGGCAACATGGAAATCGAGTATTTATCTAAGAGCGGAGAGAGGAAAACTATGACATAATTTCTAATGAAAGAACATCAAGCATATATAATCACTATAATGGACGATGTGGCTCATTCGGTGAGGAAAAAGTATAGAGACACAATGATGAACGGGCCATTTCGACTGACTGCTGAGTGATGCTGTATGTGGGACCATTATATCTGCTAATTTTTTACTGGCCGAATGATTCCGAGGTAACTTATGCTGTTTAGTAGGGACCGGACTTGCCAGGTGGGCCGTAACTACTGGAAACACCTCCTCCACTACCACCACCGATTCCTGAAAGTATTCCAACAATTAGTACTGTCTGTTTATATACGGTTACTCATAATGGTTCATTAATGTATTGTTCTGAGATTAAAATTTTCAATTTTAATTTGTCGAACGAATTTATTTTGTCTATACAAATTTTATTAGAATTTAAGAGATTGCTTCTAAAATGACATAATGGTGGCAAATCGCAATTGCATAATAATAATAATGAAAAAAGCTAAACATGAAGAAGGATGACTAAAACCAAAGGTGTTATTTTATTGGAAAGGCTGATCTTATGTTTAAAATTTGGGACGGTTCTATTTCAAAAGTGTTTATAACCGCTACTTAAAATTTACGCACGTCAATAAGTGGATGAAAATTTTAATATTTATTATAAAAGTTGCGAAGATAATTACCTCCTCCAATGTCACCACCATGACCACCGCCGATGCCGCCGCCAATTCCACCTCCAATTCCGCCTCCAATTCCGCCGCCAATTCCTCCTCCAATACCACCACCAATTCCTCCGCCGATTCCTAAAAGATCAATGGTATCAACAAATATACGCGTAAGTACAAGAAAATATTTGACTCCATAGGCAATGAGTTGCAGCTGAAAAGGTTGCTGACTTTACCGTCCGACCCTCAGATTCTCACCTCCTCCAAATCCGCCACCGCCTCCTGCGCCTCCTCCAAAACCGCCTCCAAATCCACCACCGCCGCCGCCTCCTGAAGATGAGGTCTGCAAAAACAAAATTTTGTTACATGTGATCTGAATTGAGATAAAAGCTTAAAGTCGTTATATTTTTACAATTTATTTGCATCGACCCAAGTTTTCTCAAAAATAAATCGAATATAAATTTGTCTGCCAAGTCAGTGCATTAGTCCTAACACCTAAGAGAAAACACAATTTCAATACTTCCTATTCCTATTAAATTTCCTATCCGACCTTTGTGTGTGTATTAGCGATAATCATCAAGTGAAAGTGAAACAATACTAATTTGCTGAAGACTACTTAAATGATGCATACCAACTTGCAAGACATTTTGCGCTTTCTTTCCAGTTACCACATATGTTTAAGATGATATACTCAAGAATCACGAAACGTATCGTGACATAAGAAATCGCGGCTCTGCTTTATTTGGCTTATTTCTACTTTGATCTCTAGTGAAAAAAACTGCTAATAGCTCTTGCATAAGGTGGCTTTTTACTTCACTAACATCTGTTGTTTGGCTATGGAGAAACTCTTTTCATATAAAAGCGAAAGTCCGATAATGATAGTAGTCGGCTATTGGCCCTCAAAAAAGTCTTGGTTTATATTTGGAAATTAGGCAACTGCTTTGCAATTAGGGATTTGTAATGTTCTATTCGTACCTGAGTCTTGTATCTGATGAAGTAAACTTCTGGTTTGCTGGGCTGAGTTGGGGCCGGTGTGGGAATATTGATTTCTGGGGCTTCTTCTGGTTTCTTCACCAAAACGTAGACAAGAGTCTTTTCTTCGTTTTGTGGTTGAACTGGGATAATTGGAGCAGTAGGTGTTGGTGCACTTGGCGCCTAGGAAGAAAAGTTGCATTAAAGAAAGCAAGTGATTTCAAACACTGACTTACCTTAATGAAAATGATTTTGTAGTGCTTTTGAGCCTGTCCGACCGAGATGGGTCTTTGGGGTCTGAACTCTTCAGGCTCTGGTGGAGGTACATGAACGTAAATGTGTTTCTGGATGGTAGTGCCACCACCTCCGAATCCACCTCCGAAACCTCCTCCGCCGCCGCCGCCGCCGCCTCCTCCGAATCCTCCACCGACTCCTGCACAGGATTTTGTCAGGTCATTTTCAAACTTCACACATTGTTGCGCATTTAAATTTATTTAAATGATCGAAACTTACCTCCGCCAAATCCGCCTCCTGCTCCGCCTCCAAATCCACCGCCTCCTCCAAATCCACCGCCACCACCTCCTCCAAAACCACCGCCGCCGCCGCCTCCAAATCCGCCACCGCCACCTAAATAAAAAAAAATAATTATTCGTTCAACAACGAGATTTTGTTTATGAAACGTGCCTCCAGAGAATCCGCCGCCTCCAGAGCTGCCAAAACCTCCGCCTCCACCAGAAGGTGCGCCATAAGAAGTGCTCGGGGGACTGTAGCTATAACCAGCTTCAGGACGGGCGCTGGATAGCGCTACTAGCGCTGACAACAGCTGAAACAGAATACGAATAATGCAAAGTTGTGCTAGTATGGCAAGATTCTAGCAAGTAAATGCACGACAACTAAATATTATGGGCACCGTTTCGTCAGTGCAAGTAACTATCATCGTCAGTAAAGACTGTTTAATTGCTTGAATTTGAAATAGCAATCCACTGAAAATGCACACCTGTATGAGTAGCATAAGCAGTAAAGGGAGTTTACCCCTTAAAATTGAAAGGTTTTTAATATCATGCGGAGGTACACATGTAAACCAATGAAATTTCTATCTTTATGTATTTGCCCAACTTCCGGCTGAAAATTCGATGTATGTAATTTGCAAGATTAGCTTTAAAGATTATCGCAAGTGTTTTATCTTTATGTGTTCATCTTAAGTTGTAACGGTAGATTACAATATAAAAATAAATTAAATCCGGTAATTTAGAAACGCACCTTGCTACATTAAACCCAGATATAAGCCATGATAATGTAAGAAATTTAAGTTTCCCACCCTAATTCTGCGATTCGCACAATGCCTAAACCTATGTATTCTTAATTTAATGGCATTTGCGAGAATCTTGAATTTTGTAAATGTACCAGTTTTGCAAGTCATCTATGAATTGTGGGATTTCATACTTATTTCAGAACAATGCAACAATCTGTTTAAATAAATCTGAATTCTTAACATAATTACTGGTGTGAGGTTGATTGCCAAATCCACTGAGCTCACACATAACCATTGGTGGAACAGTGCGATTCTTTGTGAGATTGTTAAACATTTCTCATTGCGTAAACTGCACATCTATATTGAAGCATTATACGTTTTTCTACATATTATTTGATCTGTATCTGCCAAATATTTTTCAGCCACTATGCATGTCCCAACAAATCTACTTTATTCCAGATAATGGGTCATGGATATAGTCGAAAATAACTTTATATTGAAGTTGTATTGCTAATAAAGTTATTTAAAAGCCGCGGAAGATCAGCACCAAATTGTATCTAATTATTAACTACGTGAAATAAATGTTGTCTAATAGCAAATATAATTAATCTATCAGCTTAGAGCCTGAATCCAAATGACTTATTAATTAGCAACACATCCTTGTCTTGCAGTGAAATTATAGAAACTGAACATTCTTTTGAACAGTTAATCTGCTGATTTGCATATTGAACCGTGCAAACTGAAATTGCAATGGAAATTTTTATTATCATATGTCATTCGAGCACCGATACTTATATCGCAATTATACGGAATTTCTAATCGATCTCTATGTATGGACTTTCATTCGCATTGCAGATTCACTTCAATGTTCAATTTCACCTTTTGATCGTGACCTTAGCTTTTACTCTTCAAGTACCCTGCGACGACCTTTTCGGTTTCGCTATTCACGATTCGTTTGTCTAGCGGTTTTCGGTTGATAGAAAGTTCTCTGTGATTTACCGACCTAATTGTTTATTTTTTCCTCATTGCAATCAGGAAGTAGGTACAGTAGTAGTTGATGATTGATTTGGTACTGCAGGCTAAATGAAAGGCGCCAGTAGATTTGCTCATTGACATAGAATTTGATGAGCAAATGAGTTAGAATGGAAAGCTTTGTCATTATTAGGAAAGGCACATATTTGTTTCGACGTATTACTTCTTTTCATTCCGTTTTAGCTAATTAGTTTCTTATTTTTTGTTCATTCTCAGTTCCTTTTTGGATTTTTCAAACTTTGACTTTCTAGAATAAGAAATTTGGAGTAAGTGTTTCAAACCTGTTTTCAATTGTCTTTCATACATAAATTAAGCTAAGGAAATGTGCACAAAGGAGCACAATTATTATAACATTGACAATTAGTTAGAACGCATAAAACAAAAAGATATCAAAATTATATAAAATGAAGAAAAACAATTACGCGGCACTTTAGACAACATTTTCAACTAATTTGTGTCGATTTTATATTTAAAAATTTTGCAGTAATAATGGAAGAAAAAGCTTTTAAAGTATTTGTTCCTGAAATGGAAATGATCAATTCATAAACTCTCACTAGAATCAGTGGTTAAATAAAATTACTTAAAAATAAACAGCGATCTAAATGTATGTGAATTATTAAGTTAAACTTGGGGATTTCTGCTCTTTAGTTGACCAAAATCTTAGCACATTCCGGCAAAACGAATAAAGTGATAATTAAGTACGTAAGTACCGGAAAATACATTATTTTTTAACGACTACTGATTGAATCAATAAAAACGGTTTAAATAGTGTGTACATTAACATCTTAGAAAATAACTGTACGGTTTTCTTCGGCAAGGCTTTATTGCTTTATAATGTTTGAATCTGCAGCTGCTAGTTGATATAAAAATCACATGAAATCGGACACATTTTAAAGCAGTTTTCTGCGAAGAGAAAATGGGTATTTTATCAAGAAACCCTCAATAAAAAACATTCTAATCATTATAAGAAATTAATGATGTTACTGATTTGCGTGTTCCCTAGAGCCGGTTTGAAATAATGCAGTTTTAATAATTAGCAATAGTATTTAGAATACGCCGAAATAAAGTTAACTGTGACCGAAAAAAGCACCTTAAAATATCTCTAACCTGCCTAAAACTGAAATTAATTTAGTTTTAATTTCCATACCGAATTTGTAAAGATAAATTCATCAACGGAAAATCGAACTTGTTCAAAAAACTGAATGGAGAAAGTGTGAAAATAGATAAAATCTGGCAAATTTTCAAACAATGTTCCCAGGTATCAACGGTTTCCTTTGATTCACTTTTGGTAAATAAAAGCAACACGTTTTTTCCCACGACATCTTATGTAAAGCAACTCTCTCTTTAATTTAGCTTGTACGCATCAGTTTCCACTTGACAATAAAAATGCACATCAGGTCATTTCCATTAAACTGTTGCATGTTTAATTGAAAGTGTCCTGTAAACCCGCGGCTTTTAATGCCATATCTGAATAATCTAAAAGAACAATTTACAGGACTATCCAACGGCCCAAGAGAATCGCTTATTGCCATTTAAATGATTCTTAAAAAATCGCAATAAATTATTTGTGAATGATTGAAAAGTATGCTGAATAAAAACACAAATGTTTTATGTATTAGCTAATACAGCTTTAATTTAAGAACACTTGAAATTTTCTGAAAATTAATATTTATCAAACACACAATACTCTTGAAAGAACTGAATTGATCAAAATACTCTACCGACAAATATGGCAGCTTCTGTTAAAAATACTCATACAAAGTACTTTGGAAACACAAATACTATTTTAAATGCCGTAAACTTGGAACAAAAAAATCACATCACGAAGCTTCACACAAAAACAATTGTTTCAGTTTAACCTAAGTTAAAGGGTTGTCTACGTACCATAAACGGTTTCATGATGGCTAGACACTACTAACTTTGATCAAATGATGACTTGAAGATGGTCCTCTGGGTATTTAAATAGTGAAAACTCCCACCTGCTGGAACATCCATACGGTACGGGTAGCGCATCTCTGTACATTCACTATTTGAAGAAAAATTATTACTTTTACTATTATCTGGCCGGTTTGCGTGTAATAATGGGAATTTATCCGAGAAACCCTAAACGTTTTATGGTGTTTGGATGTGACTTCCTGATTTTCTTCGTTATCGGTGGCAGTGCCGTTTCGAAAACGTAGACCAATAAATTCATTTTTTATTTGTTGTGCTGTTTTTGACTATTCCTTCGTTTATGTAATATGCTGGCTGTTATGAGTAAACTTTTTAAGTTTCTGCTAATACGCAAAGGTAGATATTATTTAAATATATATATTTTATTAAACGCAAAATCACGTTTGCAGAATTATAATGTTTAGATGTATCGGAGATATGCAAACGAAAATATTCACATATCCTTGTATGTATAAAACCTGGCAACCTTTATGCATTTAAAATAAGTTAACATTTGTATGGTATTTGAAGATTCTTTCGTGGGTTCGATAATTATTTTTTGCAGTTTGTTGATCTCGGATTTTACAATAAATATTTTATTATTATACATAATTTATATAAGAAATCAGCTATTTCTGATATTGCATTATACATATTTGATATTAATCAAAGTTCAAATCTACATATTACTGGAATCTATCTTTGTAATCGCGTATAAATTACTATAAATATTCACTTTGATGTCTACTGCATTGAAGCTTAGACGATCTTCCGATTTCGATTAAATTTTAAGCCAATTCACCAATTTGAGTGTGCAGTTTCCTGTTTTTTTCACGGTTCCTTGCTCGATTGCTACTTGAATTGGTACTCTTTTTAACTTTTGTTCTGTCTATCACTTATTCCCTTTATGTATCTTTAATAATTTTCAATGATAATTCCTCCTTTTTGAACTCTACAGGTTGTTATTCTGTTTCATCTGCATCACTTTAATTGTTCCAGTTTTATTATTCAGTGCTATTGATTGATTGATTAAAGATGACCCCTCACATTAGGTTTCGATTAGAGACAAAGCCGCATATTTCGTTTCCTCACGTTTTTCAAGTATTCCCAATAGTTTTCTATGTACTTTCTAAGCATTTTACGGTGTCTGTTAACTATGATGAAACTTTCATGTTTCTTTTCTTCTCATTACCAAGTGTAACAGGAAAACAGCTCAAAAAATATTTTTTTCACTTTTCATCCCATAAACAATAGCTTACAAATTTTTGACTTTCAATATACACTTTTAATGTATAATAGATTTTCAAATCATACATCGTGTTGTTCATTGATCAACTGCCTAAAGAAGTTCAATCATTTAGCAGATTTTATTAATTATTTTTGTAATTTGTTTTAAGGAATCTTAATATATGCTTCGAAGATATAATATACATTTTACTTGTTGGCAGTCACATTTCCGAAAACGGTTGGTCTGAGAATTAGCGGCCAAGTATACATATTTTCTGCAAGATTGATCGGGATTAACCTAAATTATGCGAAACACGATGCGTCTGTATATAAACTGATATAAGGTCAATATACGTTAGCAGATTTAGCTTTTTTCATTTTTTAGGGAATTATTTAAATGTATTATAGGAAAATATTCATAAAGGACAGAAAAAATTTAAATGCTTTAACTATTTGTATATGCAACTAATTATATGGAGGATTATATAGATTTTTATGATGAGGAAGGAAATGAGCAGAACAATACAGTTTTTATTGTTAACAACTATAAATGTCAGTATATTTAGGCAGAACGCTCAGAATGGCTAAAGTTTCTGATAATACAATTGAGGGTATAATGTAACTATTACCCCCAAAACCCACTTCACAACCCCCCCCACCCAACTACTATACGAACGCACAAACATGACAAAGATCTCTGAGAGACTCATACAGCTGCAGACAAAATGGACAAACAACCCCTACAACTGGACCATACTGAATCCCCTTTGCCTTACAAGACCAACCAGACAATCCCGCTTCCGTTTCCCTACACTAACGCTACTCGAACACTTACAAACGCAACGGACTAGTGGACAATAAAATAATTTCTTCTTGCCACTGAAATCTTATTTATTCAATAACATTGTTAACCTAGAATGGGAGAATTTTCATATTTGTTTTTTATCTGGATTGGGACTGCATGTATTAAACAAGGGCAGAAACACCGATAGGTCGATGGCCTTTTTTAGAAATAAAGATGTTTACTACTACTATTGTTAACCTAGAATAGGAGAATTTTCATATTGGTTTTTTATCTAGATTAAGACTGCATGTATTAAACAAGGGCAGAAAGACCGATAGGTCGATAGCCTTTTTTTAGAAATAAAGATGTTTACTACTACTGTAACTATTAACAACTTGATCTTTAATAAATTGAAAGTCGTTTATTTAAGGTGTAAACAAAGTAATAGCAAGTGAGACTTGTTTTTAAAGCTAAATACGTATCTGTTAGGAAAATAGAAGATATAGTTTCAAAAAACGTAAATTTCCATTAGTAAATTTTAAGAATATTAAAAGCTTCTTCAGATAACTTTGTTAAATCTTGGTGAACAATATGTACAGCATATAAAATTATAATAATAATAGTAATACTAATAACAATAATAATAAATGTAGTAAATTCAATTCAGCAAATTCAAACACGAGGGTGGATCAATAAGAAGCGGTGTGTGAAGACAGGCGTGTGTGATTACCGTCGTGTACTGTGTATATGTAATTTTTTGTTTGGCAGGCAGTTGTATCACACTTATTTCGTGTTTCTCGATAAAAGGGAAAAAGAACAATATCGATCCGTAATTCGCTTTTTATTTTTGGATGGAAAAACATGCGAAGAAATCAAACCGAAGTTGGATGCTGTCTATGGGGACCCTTCACCATCTATGACAACCGTAAGATATCGGTTCCACGAATTTAAACGTGGTCGTACATCTGTTTTTGATGAGGAGCGCCCAGGCCGCCCGGCAGACGTGGTCACCGAGGAAATCGTTGAAAAGGTCCAGGGCATGATTCTTACTGATCGCCGAACGAAAGTTCGCGAAGTAGCAGAGGCCGTAGGCATGTCGTACGGAACGGCAATTAATATTTTAATAACGGTGGACAAGCGGATACGGCTATCAATGTCGAAGCAGTGTCTGGACCTCTTTAAGCGAAATTCGCAGGAGTTTTTGCGTCGAGTCGTCACCGTTGATGAAACCTGGATCCATTATACGCCAGAGACCAAGCGACAGTTAACATAATGGATTTTTTGGGGGTGAATCTGCTTCGAAGAAGGCAAATACGGTCCCATCGGTCGGAAAGGCCATGGCCACGATTTTTTGGGATTCCAGGGGAATAATTCTCATGGACTTTTTGCAGTAAGGAAGCACGATCAGGGGACAGTACTACACTGTTGAACAGATTGAAGGAGACCCGGCCCTATTTGGCTAAGAAAAAGTGCTGTTTCACCACGATAACACACCAGCACATTCATCCAGAATTGTCGCGGTCAAATTGCATGAACTGCACTACGAATTGCTGCCGCACCCACCTTACTCGCCCGACTTGGCTCCCTACGACTTCTTTCTGTTCCCCAACATGAAAACGTGGCTCGGGGGAAAAAATTCAGCTTGAACGAGAAGGTTTTCGTTGAGACGTATTTTGAAGAGTTTGACAAATCGTATTTTTTGGAGGAGTTAAAGAAATTGCAAAAACGCTGGGAAATGTACATTGTACAAAAAGCGTTACGTTGAAAAATAGAAAACAAATTGTGAAAAACTTGCCTTTTCATTCGCAACACGGGTACTTTATTAATCCACCCTCGTAGTATAGAATATAGCATGTCCCACTGATCTTAATGAAAGAAAAACATATTTTTTTGCTCCATCCTTACGATAGAAAAACACGTTTGATATGCATGACCAATTCTTCTTTGCAACTCTATGTTTCTATTTAGGAAGAGGCAGTTAACAGAAAAAAATGGTAGAATTTTTAATATATTATTATTGAAGAGTTGGAAATATTCAGTTTCTCTTAAATAGGAGGGTTAATACGTCGTTCTGAAGAGTGTGAAACCAGGGAGCTGAAATACATCAGATTTTTAGGGACTTTTTGTAAAACTTTCAGAATGTTTAGAGTCAGATATTTTCTAAGGAACTCCAACATTTCAGATTGTTACGTGCTTTGGAGGAAATATGCACCTCACTTCGTACGACATTCGACTTTGGACAAAATTGTAGGACTGTCAAACAAAAAAACATTTACACAATGTTCAAGAACCGCTTTTAAAATAATTTAAAACGTTACATTCTCTTTGGTAGGTTTCAAATGTATGCGACGTTTTAATTTGAAGACGAGATGTAAACTTTTTCCCGTAAAACCAAAACCCAAAGCATTCTATTTTTTAAATCGTTTAACTGCATATTAAGCATATTAACATTCGATATTTAAAAAAAATTCCTTTATAGAAGCTTAGAATAGAAAAGGCAAAATATAGAAACAAACACAATCAATTTTTCATCACTTTAAGTCAATGAAAGGGCGTATAATTAAAAATGTTCTCAACATGTTTATTAAATTTCTCATGTTAACATCCTTGGTAATGTTAATCTATCCGTACATTTTTTGCAACCAGCATCAGCAACATTATAAAACAACAAAAATTGACGACCTTCGAAATAGATCATGCCGTTGCGTTCCTACATATTGACGAGAGTTCCAATTTTATGAAAAACAAACTACTCGTATGTAGGCTTTAATAATGCATGTCCATTAAATTATTTCGAAACTGTTACATCAAAGTTATCCTTCATATCATTAGTCGACGCATTAGGGATATATATTTTTACTTTAACGGTGATTAATACCATATTTAACAACAATAAATTCACAATTAAATAGGCAAACTGAAATATGTATGCAAGTAATTTCAATATGAAAGTGTTCGCTCGAGGTGTGAATTATTCGTTCTGCTTTAAGATGAAATCAAGATTTTTCTAATCTTCCATTATCCTGAGGAGTTTCACAAATGGTTGGTATGTGCTAATAAGTGACGAAGAGTCATGTTATGACATACAATGTTGACAACAATGGGTATTGAGATGTGGTTACTGATTGGTACCAATAGTTTAAATTATCAATCAACCATCAACAGAAGAAACCAAAGTTGATGAAAATATGAAAGAACTATCATTTAGCAATCACATGCTTGGCTTAAAAATGATTTCTCAATGTCACGAAAGTATGTGCTGATAAGATGCATCCACTTCTATTATCATCAACTTCATAGTTAAATAAATGTAAATTATTCGAAATGCTGAAGCATTTTTTCGTACATATTGAGGGATTATTTTTGAATATCTCATATAAAAGTAAAATTAATTGAGGTCTGATTGCAAACCTGGAAAAGTTTCAAAAAAGTTATTTTGTCGTTCATCTAACTCAACCTGTAACTCTAAGTATAAATACTTAACAACATGTAAAACCAGTTAAAAAAGATTCATATTTTTGAGAATTAGACTTTGGACTCTCTTCGTTCAATGATTATTAGTTTCAATTAAAAATATTAGTAACGATGCAATAATAAAAAATGCAAATATTCCATGCTAGAAAAGTTAATGTTCATTAAATGCGAATTACAACATAGTCCCATTTAAAATTGTTTTTATGAAATATCATTTATTATAAAAAGTAAAAGCAGAACAAAACTCCTAAAGAGAGAATTAATTAATTGTAATAATAATAAAATATATTTAAACAAAATAAACATTTTTAGAATACAACTTATTTTAGTTGATATATCTAGTCTTTAGAAGCTGATTTATGTCAGGTTGGTAATGGTAGATATATGACTTATAGGAATCCCTGCTATTTTAATTTCTGGTTGAAGGAAAGGCTTTCACTTCCTAGTAGAATATTGTTTCTGAATGTTTTCTTCTCAAGATCAATTGCACAATTGTTTGGTTTGTTAATGGTTAATTGTTAAATGTTAATTGGTTTTAATGTCAATGGTTTGGCATGTTAATTAGAGTGGGGTGATGAGTGGGTGATGGGTGACAATATTGTCCAGTCAAATTTTCTAAAATAGATTTATTCTAATTTTCGTCAACAAACTTAAGTATATTTTGCCTAAAACTAAAGGTTAATCTACATAAAACGGAAAAACAAGCAAGTGAAATTATTATTGATTCAAACACGAAATTACTAAATGTTTATTGAAATGTTCCATTGTAAAATTTTGCGGTCTATTACTAAGAATATTTGTGTAAGTAGAAAAACTTCTCTCCACGTCTACACTTATTATACATGCATACCTAAATATTGACACCATTCCCGGATCCATAATTGGGTTTTGTACAATTTCTCCATTTAAAACCGACGAATTAAGTTTCATCTTTTGAAATCCTTCGATTTTTGATAAAACATCGTTTAGTTTTGTTTGTAGAATGTTTCAAATTGTCCCGGGTATGCCCCCAATTACATGGCTGATATCAATAATTTTTTGAACGGACTCAACTAATGGCATGTGTGGTCTCTCTAAAGATTTTATAGTTTGACTTACGTTAAGTTATTTTTGATAAAAGCAAGATTATTGATCAGTTCTCTGTTTTCTATAACGGCATGACAATATTGTCGAATATACGGGGTGACAATTTAGTCCCAATTTGAAAACTTCCCACCATTAATATCTCTCTTACAGTTAAAAATATGAAAAATCGGAAAGACACGTCAATTTTATTTGTAAGGGAGACATCAATATCAACTCCCTAGGAGGGGTAGATGTCACCCTTAGAATCGTAAATAGGCAGGGGGTCAACTGGCCATCGGTTTAAAGGGCCTTCAATTCTCTTTTCAGCGGTATCCTACTTTGTTGCTTTTTGTCCAGAGATTTCCGACTAATCGCGTTTTAAAGTTTGCGTTTCAAAGCATTGCGATGTTGATTTCCAGGTTAGTGTTTACACAAAAATTATTGCATTGGCTTCCATTGCAGTACATATGATTATAATAGTAGGTGACACAGTAGTTTAAACAATTGATATCTCATTTATTGATTATTTTACTTCGACAAAAATAACTTTTTATTAGCGGAAGAGAAATTTCTACAATACAACTCATGCGATCTATTTCCGCACTATCTTATCAGTTGTTAAAATTGTTGTCCATTTTCCTGTAAACAATAATAAAGTCTGTTTTCGAACTCCTCCCTAACACTTCAGAAAACTTCACCGGGGATTGACGGGCATTCTACTGCAATTCGCCTTTTAAGATCACCAATATCAGCAGGTTGTGTTTTATAAACAATGGACTTTAGATGTCCCCAAAGAAAGAAGCCTAAAAGTGTTAAATCAGGTGATCTTGGAGGCCATTCAATAGGTCCCCTTCTGCCAATCCATCTATTCGGGAATCTCTCTTTTAACCATTGTCGGACCGGAAGAAAATAATGAGGTGAATCACCGTCCTGCTGGAATGTTAACCAATCTTCTTGTAAAACTGAATTACCTTCTGCATTAATTTGAATTTCTAGCTCATGCATGCTAAGAGGATCAATAGTCTCTTCAAGCATCTTAACGTACAGATCACCTGTCAAGTTTCCTTCAATAAATGAAGGACCAATGGCATTGGTCCTTTATTTATTATACCTAAAGGCATTTCCAAGAATACCAGCCCGGACATTAATTTTTGAGGATATTGTGTATGTCTTTCTCGAAAAATATGCGAGTTTTCGTCACTCCAATATCGACAATTTTGTTTGTTAACATTTGCATTTAGAAAAAATTAACATTCATCGCTGAAACAGATATTCGGCAGATTATTGGGGATGGCGTTGACTTGACGGCTCATGAATTCACAGAACTCTATTCATCTACGAAAATCATCGTCCTAAAGTTCTTGAAGTGTCTGCATTTTGTATGGATGGAGTTTATGCATTTTCAGTGCTTTTATTAACACAGTGTTGTGTGATATTCTTGTCTGTTCTGCTACTAAATAATTCCAAAACCTCATTTTCAGCTCATTCATTCATCACTCGTAGCTTGTTTCTTTTTCTATTACTCATCGAACCAGTTTCGGAGAACTTTTTTCCAAATCCAACACATATCTGTGAGTTACTTCATGAGTCCGATTTCTTTCATTGAAAACCAATGCCGTCTTTCGTGCGCACTTTCTAACGTCTCCATAAATGAAAATAATTTCAGTTCTTTCTTGAAGAGAATAGACCATTCTCACACTTTATGCACTTAATAAAAGTTATCACTGAACAGCCCAGGAAGTAAAAGCGAATTAACAATAATATTCCTATTTTGACTTCTTTTAAATTTTCTGGTCATGTTTTTTGGTTAAAAAAGCAAGGAATTTTTAGAGTTTCTTGATAGAATTTAAAGGCTTTTGTGGAATTTTATTAACGAGGTACTCGTAGTACGATCAAAATGTTATTTCCAAATCATTATTTTCAAATAAAGTTTGAAACGGTGCCCATTCCCGGAGCGAGGAATAAGCAGGGGAGGGTCATTCAACTGAAAAGAGAATTGAAGGCCCTTTAAAACGATGTGCTATTTGACCCCCATTCCCATTTAAGATTCTAAGTGTGACATCTGCCCCTCCTAGGGGTTGAAATACGAAGGCTAAAAATATTAATTTAAAGTGTCCCCTTTACAAATACAATTGACGTGTCTTTCCGATTTTCCATATTT
The DNA here is from genome assembly GCA_024550625.1 of Dendroctonus valens. Classification (NCBI taxonomy): domain Eukaryota; kingdom Metazoa; phylum Arthropoda; class Insecta; order Coleoptera; family Curculionidae; genus Dendroctonus; species Dendroctonus valens. The sequence continues at coordinate 718,288 of JAJTJO010000528.1, forward strand.
TTAACTGTAAAAGAGATATTAAGGGTGGGAAGATTTCAAATTGACACCCCGTATAAGTTTTATTTGGAAAAATTGACAAAGATTTATCACCTAGTTGTATACTTTGTGTCATATAAGGCGCAGAATCGAAAATCACCAGCAAAATTTTAAATAATAAAAGCATATTGCTTTTATTATTTAAAAAAAGTATAATGCTTAGAAAACCGGACTTTAGTTATAATAGTCGCTTCTTTGTGAGTAATTTGTTCAAGAAATGTTTTTTAAAGAAAATTCGATTTGTTTTGCATGTAGTGACTTGTTGGTGCGTGCTTTCCTAACTCGTCTAGCCCTGAATAATTAACTGATTTAGTTTTGAAAGCGATGTTACTGAACTGTGGAAAGTTTTCAACTTTACAAGCATTATAGCGTCTTAACTTATCCAAATGAGTTATCAGATTCTGACTAATTTTGTACTTCGAAAGCGTATCAATTATTCTCAGGAATGATTCTAGCTATTTGGTTATGGACGCGTAATAACCATATTCCATAATTCAATGGAATGTAAAGGGAATATACCTGTGTATAGTAGAAAAAGACTCACAAATGAAGAACTTTAGCAGTATTTAGAAGACAGTAGTGGTGACGAGTATTTGCCAGAGTCCGACGATGATGATTTTTCACCAGAATCAAAAGCCGAAAGTGATTTAGACGTGCATGATGGTCACCAGTCGTTAGGAAATCTTCCGGATGCACCTTTAATTACCGGTCCAGCTCCGACTAATGCGGAAGTAAATTTGCAGTGGACAGCAACAGGGACATTGAAGCAAGTGAGTTTCGAAAAAAATCAAGAGCTTTCGGTACCGGTACCAGGGAGAGGCAGACCAGTAGTTTTTTTCAGCGTTTTGATTGGCGACTCTTTTTTATCACGTATTGAAGACCAGACCAATGATTATGCAATCCAAATTTTTCTCAGCAGTGGAACGTCTGCCAAGTCACGGATAACAAATTGGAAGAACCTGACTGCTCCAGAATTAAAAAATTTTACAGGTCTGTTCTTTCATACCGGTACTATTCAACTTACACGACTAAATGACTACTGGAAAACGGATCCTCTCCTTAATATACCAATTGTTAGAAAATATATGCCAAGAAATAGATGTCTTCTGATCCTGAGGTGTCTACACTTTACGTCTCTCGACACTAGAGCTAGCAGCATCCACACTAGCTCAGCATCTATTACCCGGGAAAAGAATTGTCTTTACACGAATCTATTGTGTTGTTGCGGGGGCGTTTGCAATTCAAACAATACATCCAGAATAAACGTCACAAGTACGGCATACAGGCGTTACATGCTTACAGAACCTGATGGATTAGTGTTGAAATTTCACGTCTATGAAAGTTCATCAGATGAATATGGAGGCACTGGACATACAACCAGAGTAGTTCTACACCTACCTGAAGAAAATTTAGGTCAAGGACACGCGGTATATCTCGACAATTTCTACAATAGTGTAGACTTAGCCACAAGGCTGTTGGAAAATGACACCTAAGAAGTGACCGTAAGGACAACCCACAAGAAGTCATGGAGGCTAAATTAAAACGAGGAGACAATGAATCCAGGTTCTGTAATGGAATAATTTCAGATTGTAAAATGGAAGGACAAACGGGAGAAAGAGACTGTTAAGCCAAAAGCCATTCTAAACGACAACAACTACATGTCTGAAATTGATCGCCAGGATCAAATGTTGTCATATTATCCTTGCAGTAGGAAAACGAAAGGTGGTACAAGAAACTTTCTATTCATGTTCTACAAATGAGTTTGCTAAATGCATACTATCTACATAGAAAGTACTCTGGTGCTCGTCGACTTCGTTTTTATGTTTTGCGACTGGAAGTAATTACAGATTTGTTAGATCCAAGTGGTGATGTACTTGTTGGTCCTTCTAATCAAAAAAGAGGTCGAACCCTAGACATTTCCTTTCAAAAATTGAGAAAACTACAAATAAAGAAAGGGTGTTGTGAAACCAAAAGAGTGTCTAGAAAAGAATGCAAAAGTTGCAGGAAAAACAAAATACGGAAACAGACAACGTTTGACTGCAAACAATGCCCTAAAATTCCTGGTTTTTGTATAAAGTGCTTCGAACAGTTTCATATAAATATGTAATTTTTGTCAATCTAGTATTTCTAATATTTTTTCCTTGAGAAAACCTGTTTATATCGTATCGAACTTTACCGTAAATCACTCGTTTGTTTGTTTTGAATACCCTAGATTATTGAAACAAGTGGGTTTTTCGGGTTTTTAGGCCGTCGTTCGGTAGAATTTCTTCTTGACGTTTCGCAAGCACGTGTGGCTTGCATCTTCAGAAGTGGTTTGCTTGAACGCTTACACTGTTCTGATGTAAGCGTTCAAGCAAACCACTTCTGAAGATGCAAGCCACACGTGCTTGCGAAACGTCAAGAAGAAATTCTACCGAACGACGGCCTAAAAACCCGAAAAACCCACTTGTTTCAAGGAATGGCCTCGAAAGTCTATCTCTTTTGATACTCTAGATTATTGTTACCAGTTTAGTTTTGTGGTGATTTTCCTTATGCATTTGTTTTGCTCCAAGAAAAGTTATTTATGTTGATTTGATTTTTTATGATTATTTACCCGTAATCCAAATATGTTTTTTTGTGCAACCGAACTTATTTCCAGTACAGTTTTTCTGTGTTCCTAACTTAAAAATAAAAGTTTTTAGGCAGAATTACAAGGTGTTTTATTCGTATTATTGATAAAATGTAAACCAACTCCGATCGGAGTATTGAGCGTCCCGTAAAAATATTTGTGCCTAACGCCTACCACTCCGATTGGAGCAGAATTTTTTGCGCTAATTTCCGACACAACAGAATGAAAATGATAAAAAAAATACATAATTGGCATGATTTATGGCATAACTAAAGGCAACAAATAAAATAAAACTTCGCCATCCGAGAGTGCCTCATAAATATGGTCGGCAGTAAACTTGTTAATACCTCTATAGCAGTTCTTAGCAGTGTTGAATCATTTAGGGTTCTTCTATTATATTATTATGTTTATTTATGGTGGCTGCGAGAAATCATGGTCAATATAAAAACTCCAATCAAGCATTTTTCGTAATTGTGCATATTTTAGGAAGTTCCAATGAGAATTGGTTCTGCATATCAGATCTGATCTGAGCTTTCTAAATAGTTTTAAATAATTTTCATGTGCGTCTCATGCATTTATCTTCCTGGTGTCAGCGTGTTTATTAGAAGTTTATCGGGCCAAAGACCAAATTATTCTTGCATATTACGCAGTCAAGTAATCGTACGGCGGCCGACACTTGTACGGCTTGTAATTTATCCTTGCGTAAATAGCTGCAGAATTTCATATTTAAAAGCATTTTTTATTTTTCATTTTTATGAATTTTTTTTCATATTTTCATTTTTAAAGCTTTCGCATCTTTGCATATCCTTCACACAATTTCCTTTTTTGCAACCCTATCCATTTAGAATCTTTTCAGTAAAAGCCTGTATTTCAGTAAACGTCAGATGTGGGATCCGCCTTTCAAAGACCTCCAATCATGTTGAGATTTTCTTATTGGGAATCCAGTCTTCCGACCCAAATAGTAAAACTGGAAACATATAGTTAGCAATTTCTTAATTTTTCTGCGAATACTTACTGCATTTATTAATTATAGTGCCAAAATATTTAAGGTGAGGGTTTAACAGTATAGATTTGTTGCCTATTGTTAACGCATGTTGCTCTTTGATTTAGATATGCCAACATCTTCGTTTTGTCGCTATTTATGATAAGGGCATAATCTTTATTAGATTGCATAACCCTGTCCAGCCTTTATAAGTCCTCGAGGATACTTGCGATCAGAACGGTGTCATCCGCAAGTCTTAATAATCGAGCTGCTTCATACTCCAATGCCTCCCAAAACATATTGTTGGAATAGATGTGGAACAGCATCGGTATCGGATACCGAATACATTCTTGCCCGACATTCCTCCGCTTGCATCCTCAGAGAGGGAATTCTCGATTTTCGCTCTTGCCATTTGTCCACAATGTATTACACCACCATTATTAATGGTCCACACACCATTATAGTCGATGTTAAGCTTCTTCAATATGTGTAATAGTTTTTCGTGTTTAACCTTTTCAAAAGCCTTGCTGAAATCTGTAAAACATCAGAGACGTCCTGGTTAACGTCAAGACATTTCTGTGCAAACACATTTAATGCAAAAATGGTTTCTGGAGTTTCTAGGAGATTGCTGAGTGTACGAAGTTCCAAACTTACTTTTCAAAGGCTCAGAGTTGCTGCCCTTAACAGAGAATGACAACAATAAGCAATTCCTTATTAATATAGTTTTGTGATGACGGAACTCTTTAAAAAACTAAATTTTTAACGGAGCCCTAAACCCTACGAAACTAAAAGCAAAACGACTTATGTGTATATTGTTTATTAATAATCATACAAAACAAAAGGTCTTTTTGGATTTAATTTAAAAAATGTTTTTTTCGGATAAGGATTTAATGGGAAGCATGAAATTGTTTTTTATTTCTCATCAACTGGGGAATGTCAGATTCAGGAATGTTGATAGACGAAAGCTGGATTCTCATGCCTGGTTTGGCATCGGTACGTTGTTGGGAACGGCAGAAGAACATTCAAAGCCTCTGTGGCAAGTTGTAGATATTCATCTCGAACCCTGCACCAAAAATCATTCAGTGAAATTGTTCTGACCAATGATTCCATGCTTGTGTCTGATGTCATTTCTAAAAATGATTCATAGATCTGATTTGTCATATTTTCAGGCTTCTGCAATTTGGATGAAAAAGGGTTTTCAATCCATGAGTTTATTTGCAGTTTCGTATTCTGTTCTTCAGGAAAGTAAGAATCAAAAGTGGCTCGCAGATCATTGAAGTATTGCACCAATTCAACAAATGTTTCATTAAGACTAAGGTGACTAAGGAACTCATTTAGCAATGAAAAGCTTTCTATTTCTCTGTTACCAAAACAAGTAATCCAAAATCCTAATTTTCTTTTAAAGGCGGTTGTCTTGTTGCTAGTATGGGACACTGTTGTCTCTTTTCCTTGTAAGGACAGATTTAATTCGTTAATTTTTCCAAACATGTCTGCTAAAAATACTAATCTAAATAACCAGCTTTAAAAGGACAAACGGCCTTTTAAATTAAAAGGAACGTCTGTAAGAAAAGCTTCCAATTCTGTTCTTAGTTCAAAAAGCCTCGTCAAAGTTTTACCCCGAGACAACGATCTCACTTCAGCATGGAGCAGTAGTGTTTTATGATTGCTACCATAATCTTCACATAATATTGAGAACAATCGGGATTGCAGTATGCAGGATGCAATGGCTGGAACTACAATGTGGAGCTTTCATTTTTATTCGTGTTACTGCTCCTGCTGATCTACCTGTCATTGCCTTGGCTCCATCGGAAAAAATATCTATGCAATCATTGCAATTGAGTCGGTTTTCTTCAAAAAATATGTTAATCGTGATAAAAATTTCTTCTCCGGTTGTTAGTAGGCAACGATGAGCACATAAGCAAGTCTTCTTCGAGTGACAATCAAAAAATGTTTGCCTTACGATTCCTGATAAAAAATTTACGGATTACTTCTGTAGCTGACTACTCTTGATAAGAAAACAGTAATATTTCTTCCAAAAAATGCCAAGAACTCATAAACGACTGGAGAACAACGTACACAATGTTAATAAAAGTGGACTTAAAATTCAATTTTACATTTATTTTTGTAGTCAAAAATAGTAGTTGCCATTTAAAAAAGTTAATTTTTTGTCACAATTTTATTGTCAACTTTGGAAAATCGCAGCAGAGGCATGAAACATAACAAAAGTGTCAGAATCGATGCAGAATGTCTGCCAAACATTTGGCAATTGAATTAAATAATGCCGATTTAGTTATTTGCAATGGTTCAGGAAATATGAATTTCTTATTGAACCTGTGCTACCCTGTTTTTTGCAAAAAATGGCATGGGTCAAAAACTCTGAGAGATAAGTGTTGACAAATGGACATTCTTAACTCACAATTTAAAGCTGAATCCAAATCTGAAATCAAAATGGGAACTTTCCTTTTAAAAACCCAAGATGGCGTCGATTTCCGGTAAATCCGGAAGTGCCGTCATTTTGCAAATACTATATTTAGACTTGCAGCAGCCGATTATGGTTGTCTACTAAATTTCATATTAATAATATTTCGGGAAATAAAAAGTTTTCTAACGAACGGGCTACGTGAATCACCCTGTATTATTATGTACGCGTAAAATCTAAAAGCAGTTGTTTTTTTTCGGTAGTTTATTTTTATCTTAGGTAATTTTATTCTTGTAGATTCCTCTTTGGTAGATGTATTAATTTTATTGCCGGCGGAGCCCTACCGTAGGCTTTGCGGAGCACATTTTAAGTAACGCTGATATAGACTATGCATGAAATGCTGCATAAACAGAAGGTGCCTGACTGCGTTGCTGAGTTTGTGGCTTTCATTGATACTGCAGATATAGCTACATAGAACTGCTAAACAAACGAATGCATTAAAAATAGTAGGAAAAACCCTTAAAATAGGGCTATAATTAAACATTACAATAACAATAAATACAACCTGAAACGTATCTAATTCTGCTTGTAGTGCCCAAGATTCCAATTCGACTTTGTGCAAGAGACCGAAAAATAGGGTGCAAATCGTGTAGCATGACCCATAAAGAATGCCGATGCAATTGGGGTGGATCAGATGGTTCCAATTAAATTAATAGGTATTAGATCTATCTGTTATCTCAAAATACTCCTTATATTTTTTTATTCATTCTCAATTGTTTAAAATATATATTTTTTAAGTATCTGCTGACAATTAAATGGATGCTTATAATTTATTTAATTGTTTTAATCTGTTATTTCGATAATACATGGTTTCTGTTCTAATTACATAACTGTTTTGTGTTTGCACATTAGATAAATTCTTATTCTTAAAGAGAAACATCAAACATTCAGAAAAATATAAGGCGTTTTCTAATTTTTATACCTGTATTTTTAAAGTGCGTTCTGCATGATGTTTTATCATCCATTCGGAGAATTATGCGTATCAACTTTTTTTGAGCTTCGGAGCACCTAGCAATTTTACTGTGATCAGCAGGGTCAAAAAGTTCCATCCCTTCAAATGTGGACCGATTTTTTCTAAACAATGCAATGCTCGTTTTAGCAGTGATCTCTTCTCCAAGTTATCTACCTTAATCCAAGTTATAACACGACCAAGAAGCATTTTGCTGTTCGATGGAAATTGATTGTTATCGGGTGTTGGTGAGATTGATCAACATTAAAGTATAAATTATTGATAAATATAGGAAATAACTTTGGACCCACAACACTACTTTCAACCACTCCATTGAGATTTGCTCGAAGTTTGGCTTTTTGGAGTTGTCCATTTTTTACAATGCTTACCAATTGAAGTCTGTCGTTTAGATAAGAAGTTAGCCAGTCGAATGCGTTTCCTTTCCGTATTGTCTCACAAATAATTCTATATAAGTTGCCTTAATAACATTTCAATGACAAGGCAACCATTCTACAGTGAACGAACAACAATTTGCTTTAAAAAAAATCTTGAAAGCATGCTGTAGACTACATAATCGACGATTATATATTTTTATTCATTCCAATGTATTTTTATATAATCCGTTTATATCCAATATATTTTTATTAGCGGGCCATTGAATTCAGCTCAATGATCTTAAGTTTATTGCTTCAAAGTACTCCAGAAACATACTCCTATAGACTTAAATCAACTGTGCATTATATGTATTTATGTGTGTATAGAGGCAGGTCTTATGGTTATTAACCCACACACTGCGTTTTATGGGTCTGGTTTTATAAATCTGAAATAAATCTTAAGTTATTGGACAAAGCAGATAATACATTTGTATGTTTCTACGAAAAATGTATTATCTTGTTTCAAAAATTTCCAAATTTTGAAAACTGCTTGCAGTTAAAGTTCAAACCAATAAAATCTAAAGAGTAAATATGACAATGGATTATGAAACAGCAATTTTACGATATTTATGAAGAAAGTTTCAAATAAAAATTACATTCATCATAAATTATGCAAATCTAGGTTGCAATATCTTTACACATATTATATTTGACATTTCTTGGTGTGATGATTATGCAGATAGTCAACAAAAGTCATATGTTGCTTTGCTTCTAACACTATTAGACCTTTTTCATTGTTACAGAATATAAAAAACAGTTCGATAGGAATTTTCATTTTAAAACACTCTGAGGTGTGAAAATGAAAGTAGAACCAAAGTAAATTAGAAAAATACGAAATGATATATGAAAATATGAATGCGAAACGTAAAAGTCGATGCCGATATTTTAAATGAAATAAAACCTTTTTAAATAATTATATTTTTTACGTGACCTATTTATTGCTCTTACCTATTTTAGTTTGATATTTTCTAATTGACTTTGATTTTATACCATTTTGGAGACTTTCTTTTCTCCCTCAAAGTTTATCATAACATTTAAAAAAATGACACACTCCGCTCTTGATTTATAGCCTAAAGTCGGTAGGACTTCCATAACATTTGTCTGAATTAAGGCAGTTTTTTTAAGTAAGTACTTAAAATGCCACAATTTGAACTTCAAAATTACTTTTACTTTAGATACTGTTTTGTTCACTTGAAGAATTTCTCAAGATATTCTGGTAGAAATGTTTGACTGCTTTGGATTAGAAAACCACATGCTACAAGATAATCAAAATTAGAGCAAATGTAGCAGCAATACTATTTAAAATAGATATTAATGAAAATAGATAATACACTCTAATCCGTTCATACAATTGGCATCTGCGCTATAAACTGGGAAATAAACATTTTTAAATACCCTTCCCTAATGCTTATTGTAAGTTTGTTTCAAAATTATTCCAATACTGCCAATATTACATTAAACAAGTCGCATTTAAAATAATAAATAAAATTATGATTTTTATTTTGGGTTTGGCGACGGCAAAGGACGATCTGCTTGACTTCATAAAACATTTGCATGCATGAGATTAACTCGTTATAATATGCATGTACCAGGACACTATGGAATTGTTGCTTTCCTGTTAAATTAATTGATATTCACTTAAAATTTGACGTGTTCTTGTAAGCAAGAGAAATCAATTTATTTCTATGCAAGAAAGTGTGTCTTCTTCTGAAATGCAAACATGGTTTTCAAGTTAGTCAAACATTTAAAGGTAAATATGATTAATGCCATTTTAAGTAGCAACCCAACTTTTAAATTTGTCCTTATTGCTTATGTAATATCTACATATATTTTAATAAAGACAACTTTTTAAAATGTATTGAGTTATGAAATTTTTGGAATGAATGGAAAAAATCAAGAGTTGACCCGATTATAATGAAAACTTCTGGACTCTGATAATTTTATTATTATTAGATTATATTATTAAATTGCTTTTTCAGAAGTAGTCGTCAGGATTTTTTATAAAGAACATGTAAAATCGTTTTTTTTACGACGTATGGTCAAACACAAAAGTGCCACAGCCGGAGTGGGATTACTCATAGCCGAAAAATATGAATCCCTTATCCCGGATATACACTACGTAAACGAAAGGATTCTTAAACTGTCACTGAATATAGGAACTGGAAATATCCTAACTAATAAGTTTATATGCTCCGGACATTAGTAAGAGTAAAGAAAATACAGGAATATTCTACGAACATCTGGAGAGCGAATTGGGCAACTTACCGGAAAAGGAAAAATTATTATAATGGGATCTGAATGCCAGGATTGGACCTACGCGCACGCTACAACATGAGAATAAATAATACTTTTTTTAAACATAAATCCCAACACAAACCTACATGACAGAGGGCAGCACTCAACTATAGATTATATAATATCAAACTGAGCCATATACCCAACCCAAATATTAGACGTAAGAAGCCTAACCTTGGCCAATATAGAATCCGATCACTCCTTAGTCGTGTGTACGCTGCGAATAAACATACCAAAGAAGAAAGTATCAGACAACACAACTAAAGAAAAATTAAACATAGAATCCAACAACAAAAGCACTATACCAAGCAAGCTTTAATAAAAAAATCGAGGCAAACTCCATTACGGAACAAGACCATCCACAAGGATTCTGGGAAAAGATAAAAACGTATATTACCGACGCAGCTATCGATGCTCTAGGTCTAAAGAAAGTGGGAGTTAATAAAGCTTCCCGGAACAAACAATGGTATACACCCGAAGTGAAAGCTCTAGCCAAGGAGACACATGAAGCGTACCTAAGATACAGGGGTAACCAAACACCGGAAGGAAAGAACCAGTACATCCAAACAAGAAATAGAGTCAACACAGAAACCAGAACCATAAAACTAAACTTCAGGGAAAGGTTTACCTCCGAAATGGAGCACGACCTATACGGAGCACAAAGGAAGGCATGGGGAATGCTAACAACAAGGAAAATCGAAATCGTGGAATATACATAAACACTACAAATTGATGAACTCCAATGGAAAACCAACTTTGAACAACTGAACTGGACGTAGATATACCCGAAGAGCAAAACGGACTCGAGATTGAAGAAGAAGGCGAAGAAGCTGAAAAACCTCCCGAAATAACCGAAAGAATGACGATGGAACAGACAAAGAAGATTAAAAACAGAAAATCACCCGGACTGGATGGGATACCAAACGAGTTATTGAAATATGGGGGACACCAGATAATGACAGAACTTACAAAGCTATTAATATACTAACAACCAAAAATGTCCCAAATGATTGGAAAAAGAGCATAACCATCCCAATATTCAAGAAAGGGGACAAAAAATCCCCAGAAAACTATAGAGGCATAACCCTACTAAGCTGTAAATAATTAGCGAACATGTAAAAATATCGGAAGAACAACAAGGGTTCAGGAAGAATCGGTCAACCATGGATGCTACCTTCATAGTCAGGCAAGTAGTGGAAAAAGCTATAGAATACGGAAAGCCCGCATGGATGTGCTTTATATACCTCACCAAAGCATTTGACAGGGTGAGATTGAACGACGTGACAGATATTCTTAAGAAAAAAAACGTACCGAGAACCGTAATAGACGTCATAAGACAACTGAAGCACAACACATCTACCCATATATTGGTTGACCAAAAGATGCCAGAGCAAATGAAAACACCAACGGGAAGGAGGAAGCAACGAGACTCTTTAAGCCCACAACTTTTCAATCTAATAATGGATGAAATAATAAACCAGGTAAAAATTACAGAGGGAGGATATACACTCACAACAGCTGAAATCAAAATCGTATGTTATGCCGACGACGCCCTAATTATAGCGGATAATGAGGACGACTACAGCGGCTTCTATACTCATTCTATGTAAAAGCAAAAACCTTAAACATGCAGGTATCGACCAGAAAAAGCAAAGCGCTTGTAATTTCCAAAGAACCAATGCGATGGAAACTTGCCTTGGAAAATAAAACAATAGAACAAGTCATGTTCGAGTACCTAGGCATGCAAATTACCTCAAGCCAAAATAGAACAAATGAAGTAAGAGAACAAGCCAAGAAAGCCAGCCGCATCTCAACTGCACTTCGGGACTTTATCTGGAATAACACCAACATGAGCAAAAGGTCATGTTGTGTTAGACCCATACTAACAGATGATATGGAAACAAGAGCTGACAAGAAAAGAACAAAAAAAAACCCTACGAACAATAGAAATGAAAATACTCAGGAACTTCCCAGGGTACTCACTAAAAGACAAAAAAATAAACACAGACATAAGACACGAATGTGGTAGACATCATCAGATGGGGACGCAAACGTAGGAGGGATAGAGGCAACATTGGCAAGAATCGCTATACATGGAAGACCATGGACAAGGCGCCCCCTTGGAAGACCTCCAAAGAGACGGGTGGAGTCATGGACCTCAACACCTCAAGAGAATTAAGTTGGAAAATACTGGCCTAAGGCCTACAATAGGAGGAAGAAGAAGAATAATAGTAGATACATTTTGCATAACTGTTGGGATAGATCATAAAGTATAAAGAATTAGTAAGATGGAACTATTACATATCAAAAACCTATTTTGTTAATGTAACTGTAATAACTTAATGTCAATCAACTAACAGTTATCAAATCGCGAAATATGTGTTCTTTTAAGCGAGTCTTGGTAAGTGTAGTCAGACTGCGAATAATAGTGCATATATTATACAAGAAGATTACCTCGTTGGGGAAGATTTATACTAATATTTTCGTGATCGGATAACATTTTATGGTTATCTTGCAATGTGTATTAGCTTTATAAGAAACATTTCAGAGTCGCTTTAAATCATCCGAGAACGTTTGAATTACTGCGATTGCATCGGCATTATTTATGCTTTATAGCACGCCATATTCACCTGATTTTCAAGTCTTTTGCACATAGTCGTTTCGTCAGTTAGTTAGTTTGGTCAGATAATAATTGTCCTTAATCAAGCGTATTGTGTAAATTGATTATTTCACCACATTACACAACTTATTAATTCCAAATTGACTATTTTTCTCAAATTTCTTGAGAATAAATTAAGCCTTTGCTTAACGCTTAATATCGTATGAAATATAAATGAAACTTTTTGAACGCTACATGCTTCATTCTGATGAAGCATGTAGCCTCTGGGCTCAAAATAGGTTTAAAAACAATTGCAACTCAACATTTACTATTAGGCATTTGTGTTTCAAAATATTTTTGGCATTTATAGTTTTACTATTTTTATACATTTCCTATTTCTGTAAATTATGTTAACAAAAGTAGACAGTTGCTTTGCTGCATGTACTCAGAACGTGGTTTTTAAACTTTTCCTTTGTTTTACTTCCTTTAATATACTATACAAGGTGTTTCATGAGCAAAGGGCATTAGTTAAACCACGTATTCTAGGTTGCCATATAGACGATGGCCCAGCAATGCTTCGTTATGGATTTACCGAGTGTTGAAATTTAATTTAAAAAATTCAAAATGATAAATTTCTTCAAAACGACGGAAAGACGCATAATTTTTGTTAATTTGTGTGAGTGGCGTGCGTACCTGCACGCTACCGAAATTGTTAAAGAAAACAAATTCTCGACTGTATTTTTTAATTACTTATTACAATTATTTTTCAAAATCCTTGTTGTATTTCAAATAAAAATATTTCTTGTATTTTCTTGCTGCGACAAGTGGTTATGATTCTAAAGTAATATTTGAATTGAAGAAGAATTGATTAAAAGAGGTCACTTATGTCCTGTACAATATCCCTTTTAAATATATTGGAAATTTTTATTCACTCTCGAAATAAACCGGACTTTCGGTAAAACATGTCTGTACTGTGCTCAGCATGGATTTGAACTTTCAGCTCTTTATTAAGACTTTCTAATAACATGCAAGTTCTATTTCTGCACAGCTTGCGCAATTCTATTGGGTTTAGATTGGGTGACCTGAGAGGTCAACTTTCAGGAAATGTTAGAACAAAAAATCTTCGAATCGCTTGATAACTATTATGTGCAAGATCATTCTCACAGAAAGTTTTCAGTCAAATGGCTTATTTTAGTAGGATGCAAAGAGTAGATCTTTTAAGATGCAGCGTATATAATCTTCAGTTATTTACTTATTAAAAAAGCTTATTATGGAATTGGGAAAACTTTGCTTTACCACAACACTATTTCATGTTAATCTCCAATCTCGAATATTGCGGTTTAACCCAAAAACTAATTTACTGCAGTTATGTAGATTTTGGGTCTAACCGGAAAACTAACTAAGTCATTATGAATTAATTCGTTTATTTAGCACTGGCATGGTACGATTTACATTATTAACGTAATATAAAATAAAATATTTTTATTTATTTTATTTTTATCGGTATTTCATAACTAAACATAAATAATTACAAACACAATATAATTACAATCTAACGGTAGGCTTAATATAATCAGTACATAGTTTTCTAAAAGTCCTAAGATTATCACAGTTGTTAATAGAATGAAGTAATTTACTGAATGTTTTAATCTCTTTTATTTTTCATTACTTATATTTACATTTAAATTAGTAACTATTATAATTATTATTTCTATCAAATATATGTTTCATTTTATTTATGCAGTGTGTTTACTTAAGTGGGCAACATACGGGAATTTTTTTTATTATTAATCTCATAAAAAAAAATTATTATTAAATTATTTAAAAACACCCGCGTAATCATTTGTGCACTAAATCAGCAGTCTAGTTAATATGGAAATATGAAATACCAAGTAAATCATGGTTATAAAGTTACAATAGAATTCAGTAAGTGGTATTAATACTAAATATGCTGAGGCAAAATTATTAAATGTGAATTGGGTTTCAAATGTATTCAAGGCAATGTTGCTTTAGGCGAATTTTCTAAGCTCTTACTTTATGTTACCATTAGTCCAGCATGTTGCAAAAACGCCAAAAATGTATGTCTGTTACTGTAGCTCAATATTGATGCCTCTACAACAACAGAACATAAATTTAATTAAACAAGGGCGAAAAGCTAACTCTTAATGTTCATTCAATATAACAAGACAACTGAATACAATAAAGAATTAACTTTCATCACATTCGCTGGTCTTTCAGTGAATTTAACGCAAATTTAGCAACTATTTAATCACATCTAACTAAAATCGTTCCTAAAACTAAAAACAAAAGTCTCGCGTATGGTATATATAAAGAAGTTAACATCCTTATTTAAAAAATTCGACAAATTGTTACCTAAACAGTAAAAACTATCCAAAAATAGTCGATATATACAGTGTGTCCAGTATAAAATGATGTACATGGGGATATTGGAAACCGTTAGAGTTACAGGGTGGACCAAATGGGGAAAAAGTTGCGCAATCAAGTGCCTATAAATAATCTGTCATCAACTTCTTTGAACTCGGAATAGCAACGGATATACAGGGAAAAAAAGAAAAACGTGCGTTTTATAAAATCCTTTATATCGTGTTTATTATAAAAGATACAATAACGAAATTTTCAGGGTGGGGGTAAGAAATGAGCGTAAATTTGAAAATAAAGTAAAAAATAATCGAGGCCCACTATGTTCAATGAGGCCGAAGTCAACTTTTGTTTTTCTTATGGTCGCCATATTGAATTTCTGCATTTTTAAATTCCCCTTTAAATATCCTCTTCAACCATGTAAAACATGTTTATGTTCGGTCAAGAGAAATAATTAAAATTAACAAAATTAAGATTTTATGGTAGTAGGGATTGATATTTCTCTTCAATTTCCCCATAGTGACGTTCGTTGTCTGTTTTAATTACCTAGGTAACTGTCAAAGTAGAATTTATTGTCAGTGTCAAGTGTTTGTAATTAATTGTGTGTTTCAAAATGAATCACTTTTCAAACTATGAAAAATACGATATGTTGGAGTGTTTTATTCTCTGTCGTCGAAATGAAGCGAAAGCTGAAGAATTGTGTATTTAAAGGCCCTTTAGGGACTCCAGAATGGCGATGCGATTAGAAGAATGGCATTTTGTCAGTGGTTTATTCAAAGAAATAACGAGATACCAAACTTTTCCTTAAAAGTCCTTTGGTCAGATGAGGGCCAATTTACTAAATGTGGACTATTTAATAGTAAAAATACGGTTTTATTGTCAGATGAAAATCTACGGCTAGTTCGTCAAGTTAGGCACCAAGTTAGGTTTGGATTTAACGTCTGGTTAGGTATTGTGGGGACCCACGTGATTGGGCCATTTTTTTTAATGAGAACTTAAATTCCGAGACATATTTGAACCTCTTACAAACTAACGTAGCGGAAGCACTTATGGATGTTCCAGTAGCTACCCTGCAAAACTTGTATTTCCAACAAGACGGCGCGCCGCCACATAATGGACGTATTATCGTAGAATTTCTAAATCACGAATTTCCCAACAAGTGGATAGGCAACCTGGGACCAGTAAGATGGCCTGCGAGATCCCCTGACATAACACCGCTTGATTTTTTTGCATGGGGTTTCCTCAAAAATGTGGTATACTGTAGGTCATACGAAACCGAAGAGGAGCTGAGACACGCTGTTATAGAAGCTGTTAACAGAATTACCCCAGAAATGATCAGAAAATCCTGTGAAGCAGTAATGAGACGATGTATGTTGTGCGTGCAAGAAAACGGTGGCTTATTTGAACACCTACTTTAATCCTAAAATGTTACTTGTTCTTTTGCAGTGTTCGATCTATGATCAATAATAATTTAAAGTAATAATTAATAGAAATATCAATGCCTACTACCATTAAATCTTAATTTTGTTAATTTTAATTATTTATCTTGACTGAACATAAACTTGTTATACATGGCTGAAGAGCATATTTAAAGGGGAATTTAAAAATGCAGAAATTCAATATGGCGCCCATAAGAAACACAAAAGTTGACTTCGGCCTCATTGAACATAGTGGGCCTTGATTATTTTTTAGTTTATTTTCAAATTCACGCTCATTTCTTACCCCCACCCTGAAAATTTCGTTATTGTATCTTTTATAATAAACACGATATAAAGGCTTTTATAAAACGCACGTTTTTCTTTTTTTCCCTGTATATCCGTTGCTATTCCGAGTTCAAAGAAGTTGATGACAGATTATTTATAGGCACTTGATTGCGCAACTTTTTCCCCATTTGGTCCACCCTGTAACTCTAACGGTTTCCAATATCCCCATGTACATCATTTTATACTGGACACACTGTATATATTGTGGCAATAAAAGTTCAATATCTAAGATCACGTGGGGAATTTAAGCGCTTCCGGACGCCAAGGCAGCTTTTAATTGTTCAGGTTTGAACACTCCACGTTCGGTAATAATGCCGGCAATCAGAGAGGCAGGAGTTACATCAAACGCAGGATTCCAACACGGGATTCCTAAATAAAAAGAAAAAAAACATTTAAAAAAACTATTGACAACTATTAGCAAACATGAATCTGTCTGGTTAATGTTTCAAGGCAATCGATCGAACCACTGCGGGTTTTCAGGTTATTTTCGCCTCGCCTTGTTATGTAGGAATTTGGTCCTACCGTTTTAAGTTGGGGGCCAAATACCTTCAGACGACGACCTGATAACCCAAAAACTCGCAGTTTATAAACTTGCAATTGATTTGTGAATAGATGAATGAATTGCTAACCTTGCGCTGCTATTCTATGCTCCCCAACGTGGGTCATCTCCCGATCGGGCATTTCTTTAATAACAATATGCTCCCCTGTTGGTACTTTCGCATCAATGGACGTAAATGGCGCGGCTACATAAAATGGCACTCCGTGATACTTGGCTACAACGGCAATTTGGAAGGTTCCAATGTTGTTGGCTGTGTCGCCGTTCGCAGCTACCTAAAGAAATATATTTTCAAAATGTCTTCAGAATTCACCAAATAGATAATAAAAATGATAAACGAGCATGTAGAATGTAGCGTTAAACCTACCCTGTCAGCTTCAACAACCACAGCGGATATATTCCGACTTTTCATTAAGGCAGACACCATACTATCACAAATAAGGGTGGATGGAATTTTATCATGAATCAACTCATAGGCGGCAAGCTTAGCTCCTTGATTGTAAGGCCTAGTTTCAGTGCAATAAACGTGCTCTACAAAAATCAAAACAACCAGTCAACAAAGCGCTTAATGGTGCAAACATTAACGTAAAACATGCAATAAGAAAAAAGTCAAGCGAATTAGGCTTTAATGGTCATTGCTAGAAAGTGGGGAGTTTTTTGAAAATCTCACCAGTTTCAATAGGTCAAAAAATATTTGAGACATTACCTAGTCTTTTCATCGCGTGCAAACTCCGGATTACTCCTAAGGCTGTCCCAAAACCGATGGTAGCAAAAGATCCTGTATTACAGTGGGTGATCACCCTCACTTGACTACCTCCTGATACTCGCGACAGGATTTCTTTCGCCCCGTTATGGTCGATGGATTGGTTATCAGTAATGTCTTTTTCAAGCAGATGTTGAATTTTTAATAGGAACCTGCAAAAAAAAATTAGTTGAACGTTACTTCAATATTAGTTAATAATGAATACCTCATTGTCTCGTTCATTGTAGCTTAGTGAATGGGAAATAAGAAAAATGTTAAAGTAACACTCGAAAATTTCGGAAGAAGTAACTGGAGATTTAGGCTACTTGCACTTGTACTGGCTGGAATTAGACTGAACTAAATGACCCTTTGTTGAATAAGGTAAACCCTAATCAATAAGGCATCAATAGATCAAACAAGCAATTTAGATTATCTTTAGGGCAGTTCTTTGCGTTCTTCAGAGGAAATTGTCTCTTCTGTTTCGACATATCAAATAAAACCCTAGTTAATGATCTCTAATCGCATATTAATTGCTTGATAATTACTAGAGTGCATCCTTTACAAATATTAAAACAGCCGACGAAATCAATTGAAATCCAATTAATTATGAATTACTCTATTTACTAATCTCGTAAACAGTTGGATGTAATTTATTAATTTAAACGTTAATTAATTAATGTAAATTAATGTATTAAAGAAAAATATAAGTTATTTTGGTTGGTGTATTAAAACTGAGCAGGTCCTAGTTCATCTTTAGGAATGCATTTCTGATAAAAAGGTTCAAGTCTTAAATGAAAATTTAAATAAATAACTATGTCATAGTAAGTATCTTGAATGAAGCAGTATGCAGACCCAAACGTGCCTTAAATTATCACCAGAAATCCTACTTAACAATTAATTTAACTTTTAATACCTCAAAGATGCAATAAAATGTTGCCATTTCACTGATTACGTGCATTTATATACGATCTTTTTGACCTACAAGCTTTTTCTTGGGTGTGGCTCTAAAACTCCTATTTTAAAGGCAATTGGCTCGAATTGAAGATTTTTAACATTTAAGCCAAATATCTCAATAACTTTAAGAGCTATGAAGAAGAATCCACAATGTTAACTACATATTTATATGGATTTAAAAACACCATGCATATACCGAAAGGTGTTCTAGCCAATTAATAAGTTGCATGTACTCTTGCATTGAGAACATGAACATCCGTGGACCGAAACCAATTTGAAATCACGTTTACTTTGTATAAATGTACACACACACACACACACACACACACTACAACTTTTCTACTAATTTTTGTGAATTATTGTAGTCTTTTGGATACTTACTTGTGTGTCATTTCCTCCAAAGTGACTGATTTGTCTTTACTCAATTGGTTCGCCAAGTCAATCAGCTCTTCAGCGGCCCCTTTCATGTTAATAGCCGTTGGTCGCGATGAGACCAAATAGTTCAATTTGCCCTCAACTTCCTTTTTTAGAAATCAATAGAATTCCTAGAGTTTTCTTGCTCTACCTCTTGCATTGTTAAAGTTATCTATGTTGTCCTGTAAAGGGTCCTGTAACATTTCAGCCCTAGCGCGGTGTCTTTGGTTCTGTACGTTCTCACAGTCCGTATCGTACCAGTTATTTTTCTTTGTTCTTTCGCGATTTCCGATAGTTATTTCCATTGTTTCCAGAATAATCTTCTGTATAATATTCCACATGGTGTTGGTGTTATTCTTACACGTTTCTGGTATATCCCGCATTTTATATTTGCAGCTAGCGAGGGCTTCCTCTTCCTTAAGTTTATCCGTGTCCCATTTAGCTATCTTATTTGCCTGTTAGTATAGAATAAGAATAGTTGTATAGAAAGAAGGTGGTATCTTTCTTTCTCTTGATCTCTCTCCCTACCTTCTGTGTCTTGATCCTTATTCTTGTTTTGGTACATACTAGAAAATGGTCCGAGTCCTCTTCAGCTCCTCTTTTACTTCTAAGTCTATGATGTTATTTGAGTGCCTGGAATCTATTATGATGTGATCTATTTGGTTTCGCGTGATACCATCATTGGATACCCACGTCTGCTTATGTATATTTTTGTGTTCAAACATAGTAGATTTCACCATGAGATTTTTCAGTCCTGCTAGATTTGCTACCCGTAGTCCGTTGTCGTTGCTCACATCATGTAGGTGATGTCGTCCAACATGTGGTCTTTACCAGTCTTCTCTACTCAGTTTTGCGTTGAAGTACGCCCAGTACCCATAACATAGCCTGCTTGGGGATCGAGTCGCGAGTTCTGGTGAGTTGGTCATAGAAAATGTCCTTCTCATCATCGTCCTTGTCTTCCATGGGTGCGTGTACCGATATTAGTGTGTAGTTGTACCATGGACCTCTTAGTCTAATGTGACAAATTCTTTCATTAATGGGTACAAAGTTCATTACTACGTCCAATATGTATTCCTATATTACAAAGCCAGTTCCGAATTGATGGGCACCATCTTTGTTGCCACTGTAAAATACCACCTTGCCACTGTAAAGACCATTTTACAATCTTCCAATGCCGATTTCCATTCAAAAATAACAGTGTGTAGTGCACTTTCACATGACTTTTTGCTTTTGAAGCCTATCTGGAACTTTCTCAGTAAACTATTGTCTTCTATGTATGCCGTTATTTGATCATTAACACATATTTATAATAATTTTTCTTAAAGCCATACTAATTGGACTAAACTCTTCGCGTTTTACACCATTCTTTTTGCCCCTCATCTGGAAAGTCTCATTTTTCCTAAATTTTATTGACAACGTTCAGGAACTTCAAAAAATGTTCGTTACTCTGTCATTATCCTTTTATGATAATTTCCATTTGGTGTTAATTGTCTATTATTTGTACGGTGTCTTCTCGAAAGGACTGGGCTGGAATTTTTTGAACTAACTATTTTTTTTAATGTCTTCCCCATTTCTTTAGAGTTGTTTTTTATTCTATTTGTTTTGGCAGTTCTTTTAGCGTTTATTTGACGTAATGTGAATTCCTTAGCCTTCTTTGGTGAGCTCAATCGATAATATAATTGATCTCGTTTCTTTATCATATATACATATGTACCTTCATAATGAATAAAATATATTTTGAAGCTAGACTTTAAGCACGTTAATTCGTCGTTATTGAATTATTCAAATAAGAAATTACATTTAATTAAAGGAAATTACGTTGCTAAAATATGTCCATTAATTTTATTTTCAATAACATATTTAGTCGTTAATTAAAGACTTGCGAAAAGAAGAATAATTTCATACACATGTGCATCCATATAAGTAACAACTTTTTGTATCCACACACAGTGTTTGTCTACATTTGTTCCGGGAGCGCACATAAATCGAACGGAATCGTCTGTTATGGACAGTTTGTTGTGTAACTGGTAATCGATGGCCAGATTAGTCTCATCTCGTCGAGCACATATTCCTAGTATGCCGATTTCCTTGCCAATAACAACATTTTGTAATTAGAAAAGACGTTAGTGTTTACGATAATTTGATACTATTGCTGCCGATTTGATTGGCTTTCTATTAAAAATCCGCCATATAAATCGTCTTTTAACGAGTTTGAAGCGTATGTGGCAAATTGTAATCAAAAATCATTTTTACAGATAGCGATTTCTTCCAAATGGTTCCTTATTATTGAACAATATAAAGAGAGTGATGCAATCAAGTCAAGTTGGTGCTGATGTATATATTTACTGCTAAATGGGGTATACGACTTTAATGTACTGACTTGATTATATTTCATAACATCGAATTACCATTAAAACGAAAACGTGAAATCATTTCACATAAGACATTGGAAAAAAATTAATAACAAAGATAAATATTTTTATTTAATTTTTTATTTGAAATTTAAGATTTTTCTTATTTTTTTTTATTATTGACTATTTACAATCTGTCTGCTTCTTGGCATTATGAAGATGTGTTGCTTGGTTTTCTTCACATGTAACAGGGTGCATTACAATAAACGACCTCTGGGTTTGTCTTCAATTTGATGAGCATGGTGGAGCGTGGTTCTGATTATTCTGGCTGGAATCTATTGCAGATGTCGGATGGTGCTAGTTGCTTGAGTCTCTTGTTCGGTACTTTTTGAAGTAGGTTGACTGTGAGCTCTGTATTTCTTCTCTTATGTTTGGGATATTTAGGTCCCCATGCAGAGTGTCGTTTCTCACGTACCATGGGGCGCCTATCATGTATCCTAAGGTTTTTGATTGGAATGTTTGTAGTATTTCAATGTTGCTGTTGCTAGCTGTTCCCCATAGTTGGATACCGTTGTAGGTCCACATTGGCTTCAGGATGGTTTTATAAATTAGGACTTTATTTTCCAGGATTAACTAAGATTTTCTTCCTAGAAGCCAGTATATTTTTTTAACTCTTAAGTCTAATTCTTTTTTTTTTCTGTATATGTATTTTCCAGGTTAGTCGTCGTTCCAGGTGCATCCCCAGGTATTTTGCATGGTCTGTTGTGTTAATTAGAGTGCTGTTTATTGTGATTGAAGGACATTCCCCTCTCTTCATTGTGAACAGGACCTGGACGCACTTGTCCTCGTTTACTCGTATGCGGCACTTGGTTAGCCATGCTTCCATTTTGTTGATTGCTGTTTGCAGTTTTTTGATGCGGTAATTGGGTTGTGGTCTGATGTGAGTATAGCTGTATCATCAGCGAATGTGGCTGTTATGACATTTTCATCCTCTGGTAGGTCAGCTGTGTATATAGTATAGAAGAATGGTCCAAGAACTGTTCCTTGTAGTACCCCGGATTCTATTTTAAAATGTGACGAAAGTTCATCATTGATTTTTACCTGAGCAGTTCGGTTGCTTAGATATCTTTTGATCAGCAGGTAGAATTCAGGAAGTTGTTTTTTTAATTTGTATAGTAGCCCAGTGTGCCATACTTTATCGGATGCTTGGCGAACATCAATAAAGACTGCAGGGTACTACGTCTTGCTTTCTAAACTTTTGCATATTTATTGTTCTCTTGGCGATTTATTGTTTCGAAATTCTAATTGTTGGTTTGGGATCAGTTTGATATCTTCTTCCTTTTCTTTGAGTCTTGTTAGTAATAGCTTTTCAAATACTTTAGATAATATCGGGAGGAGACTAATGGTTCGATACGAATCCGGTTGTTCACTTGGTATTCCAGGTTTTAGAATCATTATTATTTGTGAAGCTTTTCATTGCCCTGGAAAACAGTTAGTTCTGCGAATTGCATTAAATATTGATTTATATGATATTGATTGAGTGAATTTAATGCATTCCCTGAGACCATTAAATTCACCATTGAAGAAGACAAAAACAAATCGATAAACTTTTTGGATATGACGGTTATATATGACGATAATGGGGAAATAAAAACAAACTGGTACACAAAGGATGTGTGGTCTGGTAGATACTTGAATTACCAATCATATGCACCTATACAGTATAAAAAAAGTGTGGTAACAGCTCTTACTGATAGAGCGATAAAATTAGCACATTGTGGATACAGACAAAAAAATCTTGAAAAAAATAAAAAAGGTACTAATAATGAACAACTATCCCAAAGAATTCTTCGAACCAATTATAAAACAAAGAATCAATAAAATATACAATGCAAATAAATGGAACAACATAAATAATATAAAAAAGAAAAAAGAGGGTGAAATCAGGTATGTATCATTACCGCACATACCAGAAATCAACACAAAAATAAAAAATGTTTTAAAACCGCATAATATTACTATAGCGGAAAAAACTAATAACAACTTGGCAAGGGAGTGTTTTACAAAATTTAAGCCTAGAAGCGATAAGTTGGACACACCTAACGTAATATACAAGATTGACTGTTTGAACTGTGACAACACATATATAGGACAAACAGGGCAATATTTAAAGAAAAGAATATACGAACATAAGCATAGCTTAAGAAAGGTTAACGAAAATGCAACAGCATTAGCACAACATGCACAACAAAAGTTGCATGATTTTGATTTCGATAACACACAAATATTGATCAATGAGGACAACTATAATAAGAGAAGAATCCATGAAATGATACAAATTAAGAAACGTCAGAATGCAATAAATTTCAGATCAGATACAGACAATCTTAGCTCTGTGTATCATACGCTAATTAGATGAACGCATGTATGAACTGATTGGACCAGGTAAATGAAATGTAAACAGCTGATATTGAAAAATTGTCAAGCATTCCTAGAATGCAAAGAAAAGACGAAAGATAAACATTTTTTTTGTTTCGCTCGCTTGATATCGAATAAAATATGGAACATTCAGTGACCAGTCAAATGTGAAGTTGGTAGCAACTATATACGTAAGTCAAATTTAGATCTCTAAACAATAGATTCTAATCTTTTCCCGAACATGTTTATCCCGACTCATCACCTGAGAACAAAGGTCCCAAATTGTACTTTTTAATATGTGTGTGATTTGAATTTTTATAGGTTAATTTTGTGAATGTGTTTTTTTATTTTTAATTAAATTGATAATAAATGTAAAATGTATATTTTAGACAAACTGATGATGGTGGAGAAAGACACCGAAACGTATTTGTAACATTTTAAATAATAAACAATAAAATTGACTGAAACCCAGGAAATTTTGAAATAAATTGAAGTACAGTCAGGAAAATATACACAACAATTAAATATTGAGTTGATGTAAGTTAGAGTTTTTGCCCCTAACTTTTTCAGTATTTGCGCTGTGATTAAATCGTGTCCTGGTGCCTTTTTGTTTTTTAGAGACATAATTATGCTTTTAACCTCGTTCGGTTTGGATGGTTTTATTGGTTTATTCATTGGTAGTGGTACAGATAGAAACGATGTTATTTGGTTTTCCCATAGTTGATCTGCAGTTGATGTCGCTTTTCGCAGCGTCGCTTTTCGCCCAGCCAAATGCAGTTTTAATAGGCAGATTGGTGGCTATTGGCCTCTTTAATTTTTTCGTTATCTTCCATAGGGAGTAATCGTTTCGCGTAGATGCCACGCTTCTAAGGAACGTTGCTTGAACTTGAACGTCTTCTTGAGTTATGCCATGCTTTTCTAGCCTTCCTTTTTTCCTTGACTTTGTTAAGGATTTCCATAGGGTATAAGTATTCGTGATTATATTTTATTAACTCCGGAGTTGTCATTGAGGTTGTTCTGTGGATTTGCATAGTCAATGTTTCTATTGCTTTGTCGATGTCTTCTTGGTTTTTGAGGGGTATTTTGAGGTCGACGTTTTATTCTATGTACTGACTAAATGATGTCCAGGTGGTTTTATAGTTGTAGAGCCGAGGTTGGAGGTTCTTGATCAATATTTTTGAGCTAACAAACAGTTCTACTTTAGAGTGATCGGAAAATAGTTTGCAATTGGGTTGAACGTGGTAGTAGTTTGTGTTTATCCTTGTCGATACGAAGGAACGTAGGCCAGTATGTAGGTTGCCCTGTGGATATTCGATTGAAGTTTTTGTTCGTAAAATAATTATGTAGTGCTCTTCCTCTGGTTGTTATTAATCTGGATCCCCATGAAGCATGTTTAGCATTGTAGTCGCCTCCGGGGATGAATTTCGGGCCTATTGTTTTGAAGAAGTTGTCCAGAATATCGAGGTTGAGGATGTGTTTCGGAGGGCAGTAGATTGCTGATATAGTGATTTGTCCCATTGTTGTTTCGACAATCACAGAAGTCGCTTGTAGATAATCTGTTAAAACTTTTCAGATTCGTAATGCTTAATGGTATTTTTTATTATTACTACTGTTCCTCCATGGGCAGTTCCGTCTGGATGTTTTGTGTCGTATGTGATGTATCCGGATATTGTTCGTAAAGTGTGATTCGGACACAAGAAGAATATCAATATTGTTGGTCTTTAGAAAGACTTCTACTTCTTGTCGATGTTGGCATTCCAGAGTGCTATGTGTAGGGTATTACGGTTCGTTGGAAATTTTTGTTAATAGCGTGGTTAGTAGATCGAGCAAGGTGGATAGTTGTTCAGCTTGTTTGATTAGTATGTTTGCGAGTCTGTTGAATGCCTGGGCGATGTTGTCTGCATTTGTATTATTGTTGGCTGGAGGAGTTCCCTTTATCACTTGTGCATAGTTTCGAGGGTCGTTTCGGGTTGTCGAAAGCCTTCCATTAGTGGAGTTCTGGGATGGTAGTTGATGATCGTTGGGTTCTGGGTTGATGGTTCTAGTTTCTTTAGTGTTAATTCTTGGATTTCCGTCTTTTGTTGTGTCATTTTTGCGTTTCTGTATCTCTGTATAGACCGTAGATCCTTTGTAGGTTGCTGAGTGTTGCCCGCTACAAAGGACGCATGTTGCTGGTGTGCCTCTGCTCTTCTTGCAGGTGGTTGTGTCATGCTCTCCTGAGCATTTTACACCTCGGTGTGGTCTGTCGCAGAATGCTTTTGTGTGCCCATATATTTGACATCTTGTGCATTAGACGATTTTCTTTGTTATTTTAGGTGGCTGAATAATTACTGTTGCTCCTGCTAGCTTTGTTAATTTATAAATGTCCTGGTTGTTTGCATCTTTTTTTGTCGGTTCTAAACCGACAAAAAACAATGGTATGCCCCTCTTTGTGGTTTTGTGTCGCGGATTTATTAACGTTCTCACTTTGTGGTCGTTTACTTCGATATTAGTTTTAAGATCTTCGATGGAGGTAGTTGGGTGGAGATTGCGTATGACTACTCTGAATGCTCGGTCTTGTTTAAGTTGATACGTGTGGAAAGCAGAGTTCGTATCGTTTAGATATCTAACAAGGTTCCCATAGCTTTCGATTCTTCTAGGATTTAGCTTCAATATAAAATGAATATAATATATGAGTTAGCTTCTTTGGCAAATTGCAAAGTTAATTTCTAGTCATAGAAGAAGAAGGTGAGATAAAATTAATGAACACATATCGGCACTCTTAAACGATTTTTATCAGGTCATGAAACTTCATAAGTTTTGATCTTGATTTACCGCTATAAAAGTTCACTAATTATCGATTCAATCGATATTCGATCGCAACGAAAGTTGAAATATGTTTCAGTAAGCACAAAAAATTTCCCTAATGTGTTATGCAAAATTTTTAAATTAAATATTTTCAGTAGTGAATGTGCTATGTCAATCTTTTGCTACACCTGGCATCTAGAAGACATGATATCTTTTAAATTAGGAAATATAGGATGGATGAATGTGTTATGTTTCTTGTTTCCAACCAAAAATTATGAATCAATGTATTAAGGGCGCATAACACCTTCATCGGCTCCAAACATTTTGAGAATGCAATAGGAATTTGTGTTATTTCAAGCGACAGATAAAAATCTTTTATGCAGACCTAGACAAAATACTAATTGGGGATCTGGGGAGTTATGTGCACTACTTTTGTAGACCTCTTGTATATCTTAGCTTAGTCAGTTGCAACCTCAGTACTTATATATTTGCTGACTGTGCTTTTATTGTTTACCTTTGCAGTTGTATGACTTAGCTTTAGGATTCTGTTCGAGACCTTTGTTGTGGTCAGATCTTTGTATCAGTTGCTCTAAATAAAATTGTCTTTTTTAAAAACAGTTTATAACGGTGTTGATACATAATTGGGGAGAAGTTATAAGCAGTCTGCAGAATTTTCTTCAATCCCCACAAGAAGTAAATAGAAAGGAACATCTTATTGTTTGATTCGACTCGTGTGCCAGCCGGGACAAAAAATCAGCACGATTTCTACCAGTTATTAATACTTAAAATCGTTTTTAACGTAATAAACCATAAATTTCCTGAAGTGGACCACACATACTTAGATTCTGAGAGAGATTATGGTAGCATTGAAAAAGTATTCAGGGAAAATGAAAGTGAAAAACTTAGCAATCTAATAAAAAACTCGATGACTAAATACCATAATAACAGTTAAATTGACCTAAAATTTAATGGTTGGCTTAAAATAGATTTCGGTTGATGAATTTGGAGTTAAGTTTAAAAAAGGAAATTATACTACATACCAGTATATTCAAGAAAGTCAGAAAGTCATTATAAAGAAACGTCCGAATGAAAAACAGCCAAATAATCTTAAATATAAACGAAATATTAATAAAATTCTGTGGGTTTCTAAAGAAAAAATCAATATCTTCGAAGTCTGCTCCCCTTTGCAGACTCAGAAAATGGTTTGTTTAACAAAAATGAAAAATATTTTTTTCTGATGATGGAAGACAAATCCCATAAAGTAAAGAGAAAGGCACCAATTGACAAAGGATCGTTTATATATTATAAAACAGTGTGAATTTTCATTAATTAAGCAACTAAAAAAAAACTAAATAGATCAAAATGAAAGGTGTTATGTATCAAACATTTTTCAATTTTTTAGTTTTATTGGAATAAAATATTTTTTAAATATTACTAGAAGTTTTAAAATTGCAGCTGAATACTATACAACAATGATCAATGAAAACAAATTATTTGATCCAAATTCCGAGTAAATTCACTTTAAACTTTTTTATTCATAACACTTTCTTCCGCTCGCCCCTTCAGATATAATTTAATACATGAAACATAAAGAATCATACGGATTACTATTTTATTTTTTGACTTGATATACTTTGACTACCTAAAGTTAACATTAATTTGCGAAATAAATTCATCAAAAATAAAGCTGAAATAGGAGTAAAATTAACATTTACACACTGTAAATACGTTAGAACTTCAACCAGACGATAATTCTCCACATTTAACTGGCCTCTCTCTTAAAGAAAAAAAATCATCCAATTCCGTTTCCACAGCATATGCAAGTGATCATTTGACGTTTTTATATGCTTTTATTATCTGATTAAGTCTTCTTTAGTATTCATTCTCTTTTCATGATCCAAGGTATTTCATTTCAATCTCTTTCCTTTTAGAATATTAGAGGTCAGAGTATAATGGTATATTAGAGTTTGCTTTACCTCCCAGCCAAAGTCTGGAAGTAGCATCTTGATTAAAAATAATAGTTTTGAATACTATTTATGCACCTTATCTACAAACCAGTTATCAGGTCAAAAAGTCGTATCAGTAATTACCAAGTCATAATGTGGAATTTGAAAAAAAAACTTCCATTAGTTACAAAATTTTGGTCTGTTATCTGTACTTGCAAAAGGTAGTTTTTAGATCCGAAAGTTATATACTAAAGTAAATCTAATTCGAATATTTTAATAGGTAATAATATTACTCTAGTATTCTAATTATCTAATATACTCTGACATGTTTAAAGAAATCATTTTACATTAAAAATACTTTGTTTTATCTAAAGGCTAAAGCTTTATGCCTTTTTTTATACTATTCCACTCCCTTGCAAATAAGCGGATTGCTGTTGTTTGGCATGAAGGAATGGATCGAAGGAGTAAGTCTGATCTAATATGATCCTTGTACACAAATTTTACTATTTGGCTAGATAACTGCCTTTTGAAAATCAAGAATTGGACCTTGTATAGCTTTTTTGCTTTTGTAATTACCTGGACTTTAAAACCTGCAGAAATATTATGCATGGTATTATCTTAATTTATCTTTATGAAAATCGATATGATCGATTTTCTAATGCATTGCTCAAACGCTGATGGATTTCACTGCTCAATTTAGTGTTTTTGACTTTCAACTTTCACTGTTCAATTTCACGACTCACAACTTTAAACTATCGCCAAATTATGCACAAATTTGCCTTGAACTTGAAATGGAACTTGCCCCCATTTTGGAGGCATTTCTTTACAAAACGATGTAAAAATCTGTTCTCTGGCTTAATTGGTTGATTTGCAATGAATTCTTGTAAAATGCGTAATGATTTAATTCAAGTTAAATCAAAAAAATTGGAAATTGACCACAAACTTAAATTCACTAAACACATACGAAACATCAGTGCAGAAACAATAAAGTGAACAAAACACTTCCGATCACTAACCTACAAAGACAGAGGAATCAGCACAAACACCGCCACCAAAATATATAAAGCTATTTGTAGACCCTTGCTAGACTTTGGACATATACTCATGACCAACGGAACAGAAAGGACAAAACGTTATATACAAACAACAGAACAAATTGCACTAAGACTAATAACACGAATAAGACACCCCCAAAACCCACTACACAACCCCCCCACCCAACTACTATACGAACGCACAAACATGACAAAGATCTCGGAAAGACTCATACATCTACAGACAAAATGGACAAACAACCCCTACAATTGGACCATACTGAATCCCCTTTGTCTTACAAGACCAACCAGACAATCCCGCTTCCGTTTCCCTACATCAACGCTACTCGAACACTTACAAACGCAACTGACTAGTGGACCATAAAATAATTTTTTCTTGTCATTGGAATTTTTTTTAATAATATTGTTAACCTAGAATAAGAGAATTTTCATATTTGTTTTTCATTTAGATTAAGACTGTATGTATTAAACAAGGGCAGAAAGACCGATAGGTCGATAGCCTTTTTTAGAAATAAAGATGTTTACTACTACTTTACTACTACTCAAAAAAATTTGACGATTTCTCAAAATTTCCCAAAAATTGTCTTGAAAGTTCAATTTTCCTGGAACTGAGAGATTCGCTAAATTATTGAGTTGAGAAATAGGAAGATATTCTAATTATTATTTAAAATCAGAAATTTTAGCTTCAGTTTTTGGCTTGAGAAGAAATTATTCTTAAAGAAGGTACATTTTTTGATAAAGATTTTTAAGAAACTTACAAGACATTTTTGGGTTTTTAAATAATTCGTCTTAACGAATAGAAGTGCTGAACAACATTGTGAACAGTAGGATTTCCTAGGTTGCTACAACCCTTTAGGGTTTTAATATATTGACCATTCATGCTGTAAATAAGAAAATTGAACCATTCTCGTTGAGTGTGAATGAATAGAAGATAATTGAATTGATAATTGATAATAAGAAGATGCCCTTGCAGACATCATTTTTCAATTGCAACAAAGGAAAATCGCCTCATCCCCAAAACAACCGTTTAAAAAATTGTTGATAAGATCATTAGTGAAGCATCAGATATAATAATTCAGGCGCCATCAGAATGGTTAATGCAACAATAATTTTGATCTCATTTAGAGGTGCGTATCGTACCAGTGATCGTAAACTCATCTCTATATGCTTTATTTAACCCACACTTAATGAATTGTCTCTTGGTTATTCAAGAAATGATTGCAGAACGTTAAATAGCACACTACTTCTTTTAAAATCTATGATATCAGACAATCCAGGAGGTACGTTTAAGGTGACTAAAATTTTATTAAAGTTTGTGGTAGCAATTATGGTGGCACGAATGTTTCTCAACACTAAAAGGAATCAAAATGTTTCTCAGAAATTCAATGACTTAAAAACCCAAGGATCCTTTAATAGCTCTTTTTATGCTTTCATGCTATCTACTGCAAAATAGCTTATTTCCGAAATAAACAATTTTTAATACGCATGTGATTGTAAAATTCGCTAAAAGAAAAGCACCTAGAATAGACTTAATTCATACAAAATAGTTAAGAACAGCTAAAAAAAATACCAGAAAGCGCTACTGCAACGTTCAGTTTGATAATAGCTCTTTTCGAAAACGACGCTAATGTTCATCACATTTTACTTTCACACAAAATTTTCTGCTTTTTTAATAGACAGTTGCAATACCTGTGAATGGCACATCCCGGTAAAGTTAATGCTTAAACTATCACGACATTAATCTCTGCAACTTTGACTGAATAGATCCACGGCAATTAACGAATCAAACCCTATTGTGAACACATTTCTTATCTAAAGCAATGGCATATTGAATGGACGGATTTGCATAAATAATCTTTCCACACAAACCTTCCTACTCATTCGTCTAGATCTAAATCTCTTTACGAATCCACATATTATCTTGGTTCACATTCTATTGTAAAAAAACTGTTGTAAGCGGCGGGTAACATACATTTATCTTGTAAATGCGCTTTTAATTGGCTTGTTTTTTCGTTATCGATTGTATCAGACTAGTTCACTATACGTTTTAACGCTCCAATCTTTGTTCATTAGGTAACTGTACAATTTATTGATTACATTTACTAGTGAGAATTAATTTTGAAATTAAAAAACGTGCGTATCTTACTATAGAGAGCGGAAAAATTATAATAACTGTGTTGTTGACTGTAATCGGCACGCCCAATCGATGCAGCAATAAACTGCGTGATCACAAATTTAATAGAGGAGTAACAAGGTGAGGCAATTGCAAGAAAGTAGGTGTTTATTAAACTAAAGTTCCAACTTTATTAACTAAATAGTAGCTGCAGGTTTTGAAAATAAATTTTTAATAAATTCTACAATTACTGGATTACTCGAAAAATTTATTATTTTTTATGTAATTTATAATTACAGCTGTTAATGCTCAAAGATTGAATTGATATGTTACCCGTCGAGCGTCGAGTAACATAAAATTCTGCAGTGCATTTAATAAAATATTGCATAAAAACACCATCGAAAGTGTGTTTGCTTCTTCACTTTAAAACGCCGCAAAAACATTGGGTTTCCTTGCTAATCAAGCGCATATTTAAATCAACTGAACTACTTCAGTGAATTTATTCTTCTGGTACTTTTTCCATACCACTCTCTGAAGTTTTTAAGCCACGATGTCGGTCTTCGTCCCGGTTCTCGTCGCCCTTCAATTTTTCCCTGTATTATTAGTTGAAGAAAGCGGTATTTCTCGCACCTCACAACATGTCCGAAGTATCCAGTTTTCTTCGCTTCACTGTGTTTAAGCTCTCAGTTGTTGTATTTAGACACAACAAGACATCAGCATTCCGTACTCTATCAGTCCAGGGAATCATAAGTATGCAACGGTAAAGCCATATTTCAAAGTTCGTGTCCATCCCTCTAGTCCATACAAGATGTAGCATTTGGCCAGGCGTAGTCTAAAACTTAGATTCAGTTGTCTACACGTGAGACGCTGTTTCATTTTGATAAATGCACTACTGGCCTTTTCAATGCGGATCCGTATTTCCTGTCCAATGTCCCATTCACTGTTTAAGTAACATCCGAGGCATTCATAGTGAACAATTATTTCTATTATTTCTTGATCAACTGACAATTGTACATTTCCAATATATTGCTAGCTGACTATCATAAATTTGGTATTCTTTAAATTCTTGTTGGTAACCATTGCAGATCCTCTGAAGAACTGCTCAATAATACTGTATCATCAGCGTATCGGATGTTATTTATGGGAATACTATATTAGAAACGACAGATCATAGAATTCTTAACCAAGATAAGGAGGATGATCTAGTAGGACCCTCAATAACAAAATCAGAAATAGAATGGGCCATCCGCACATTGAAAAACAACAAAACACCTGGTCCCGATGATATGCCGGCAGAGCTCATAAAACTACTCGATGATAGAAGATGATAGAAGCATATGAAACCGGCCAGTACCCCGATCAATGGCTGACATCAACCTTCGTTCCCTTGCCAAAAAGGAATAACGCAAGGAAATGCGAAGGTCACAGTCTTATGAGTCACTCCTTAAAACTATTCCTCAAAATAATACATCAGAGAATATTTAGAAAGTGTGAACAAAATATCTGTGACTCACAATTCGGATTGAGGCAAGGCCTGGGCACTCGAGAAGCGCTAGTGGCAACGCAGGTAAAACTGCCACAATCAGCGGAAGCATTTGTGCCTGTGTTTCATAGACTTCGAGAAGGTCTTTGACAGAGTACAATACCCTACATTACTAACAATACTAAGACAAATGGATATGGACGGCAGGGATATCCGCAGCATCGAAAATCTCTATCTGAATCAATCTGCTCACATAAAGATCGATGGAGAACAAAAAACAGGACTGTTTTTTTTGCCACTGCTATTCGATTGGTATTCCGAGAATATCTTCCAGGAAGCGCTTGAGAATATTGAAAAGGGTATTACAGTCAATGGAACATGGAATAATAACATTCGCTATGCGGATGATACAGTCTTGATTGCTGACAATATGTGCGACCTCCAACATCTTATCAACGTAGTAGGAGAGCACAATAAGAGAATGGGTCTAACAATAAACGTCAATAAAACAAAATACATTATTGTTACTCGTCAACCAGACATGTTAAGCGACGTGGGACTAACATCGGACGGATTATCAATTGACCGGGTGAACAAATTAAATACCTTGGAGTATGGCTCACTGAAGAATGGGCATCTGACCTGGAATTGAGATCTCGTATAGAGAGCGCCCGCAACACATTCATGAAATTCAAATCCAGCTTCACAAATACGGACTTTGACCAAAGCCTAAAAGTGAGATTCATAAAGTGTTACATTTGGTCGGTGTTACTGTATGGAGTGGAGAGCTGGATATTGAAGGTAAGTACAATGAATAAAATAGAGGCCTTCGAGATGTGGGTATACCGCAGAGTAATAAAAATCCCTTGGACGGCCCGAGTAACCAACGAAAATGTCCTAGAAAGAATAAAACAAGAACGTGAACTGTTACTAATGATCAAAAAAAGAAAACCTGCATATCTAGGACACATACTGCGAAATACGAAGTACCAGCGCTTACACCTGATCATCGAGGGGAAGATAGAGGGAAAGAGAGGAATGGGAAGGAAGAAGATGTCGTGGCTACGTAACATAAGGCAGTGGACCGGTTTACGAACAGTGGAAAGCCTAATACATACGGCCAGAGACGGAATACAGATGAGACATGTGGTCGCAAACATTCATTAGTGAATATACATAAGAAGAAAAAGAAGATTAAACAATAACGGGGAAAGCACGCAGCCCTGCCTGACTCCTCTCTGAATTTCTATCTCATCCGATCCATGGTTCTCCACCTGAGCAGAAGCTCGTTGATTCCAGTATAGATTAGTGACAATTCTTATGTCACGCTGATCCAGCCCGATGTTTTGAAGGTTTTGTATCCTTCTATAATGCTATTCTTTATCAAAAGCCTTGTCATAATCTATAAAACACATGTATACTGGTGTATTCATATCTAAGCATCTCTGAACTAGAACTTGCATGCTAAAGAGATCATCTCTTGTTTCCAGACCATTTCTGAAACCAAACTGTGTGTCTAAGACAGTTTCTTCACACTTTTTATATATTCTGGTGTGAATGACTTTCAGAAATAGTTTTAGTACATGACTCATAAGGCTTATAGTAGGATACTCTGAGCAGTGTTTGGCATTAGCTTTTTTTGACAGCGTGGACTTTTACCAGTCCTGTGGTATTCTTCCTGAGATGTATACGGTGTTCACAAATCAGTGACAACCTTGGCGACACTACCCTCTGCTAGTTTAAGAATATCAACATAGATATAGTCAGGGCCTGCAGGTTTGCCGTTTTTTTGACTAACGGACGGCCTGTATGATTTCCTCTTTTAAGATATTTGGTCCAGTACTCGCCTCTTCGAAACCATGTTGTTCAGGTCTGTCATCCTAAAATAGTTGCTCCAATTGTAATGTTTCCATGTTACGGTGTTATTGTTTCTGATTTAAACTTTTCTAAATTAATAAATTATTTTCTTGTGCAGATTGAATGAGTCATGCTTCCTCTGTAATTCTTCCATCTCCTGCCACTTACCATTTAACCATTCTTCCTTTGCGATTCTGCACTTCTTTTGAATTTCATGGTGGATGGCTCTGTACCGGTCGCGATTATGATGTTTATATTTTCTGCGTAGGTTAGTAGTAATTACGTTTAGAATATCGTCCGTCATCCATTCCCGTTTCTTTTATCTGCATTGTGCACTGGAAAGATGTTGGTTCGTAATATGTGCGACAGTCTGCCTAAGATGCAGCCATGTATTATTTGTGTCTCCTGAGGTGTTAGTTTCCATTAGCTCTTGTTTAAGTTGTTCTGAGACCGATGTTCTTGTAACTGGATCTCTAAGTTTTGTTAGATCATATCTTGGTATGATTCTTCTCTTTAACGTTTTTAATTTAACCTTTATTTGTGCAACCAGAAGACTGTGATCGGAGAAGATATCAGCTCCTGGATATGTTTTTGCTGATTTACAACTATTTTTGAATCGGTTGTTGCTAAAGCTGATATCAATTTGGTTTCTAACAATGTTCTCAGGGGAATCTTGGGGCGATTTAATGACAAACATTGGGGACGAATTTATTCTCAGAATGGACTTTCCGAAAAAAATATTTATTTTTGCTAATGTGAAACGATAATGAACTTTAAATATTTTTTAAATTAAGAAAAGAGAAATATGTTTTTGCGCAAAAACTATACTGCTACAAGATTTTATAAAGAGGAAGAAATGTCAAAAAAGGATTAGCGTTTGAACTCAAAACAATCAGTTGATTCCAGCTACCAAATAAAAAGTTCTGATAGTTTTTGTATCAATACACTCAAGAATTCCTCACTTCACGCGCCCAAAGCGGATGAAGTCTCTGCTTCATCAAAGCATGAGTCTTACATAATAACAAGCGAGATTTATTAAAATCCATCGTACCATTCTCCATATATTTTAAAAAATATTAGTTTTTGAGGAACTTTGACCATCAGTAGCAGAGGAGCCAGACATTTTTTCTAGTCAGTTAGTTAAAATGGTCAGGTCGTCTTCTTTTGATCCAAAGAATATCGTTTAGTTATATCGTAGAAGTTATATCTTGTAACCAATACATAACAATATGAATAGTTAGATATAGTATTTCTTCAGCAGCAAGGAGAATCGTCGTTTTGAAATGGTGAGCGATTTAAAAACACGACACACCAAGTGCGTTAATCATATTTATTTGATAACTTATCATCTCAAACCTCCGAATTAATAAAAATATTCAATCCTAGAAATTACTAATTTAAAAACTGGCTTTTTACCTTTAAATTCAAAAAATCTAACCACTAAAACAAAAATTAAAACTCCTCTAAATAAATTCCTTGAGTTTCTGACTCTTATGAAGACGTGATCTATACAACAATAAATTATAGCTGCCAGTCATAGGATGGTAATGTACAAAACAGTGCAAGAAAAGCGTAGGAGCGTCATATACATAATAGGTAACTTAGTTAAGTTAACGATTGATTATTTAAAATATTTATTACCGCCAATATAACTAGGATTCTAACACCATGCTAATCAGTATATTCTGTCCCATTACAATTAGTAACCCCAATTTTATGCCGAAGAATCTAAAGTTTCTTCAGTACAAAAATCAAATGCACTAAAGCTATCCCAATTACCTATGACCATTTATCATCATTTACGACTAAATGAAATCGTTTTACGACTTAATGGGTTAAAACGTAAGTGCTGAAGCTATTTAAAATCAAAATTATATTATAAATAAAGCTGTAAATGGATGTGAGAAATGCTTCTGTCTTAAAATATATGTTTGTTCACTATGGCTCAATTCCCGGAGCAATTAACGGTCTTAAAATGAAGTAATTTATATCTTACTTAAATTATTTATCCACTAAAATCTCAACCATTGCGCGACCTTCTTGACCCAACCATTTAGCGTACCTACATTTAACAGTCTTGAATGTATTTAAATAAATAACTGTCACTTACGGAAAGAGAAACTTGATAATCGGACAATAAATATTGACACGATAATACATATTTTTCAATAAATAGAAGCGCGGATTGCATTCCCGCGTTTAAAATCCGTATTTGGAGAAATTGTTTTACTTTTTCTTTGTATTACTAACCGATTTATACAGCTTTTTATTTTATCATTCAAGGTTTCGTCCAACCGTTTAGATTCACGGAGAATCATGCATTATTTAATGCCTATCTGTATAAACTTTCTTGTACGATAGATAGAATTTACAAATAATATTAATGACAAAGTAATACCTATTGCGGCGACAAAAGCCAAAAACCAATTAAAGACGTGAAACCAAAGGAAATTATAAATTATGAAGGGTGTTCCAATAAGAACGACGTATTTAAATTAAAATAGAACATAAACATATATAGTAGTAGTAAACATCTTTATTTCTAAAAAAGGCTATCTACCTATCGGTCTTTCTGCCCTTGTTTATAAACATATATATTTGTGGAATAAGTTTGGAACATTTATTGGAAAATGACATCGGACAAATGACCGACAAACGATCCAATTTTCAAGGATTGTTGCGCATAAATTTTGGGGTATTTCAGAGATACAGCATTGAATTTCATCTTTTAAGGTTTCAATCGTTGTTGGTTTGTTCACATAAACTTGTGACTTTCAAAAACCCCAAAGAAAAAAGTCCAAAGGCGTTAAATCGCATGATCTGGGCGGCCAATGCCGATCTCCAAAACGATAAATAAGACGACCAGGAAATGACTCGTGCAGTAATTCAACAGTTTCTCAGGCTGTGTGGCATGTTGCACCGTCCTGTTGAAACCACATGCTATTGAGATCTATATTTTGCAATTTTGGCACAAAAAAGGTAGTTAACATTTCACGAGAACAAACACCACTGACGGTTAATGCTTAACCGACTGCATTTTCGAAGAGAAATGGTCCGATGATGCCTCCAGCCCACATGCACACCAAACAGTTACTCTTTTTGGATGCATCTGTTTCTGAACGTTCACTCGTGGATTTTCGGAACCCCAAATGCTACAATTTTGTCGATAAACGAAGGCATCAAGATGAAAATGGGCCTCGTCACTAAAGATGATTTTCGTTCAAAAATCACCGTCCAATTGTCGTTGTTCCAAAATCCAATCAACAAAGGGTCCTCGTTGCCCATGGTCTTCCGGCTTTAGCTCTTGAGCCAATTCAACTTTGTACGCATGAAGCTTCGAATCTTTTGTTAAAATTCGATGGTTGTGGAAACACCAATTTCCTGAGCTGATTGGGCTTTCCTCAACATTTGCACGTACTGCTGTGATATTTGCAGTCGAGCGACCAGGACGAACGCGTGTTTCTGTAGTTCCCAGTTTGCTCAAATTTATCCACTAATTTCCTCACAATGGCTTCAGTTGGAGCATTCCTATGGCCCATAATTGTACGCATTTTGCGAACTGTCTCTGCAAAAGTTCCACCACTTTGATAATAATTTTTCACAATGAGAATTTGTTGTTGTGTATTGAACCGCTCCGTTTTACTTAACCTCCTGCTATCTACTAACAAACTGCTTTTTTTACATTTTTAAATTGTTTGTTAATGTCGGAAAAACCATGCAGAAAGGACTTTGGAAGTTGTTTAAAAGTCTTACTAGAATTCATCATTTTTGTCAGAAAGATTCTAAAGTGATTTTTGAATAGTTTTATAAATTTAATTTATATTAAAAACAAATCAACATGAATTTTGATGATTATCTTAATATTGACTTAAAATACAGGAACATTTTTGTTTATTATTCGTACAAATCGGTTTAGTTGCAAAAAGCTAAATCGGAATATTCGCAATAATGTAGATATTTGATCGGACCTGCCAATGACTTAAAAATATTTCATAATAGATGCCTCTCAATGTTTTCCTTTTTTTCCTATTCAGAAATGTGCAAAGGTAACCGGTAAAACTAAAAGACAACTAGGAAAAAGGACTCAAGTTACTGATGGAACTATTAACTCGCGAATTATATAGTTTTTCAATCGAGTTTCAAAAACAGTTTAAAATTAGCTGCATTCAATGCGTATTCTCATTACATGAGTTTTATCACAGAACTGCTGACCTTCACTTCATAACCTCACACAACAACATCAGTTTGCTTTGTTTACAAGAATGGATCGTATATTGCCACCAAAGGCGGAATTTGTGGTTTCACCAGAATACTTTATTTCCGTAAAAAAATGATAATCGGGTAGAGTCCAGTCCCTCTTGCAACAAAAACAACAAGAAAACCTGCTCGATATTGTTCAATGCTTTTCTATTCTTGTTGTTGGTGCTTGTTAAAACACGACCCTAGTCGTTGCTTGTGAATAATTCCTTCAGGTTTGTTGGCGCTACTTTCACTTTCTTGGACAATTCAGTTGTTTCGCTTTCTCAAATCAATCAATTTGCTTCTATTAGCAACATACCGTAGATTCCACACGTTTCTTATGTAGAAGATATCATATATTTATATTCTCCCCAGAAAAAAGGTATACTTATGCACCTGAGACATTGTTATAGATTATAAAGTTTGAAAAGTCCTATTTGAAAACTAACCGCAAATACGTTCTAAGGCTAGGTTTGTAACATGTATCTACCTACAATCATGCTGTTGTAGTGTTTCCAAACAGGTATTTTTCTCATACATATGTTTCCTGAGTTTTGCATGGGTTTAAATATAATGTATCTACTAGCCTAATTTCAAGGATATTGTAAAAACATAAAGAAAAATGCATCTTCGAAAGTTAATATTTTCGAGAATTTTAGATCATCGCTTTTTGACTTTTGTGTGCTGTTGTGAATGAGCTCTATATTACTACATGTAAAAATGTTTTCATTCGCCTTTGTTAGATAGTGGAAGAAAATTTTATCGCATAGGTGATGCTTATGTGACGGTTAAACTTCGAACTTGGTTAAATCGAATTTAACACAAAAGTAATGTTAATATCGAATGGAGAAGAAAGAATACTCCTTACGCGAATACCATTTAACTAACGTAATATTCGGACATTAACCAATGAACCATGCTATTCTCGATAATAACTGGGTAATATTGTAATGAGGATCATTTCGAACGTTAACCGTAACACTTATAAACGTTCGGTTTGGTTAACCATGGCTAACAGAATACACCTACATTGTGTGCATCGAGGACTTGTTAGGTAAGACACGACCTTACTTGTAAAATGAAATGCAATTTCGGACCGGCAATCCATAATATGTCGTCCATAACATTAATAAAGGGTGTTCCAAAATGAACGCAAAATTTGAGTTAAATAGAAAACACAGTTTTTCGTCTTCAGATTGTGATATTTTGATTGAATCATAAAATACATTAATACATAAATACAGGGTTATTTATGTTTGTAATTACAGCTTTGCTGGCACAGACGCACTCTTTTATCGAAATTTTCTGTGATCGTTTTGCATAAATGTGGCGGAATTTCGTTGATGCAGCATTTAATTCCCTCCTGTAATGCACAGGTGGATGTCGGCTTCTTGACATAGATCTTTGACTTCAAATGACCCCATAAAAATTAATCTAATGGTGTTAAATCACAAGATCTAAGGGGCCAATTCTGATCACCGAAACGAGAGAGGATACGACTAGGAAATGTCTTATGCAGTAATTGCATTGTTTCACGGGCTGTATGGCATGTGGCACCATCCTGTTTCAAACCACATGTCGTCTATATCAATATCATCCAACTGATGCAGAAAAAAGTGTTATGATGTCGCGATATAGAGCACCAGTAAAAGTTAGTGCTTGACCAGCCTCATTTTCGAAAAAGTATTATGCCGCCAGCCCAAAATCCGCACCCAAACAGTGACACGCTGTGGATGCATTTGTTTTTCGATAATCACATGTGGGTTCTCTGTACCCCAAATGCGGCGATTTTGGCGATTACTTTAAGCCATCAAGGTGAAATTGCGCTTCATCGCTTAAGATGATTTTGCTCGAAAAATCAGCATCCACTTGTTGATGCTCAATAATCCATTCAACCAACTCTCTTCGCTATGCATGATCATTAGGCTTCAGCTGTTGTGTTAATTGAATTTTGTAAGCATGAAGACACTTATCTTTAGTGAGTATACGCTGCAGAGAATTTCTTTAAATTTTCAATTCTTGCCTACGACGCCGAATTGATGTTCCCGGATTTTCACCAACACTCTCACGCACTGCTTCGATATTGACATTTGAACGGCTTGTTTTTGGACGACCAGTGTGTTTAGTGTCTCCAACTGATCCAGTCTCCTTGAATTTTTCAATTAATCTCTTAACAGGTGACGAAGTTAGAACACTATTCCGACCATATTTCGTATGCAATATTCGAACTGCGGCTGCCAAACTTTGATTGCTTTTAAAATATTCTTCATTAATGAAAATACGATGTTCTATCGTAAAACGCTGCATTTTTACTAAACCTAACCTCTCAGCAATTATTTTTTTGGAGAGTTGACAAAACTTTACTGCACAAGTGGCGGCAAATTCAAATCTTGCGTTAATTGTGCGACAAACTTTATTACATTTAAGGAGAGCTAACGACACCAGCTTTTACCACCGCCTTGTTTGAGCGGTACTTTTCATACCTAATAGCAAAACCCCTCAAGACAATCCTTGAAATCATTACAGCGATATCTTCTTATCAATTCAAATGCCTAATTCTTCGAACTGTTGCCCGGATTTTTTTCTTTTAGTTCGGCTTTTAGGTACTACCTATATTGCCTTTTATATATTACAGTGCATATTCAGTTATATTCATTATATCTGTATGCGCTTTCTGTTTATTATTCCATATATACATGTAATAGCTGACTAGGATAAGAATTATTTTTGATGCCTCAACTTCCATTTAACACTTGTATATTTTTTGATCAAATAGTGTAAACCAATGCGTTAGTTGAACTAGACTTCAGATAATCCGTAGTTGAAATACTGAAACTTGTCATTTGAATTTCAGCTTTTTTACTATTGCGGATACTGTGTATGTCAATGCAAATAAAGTATTTTATTATTACTGTTGTTATTAATAAATAAACTTTAATTGCTTTTTAAAAAATTTGCCTGTTTCTATACGCAAAACTCGGTAGCTTCTTAAAAATAATTATGCTTTCTTGATGCAGAAGCAGCTTGCAAAGGGTGTTCCAATAAGAACGACAGATTTACATTTTAAATAAAACATATATAGTAGTAGTAGTAGTAAACATCTTTATTTCTAAAAAAAGGCTATCGACCTATCGGTCTTTCTGCCCTTGTTTAATACATGCAGTCTTAATCTAGATAAAAAACCAATATGAAAATTCTCATATTCTAGGTTAACAATAGTAGTAGTAAACATCTTTATTTCTAAAAAAGGCCATCGACCTATCGGTATTTCTGCCCTTGTTTAATACATGCAGTCCCAATCCAGATAAAAAACAAATATGAAAATTCTCCCATTCTAGGTTAACAATGTTATTGAATAAATAAGATTTCAGTGGCAAGAAGAAATTATTTTATTGTCCACTAGTCCGTTGCGTTTGTAAGTGTTCGAGTAGCGTTAATGTAGGGAAACGGAAGCGGGATTGTCTGGTTGGTCTTGTAAGGCAAAGGGGATTCAGTATGGTCCAGTTGTAGGGGTTGTTTGTCCATTTTGTCTGTAGCTGTATGAGTCTTTCCGAGATCTTTGTCATGTTTGTGCGTTCGTATAGTAGTTGGGTGGGGGTAAAACATATATATTTGTGGCGTAAGTTTGAAACATTTATTGAAAAATGAAGTACACATAATGACGATATGAATGGAATAAGACATCGGACAAATGACTTCATCGGCTTTGCTGGCACAGACGTGCTCTTTTCATGAAATTTTCAAGGACTGTTGTGCATAAATTTTGCGGTATTTCAGAGATACAGCGTTGAATTTCATCTTTTACAGCTTTAATCGTTGTTGGTTTGTTCACATAAACTTCTGACTTTAAAAAACCCCAAAGAAACAAGTCCATAGGCGTAAAATCGCATGATCTGGCCGGCCAATGCCGATCTCCAAAACGAGAAATAACACGGCTAGGAAAAATGACTCGTGCAGTAATTCAAGTTTCTCTGGCTGTATGGCATGTTCCACCGTTACGTTAATTCCTGATTGCCTATTTCTTCAGCACGTAACTGCCCCAAAAATGAAAACTGATAACAATGGTAGTAAAATATTTAGAACATTTTATTGCTTTGAACATTATTCAGAACGTTTTAATACGAGTAATGCATGTTAATACGAGTTTCGGGATTGATGACTTTGATCGCCAAAAGATTAGCGAGCAATTGATGAAATAGTCACCTCATAAAGGATCTTCAAAGTCTATGGTCTATGTACAGCTGTTTTGTATAAAAGGTTGGAATTTCACTGTTGATTTTCTTATAAACTGAGGGCGAGGTACTTAAGAACCTAAACTAATTAAAAAACGAAATTTAATTATTAGGTCAATACCCATGAAGGAAACGACTTGCTAATTTAGTATGTCCATATAGATACCAAATCAATAATAATTAATGTGCTTTGTCCTACATTTTTATGTCTACTATGAAAAATATAGGAATTTTAATAATAAGCATAATTAGTTATTTATAAATTGATTAACTTTTCTTTTAAA
Source organism: Dendroctonus valens (assembly GCA_024550625.1). NCBI lineage: Eukaryota > Metazoa > Arthropoda > Insecta > Coleoptera > Curculionidae > Dendroctonus > Dendroctonus valens. The sequence goes on from JAJTJO010000528.1 coordinate 762,243, forward strand.
GAATCATTAAAATTAATTTATGCAAGTTGGTGCGTATTCCGGATTTTGTGAAATTACTCGCAGGCGATTAATATGCGTAAATATATCTGTGTAGATAGTAAGCTGAAGAAGTAACTAATTATGTTGGCCCAAGCCTATATGAAGAGAAAATACTTTTCTCTAGCGTGTTTGGTAAGAATTTTGAAATGCTTCACATGAACCACATTGCCTGACCCGAGTTTGTGTAAGGGTTAAAGTTCTTAGTTTAAAATTCTTGTGATTTAAAATGCAAATTAGAAAAGAGACAAGAGAAAATTATTGTCTTTTAATCACGCGAACCTTGAAAGTTGAAGGTTTTATGCGTCGAGTCAGAACTTTTATACCGTTGGTTTAAAATTGGAAATTTGACCTCGAAAATTAATAATGCTTCAGCAGCAGTTTATGCTCCAAATAACTAAAATAGATTAGAGCAATATTCAGAGTGTCCCTGAAATGACTGTATAACGCTGAACCACAAATTGATTACCCGGAAATAAGACGATCTAGGCAAACTAACTTGGTTCATTGGTGCTTCATTTTGCCGCTACACTACATTTTCACAAATTTTGGATCGTCAATAATTACTAAATAAATTGACGTTTTTGGAAAGTAGATAAACATATTACATAAATGGCGGTCTTTCTATGTTTCCCTTTATTCTCTATTCAGAATAATTACTATCTATAATTTTGCATCATCAATTACAAGATAAATTGACGTGTTTTGACGTAATCGTGATATTTTTTTAATGCGGGGAAATATTAAAAATTACTCTTGGTTTTTTAGTAACTGTTTGCATTTTTGTTACCACCTGTATGAATTATTTTAGTTTTTTTTCCGCTTCTAGCTGATTTTCGTCTGAAACTTTTTTGCCTCTTCCAAAATTTTCGTCAGACCTACAGTTTCTGTATAAATAATTATTTACAGTGCTTTGCGATTCAGATTTTTTATTATATGGAACGAAAAAAAAAATATGGAAAGTATTAATTGTGAATAACTCAACTAATTTCATTATTTTATAAAATGCTCAAAATGTTGACCGTTTTTCCGAACACATAAATTAATTAATTTGAAAAAATTAAACTGTACTTTGGGCATCGTGTCGGGCTTGTTTTTAAAATAATCTGTTAAAAAGTTATAGCTTAGCTTGTTTTTTCTACAAAACCTAGAAGTCTGTAATAGATACTCTGATACACGCTGTATAATTGCGGAATAAATTAGCTTAATCATCAGTAACACTGATTATTTAAGAAACGTTCAGGTTTTAAGCCCAAAGTAAATTATAGTTACAAAACTACAATACTTATGTAAGTGCAATTAGGAGACTTCTTCAATTATATAGTAGATAATTTGCAACCGAAAAACACTATTTCATTCACCATTAATTTCCTACTTAATTGTATTTCTTAATAACCTAACAATAGTAATGAGAGTATTGCAGTTTGAGTTAATGTAGTTTAATAATCAAGTTTCTGCAGTGTGTGGTTTGTGGTGAACGCTTTTGATTATGGCAATTACTGTAAGAGGTATTTTAACACCACTGACCTTCGACCTGTTTTACCGTTATCCTTAGAGTTGGTTTAACTAAAAATATATGATATACGCAATGTATTATAACTAACTATAACACACTGTACTAATAATTGTGCAGTAAGCTAAAATATAGAAGTACGCCAAATGTTAACGGCATACATGTGTTTCAACGTCAATTAACGCCCGACGGGTCCGGCGCGTAGGCCTAAAAGGCCCTTTTCGCCATTACCCCTCCATCCATCCTCACCTTACCACTCCTGATCTTCGCCACCCAGGCGTCCCGTCTCTCTGACAAGAGCAAGGATCCGTCTCGACTCCAAGGAAGACAATTCGATGCGGAAGAGTGCGGAGGCCTCGAGGAGGCGCCTCCTAGTAGACGACCAATGATGGCAGACTCCTAATAGGTGTATGATGTTTCCTCCCCCATTCCACATTGTGGACATACGAGGCTATCACCAATTCCTAGTAGGTGTAGGTGTCTGTTCAGACCACAGTGGCCTGTCATGACCCCAATCAGAGTTCTCAGGGCCCAGCGACTCCTTGGCATTAATCAACTCTTTGTCTTGTCTACACCCTTCCGCCTTTCTCCACACCTCTGTAGTGCCTCTAAGAGCCCAGTCATTCAGAGCGCTTCCTACCTGTCGGTAACTTAACCCTAAGTGAGGTTCGGCAGTTATTGGGCTCTCTTAAGATCCGAGCCTTGCCAATGCATCGGCCCGCTGTGGGTACCGCATGTGCGCCGGAATCTACACCAGCTTTACTTGTTTTTGTTCTGCCACTTTGTTCAGGGCATCCCAGCACTCCTGGATCAGTCAACTGCCCATCTTAACACTTGAGAGTGCTTTGACGGCAGCCTGGCTGTCGGAGTAGATCTCGATCACTCCCTCTAGTCCTTCTGTAACTTCCCTATCTGTGGCAACCTCGAGGATTGCATATAATTCCGCCTGAAACACTGTCGTCCAGCTTCCCAGCGAAAAGGACGCTCCCCTGTTGGTGTCTTGCCGGTACAAGTCCGCTGTCAGGTGGGACAGATAGAGACAGAGACAGAAACTCAAGATTCTATACGTCAAATGGTGGCCATTGCCGCTTCGAAAGTTGGAATTTTCCGAGTTAAAAGTCGAAATATTAATTTGTTTTCTTTTTGTCATAGATTTGAACATATCTCGATTAGAAACTTAAGTTTTTTGGGAACTAAGGCTTTCTGAGATGACAAATAGAAGACTTGTTGAATAAGAGAATGACCTGAAGAGAATTGCAAACAACTGGATCCAGGCAGGTCAAATAGAGTCAGGTGGCAAGTCATGAGGGAGACCTATGTCCAGCAGTGGACGTTATGAGGGCTGTTTTTATGAATTAGGAGACAAGCTTGAATTTGTATACCCCAGCTAGATGTACTAACTTTCAATAAATGTTGTAAATGTTGGCACGAAAATTGTAATTCGTTTTGTTAAATATTTATTTTCGTATAAGTGGACATGTGCAAACAGTTTGTTTGGAAAAAAAATTTGGCTTCTAAACGAAGTAATACGCGATGAATTGTAGAACGTAGAATGCCATAAATACTGCGTGTTTAGGATATCATAGTGTTTTGATATACAGTTTTTTATATGAAAAAATATAGTTGGCAGTCAATGAGGAGACAAAATTGGATTTCTACATCCGATCTAGAAGTGGACACTTTCAACAGTTGGAAACTTTGGTAAGTAAATGGCGAGTCACTTTTTGTGAAATATTTGTCTGTGATTAATGGACATGCACAAAATGCCTTTCTCTTTTTGCCATGTAAACGAAACAGAAAGCTACGAAAATTCATCATGAAGCAAAGTTGTATTTTTAGTTGCTTTATATCAAAAAAATATCGGAATTTAATTGAAATCATTAAAGGCACGTTTTTTGTTAATCAATTATCCTGACCTCACTATGTGTTTATTATTAAAATTATTGAATATATAAAATGTGTGTTTTAAGTATTAAATAATTTTAATCCTCCCAACCATTCTACTAGAACACTTACAAACAGAACCGAACTAAACAGGAAAATACGTGTAAAATAGTAGATTAGATTAGAATAAGCTGAGATTGGTTGACTTATAACTTGTATTATATTTTTATTTATAAACGGAGGAATAAAGGAATAAAGATTATTATTATGATTTCTATAATTTTAATTCAGTTAGTACCATATCAGTCAGTTTTTACTAAAAAGAACACTCAAACGTCGAGAAAATGATTCAAACGGTATTCTAATTATTTTCCAAAAAACCGTACTAAAAAAACTGAAAACCGTCAATTCTGGAATCGAAACTGAGTGAGTATTCAATAATGTATAACTGATCAGTGTCTAGTATGAACGCATAACATTTATATAAAGCACAGAAACAATTTTTTCTTCAAAATTTATGGGAAAGTTATGTCTAAACACATTTTGTCGAATGGTTCATGCAGTTTGCATATATGTTTACAAAAATTAAAAGTTAGCAGACTTTGTTAACCATAAAAATCAAAGCGGAATTAACAAAAACATATGCATATAAAAGTACACTAATTTCCAGTGTCTTGCCAAAAAACATCAGTTATACCTACATATATTCCAACTTATATCAATGACTAAAATGCTTTATTCTCTCCTTATTATTTTTGATTTTTTTCTTTGACCAGAAAAGAAAAATTTGTTGACGCAATGAACAATTTAATCATTTTATGATTAGAGCTGCTTTTCCATAAATATGTATGTCAAAATCAATTTAAGGCCCAGACAGGACATTTTGGTGTAAAACTATCTATGTGCTGTAAATTGCCTCAAATATGTAATAATGTGAATATATTGATAATACATTAAACTTGTGCAATTTTTCATAATATATTAACTTCTGCGTTTGTAAGTCCCATCCATTTCACAGCAAGCTTCAAGCCAAATTTTCAGTTAGGTAATCTTATTTCTCAAATAGGGTTCTAGTACATCTCTTTATGGATTATGGCAAATGTACGCATTATGCTGGCGCAAAACTGGTGAGTGAATGTAACTTGTCCCCATTTCGTCCGCTAATAATTCACGAATTATTATCTCGTCTATCGAATTTACCGAACATTTGTTATGCTGATCATAGGTCACAACATGCAAGGCATAAATAAAAACTGACTTGAATTCTCGCCTTTACACTGGAATAATTGGCGTACTTTCTATTCGACATCAAGTAGGAAGTATGGTTTGTCTTCGGACGATTGTGGGAAAATATCGGTACTTCGCGAGGAAACGAGAAATGGTGTCCGCCCGCATATTCAGCACTTAGTTGTTACGCAATTGAATCTTATGTAGAGTAATACTCATCCGGCCAACCAAAACATTAGACGATTTTTAACGCGAAATTGCATGTATGCAAATATTATGTAACATTTGCATTTTAATCCGATTAAATTCGTTTACTGTGTCAATGGCTTACATTTAGCAATGCAAATTCGTTCGTATATGAGGATTGCGGGAATTTAAATAAAGTTTAATATCTTCAATAGTTTCAAATGATGTTTAATATACGGTTTATAAAGGTTTAGTAGCTATTAACTTCGCCATGAGTTTTCTGTCGTATCTTTTGCCAATTGCGAATTTTATAACGACTTTATTATCGGGTAGATATAGGCGTGGAACTGTGTTCTCACTTTTTTTGTTGGTGCGTTCTAAGTTAAACTGGAAGTTCAGTTTTTAATTTGCACTGAGAACAGTGCTGATAAGAGTAGTAAACTGCCAAAGTGCGGTCAAAAATATCAAATAAAATCTTTAGAATTTGTGGTATCAACTCGACACCAATGAAAACATTTAGCAGCAGGAAACTAATGGGAATCATAAATTCCACAGAGCATGCGAACATGCCGGGTACATTTGATAAAACTACAGTGGTACCTCGATATACGATTGCCTTAATATACGAGTGTTTTGAGATACGAACCGCCGAGCGAGCGATAAGTTTTGCTTTGAGATTAGAGCAAGATTTGAGCTACCAGGAATCGCACACAACACCGCTGGACCGCTGGACCGCTGCACACGCTTGTGTCGTGTGCAGCGTCTAACAGTTTCTCCCACCTCAGACTAGACCTCAGCCTGTGTGGTTATTTCCTTCGTTTTCGAAGCATTTTTGTTAAGTTGGGTTCGCGTTTTTTGCTTTTAGAACATTATCACATTTATTTTTATACTCATGGGTGCGGAGAAGAAGATGGTGTCTCTTGAATTTAAGCGTAAAACCATAGAAAAACATGAGCAAGGTGTGCGAGTAATTGGCTTGGCGAGGATGTACGGGCGTAGCAAATCAATGATATGTTCTGTGCTTAAACAGAAGGAGTTGATAAAGGGTATAACGCCAGCTAAGTGTGTTACAATAATTTCTAAGCTCCGGACCTCTCTCCATGAAAAAATGGAGAAACTACTGATGGTGTGGGTGACAGAGAAGCAGCTTCAAGGGGGAACCTTAACACAATACATCATATGTGAGAAGGCACGATCGATTTACGGTGATTTGCTGAAGCAGATCCCACACACTTCCACAAACGAGGAATCGGAAGACTCGTTTAAAGCCAGTCCCTGCTGGTTTGACAATTTTAGGACATTTTGGGAATTTTGCTTTTCAATGTTTGCTCTTCGTAGTACATTTTCGTTTGTGCCATGATGTGTCCATGGACTACGAAGCATTCTTCTGTGAAGCCACATTTCGAAAGCCTCTAGTTGGTTCATCGTCCTGACCTTCAAAGTCCACATCTCTACTCCGTACAGCAATACCGACGATACATAGCATTCCACCATGTGTTGTCTCAACTTCAGATTCAAGCTGTAATTGCAAAGAAGAGATCTCATATGATTAAAAGTTACCCGAGCAATCTCTACATGGCACTTTATCTCGCAGTCCGGGTTTAGATCATCTGTAATACTACCAAGGTATTTGAACCAACAGACACGTTCAATTTGGCTTCCATTAAGTTCCAGGGCAGTGCCATTGTGGGGTTGCCTGCTGAATATCATAAATTTGGTATTTCCTATATTGATTTTTATACCTTGTGTCTCTCCCACGTCGCCGAATTTGTTTATAAGCAACTGTAGTCCCTCGATTGTGTTTGCTAAAATCACTGTATCATCAGCATATCTGATTGTTGTTATTGGCTCTCCATTTATTTTGATGCTGGGGTGTGATATTCTTTCCAATGCCTCCCTAAATATTCGTTCAGAGTATAGGTTGAAGGAGTAAGGGCGACAGTGTGCAACCCTGCCTTACTTCTCGTTGTATTTTAATATGGTCTGTTTTAATATTGCCTATTTTTACCTGTGCCGTCTGATTCCAGTATAGATTTTTAATTATGCGGATATCTGTATCATCTATTTCAATCCCTTGTAGTATATCAACAAGTTTATCGTGCTGTATGATAAAGCTATAAGTAATCGATAAAGCATGCAAAAACATAGTTTCGCTGATAACGGCATTTCCGGAGGAGGAAGTTCATTGCGAAAAGTGCTTCACGCGTTCCGGGAGCGTTTCTCATTCCGAACTGAGAATCGTCAAGATCTTCCTCACATCTACGTCTGGTGCGAGCGTGAATGATCCGTAGGAATGCTTTGAGCATGTGGGACATAAGGCTGATTAGGCGATAATCACCAAATTTTTTTTGTCTGATGTTTTTTAGGTAGAGCAATAAAGGTTGATGATAACCAGTCAGATGGAATTTCACCTGTCTCATAGATACTATTAAACAGTTTAACTACCAAGTCAATATTTTCCTCTGCAATGAGGTTTAGAGCCTCGGTCGGAGTCTCGTCACAGCCAGATGCTTTCCTATTTTTTGCTATAGAGAATGCATGCATCACCTCGGATTTAAGAATGGTTGGTCCCATACCCTCATGCCCGAATACCGCATCAGTTCTAGGAACTCTAAAGTTGGCTTCTATATAACTGGTCCATGTGTTTTTTAATTCTTCTCCCTCCAAAATTAGTTGGTTACCATCATTTGTAAGTGACATAGTCGTTCTCTTCCTGTGGACTCCAGCTACTTCCTTTACTTTCCTGTATACATTAAAAGTATCATGTTTGGAGCAGAGGTTTTCTATATCTGCACATTCCCCTTCTGTCCATCTCTGCTTGGCTTCTTTGATCTCCCTTCTTATGACCTTTGGTATTTTTTTATATTTGTCAGGTTTGCTGTTCGCCAGTGCTCGCTACTCCATGAGGGTTAGAATGTGACGAGTCATCCACTTGTTTTTGGGTTTAAAAGTCTCGCGGAGATGTAATTTACACGTGTCCATAATGATATTCTTGATGTTACTCCAAAGAGTCTCTATACCTTGTAGCTGGTTCTCCTGCAGACTTGTTAACCTGTTATTTATTTCTTCGGCAACAATAAGTCTGACATCAGGATTATTTAGTCTCGTTACATTAACTGCCTTAGCTGGGTGTGATTGCGTTTTAGCTTTTAAGTTTAACGACAGTTCAGCCACAAGGGGATTATGGTCTGAGCCAATGTCAGCCCCCGGGTAAGTTTTGGCATTTTTCATTATATTTTTAAAACGCCTATTAATCAATGGGTAGTCGATCTGATTTCTAATTGGTGTTGAGTGATTTAGATCACTGCGTGGGGCTTGCCATGTATAAAGTCTTCGTTTGGGTAGATCGAAAAACGTGATAGTAATTATCATCCCTGAGTCCTGACAAAACTCGTAGAGTCTGTCACCTCTCGTTGGAGCTACCCAGCCCAAAAATACCAACTATATCAGTGCGTTGTCCTTGACCAATTTTTTTATATTCCTTCATTTCCTGAACCAAATTATCGAGCTTCCCAGCTTGAAACAGGGTGCTCACGTTCCATGTACAGATACGCAACCTTGATTTCACTATTTTGAGCCGGGAATTCTTAGCACCCCTTGGCAATTCAAGCGCTGCCCGGGACTAAGGGCCGTCTCTCGTTTATGTTTCACGCCATAGTGATTTCCTGGGAAAAGAAGATCAAAGTGGTTTCCCGTTGCCGTCCTTGATCTAATTTTAGCCGCCCAATCTGGGAACAGACGTTGTTAGTGGCCGCCCATTCTGGGTCAGACGCTACTCGGCTCGTCATATCTGACTATCCTGACTTGGTTTAGCCTGCAGGTCGATGCAGTTGCCCGGGGTGCGGCGCGGGCAGCCACAAGTGAGAATTGGGAGTCTTGTGAGGACTAGCTGGCCTACTACCTTCCGTCATGGACGTTAGTTACGACCGTTCTTGGTGGAAGGTACTACCTCTTCAACAATAAACCTACTCCCTTCTTGACCACTATTTGACGTTGTTTCCTTTCATTTTGTTTAACAATTAATTATGAAATAAAACTTATTCTTATTATTATAATTCTATATACAGGCTGTGCCGTGCCCGACCAAGAAAAATATAGCAGGTGTTCTAGAGATCATTCTGATAACAAAAGTTTATATAAAGGTTAGGGTCAATTCGCTTTTGTTTCAAGGAAATTCACTGTTTGTGGCCTGAAATATTTCAAATTAGAAAAAAATCTTGAAAAATTCTTATTGCAAGAGGTAACTGCAAACAAGAGGTAAACATAATGCCACAAAAGAAATGTATCTTTATTACATAGAAATTGCGCAAATGTGTGGTTTTGCTATGGAACCGCTAAGGTTGTATCCACTTTTTGCTGAAACTATTTAGAGTCGCTAGCCCTCAAATGACTTCGACTCTCTAAGTCCGAGTTTATTGTAATGTTAAGACCTTCTCTAGCTTCGTGCTGAAGCTTCATAAAATTGCGGTGTCGTCTGCAAGCAGTATAAATCTAACACTGCAAGGCTTTAAAAAAATATATCATTTATAGATCCCTAAGGAATCTCGCTCTATGACCCTATTGCTGCTTGTTTAGAAATTATTTCCATTAATTTATTTGTAAAACGAAATTGAAAATTTTTGTGGATAAATCGGCTTGTCCAAAGTTTAATTAAATTAATTTTTAGTTTAAATGTACTACAGATATTTTGGTGTACAATAAAGGAAAATACCCGTACAACAAATAACTCTAAAAGTATAATCTTACTGGTTTGGTGAGAGAGAAGGTAATTTAAGAAATTCGTTGACTCAATTGGGCATAAACTGCAACCTTTGCTCTTTCCATACCAATTCGTATTGGAAATTAACGATTTGTGAATGTATTTTACCTGAAGGTGAATTGTACCTGATCAATCATCCATGGTTCTATGAATTATTTAATAGTAATTAGTGTGCGTATACATTTATATACCATACATTATAATAAATTTAGGAATTTTAATAGTAAACATATTAAGTTGTTTGGAAATCGATTAATTTTTGATTTAATGATACATTAAAATTCATTTATGCACGCTGCTGCGTATGTACGATTTTGTCGAATGAATCTTAGATCTGTAATATACGAAAATACATTCGTGTTAATTGCGAACTGAATGGTAACTAATTATGTTGATTCCAAGCCTGAATAATTTTTTATTATCGTAATTTTATTTATGTGTTGAGTTAAAATGGTCTAGTTTTGTTAGAATTTTAACTTTAACTTTGAACAACCCTTTAATTAATGTTCCAACATAGTCAAAAATTAAATAAATTTTAATAGAAAATATTCGATATTATTTCCATACATTTTCACAGTAACTGTGGCTTCTGGACTGATCACAATCAATTTGATGGGATCAAATACGATAGTTTGATATACCGTTTAAACTTCAAGAGTTGAATTTTACGTTGGGAATCTTCTGTTTTCTGCAGTTAATTCTTTTTCGGTAGATCAAACCAAACTGCAAAGAATTAGTTTTCACATTGGATATTGGAAAATAAAATTTAATGATTTACAAATGGTAAAGGTATTTTAATGCAGATTATTACTTTAAAGGAATTGGTCAAGGAGATTGGTAATCGTAGGTAAAAGTAATCATATATTTCATTTGCTATGGCTTTAATTTGCATTAGGTAATTTTCTAAATTGGAGGTGCTCTATTCTTTTCGTTTTAAAATTGTTTGCTGATAGTTTAATTTTAGAAAATATATTATATTTGTTGAAATAACTTATTCAATTTCGTGATAGAATTGCTAAAATATCAGTATTTGAAAAGATGGCAAAATTGTTTACAATTTTGATATTAAACCAGAAATCAAAAATATATTGGTATAAAAATGTATATTCTAATATAAGGTACTCGGAATATGCTGTCAACATCTGGGAATAATTCGGGCTATAGAGATATAGGCTATATTTTGTTAGATTGCCAAGATTATGCCTCATTTCACAAACACAGAATACGTAGTATTTAAATATCGTGAAAAAATGGAACCAAAAATTTTATCAGATGTTCTAATCAGATATTGCACGATATAGAAAAATAATCTGCACTACAGTACGATTAGGGCTGACATAGCCAGGATTCTTATACGTACGTTAAGCTTTACCTCTTAAAAATGAAGATACGAACTTTGCATCTTATCTAGAAAGATAAACTATAAGTTCAAGTTGTATGTCGTAGTTTCAATCTGCTTCAACAACTTTTGTCGAAAGCTGATCAGTTTCTTTATTAGAATTATTAAGTGCATTTATTGTAGTGTTCATGAAATTGTTATTTTCAAGTAAATTATTATTGTCCTCTAGTATTACATCTACACTTGCTTGCATAGAAATCGGCCCACAGTAAACTTTCGACTTTAACTATTTTTTTTTAAACTATTCATCAGATCAAAAAAATAAATATGCTGTTTGAAAGACAATTTAATATGCTTTAATGTGAGTGTAAATTATTGTGAGTTTCCTATGTTTAACATAGTGAAATTAATGCATTAAGCAAATTAAGCTTTTTTATTATTAACATTAATAGCTTCCCTAGCTTTCCCTAATAACTCCTCTCATACGATTAGGCATAGATCTAATCAAGTTTGCTATTGTTTCTTGAGGGATGTTAAACCACTCTTCTTCTGCTGGAACAATAAGCTCTGGGATCGAGCTTGAGGTATGAAGTCTAGCTCGAATTCTTCGTTTTAGCTCATCCCATAAGTGTTCGATCGGATTTAGGTCAGGACTGTATGCCGGCCACTCCATAACCCGAAAACCGACTTCTGCAATGTAATCTTGCAGGACTGTTGCAGGTGTGCGGCCTGGCATTGTCATGCATAAAGGCAAATTCGTCTCCAATGTAGTCGACGTAAGGTACCACATGAATTGTTTAAATCTCCTCGATATATCTAACAGCCGTTAAACTTCTTCTTCCGTGAACACGGTCGCCCCTACGAATAAACTCAGGGTCGGTTCGTGCTCCTATAGAAATTGAACCCCAGATCATACAGGAACCACCTCCATAAGCACTCCGCTCTTCAAAGCAGCAATCTGCAAATCGCTCTCTTGGTTTTCGGTACACTTTCCTTTGGTCGCTATCATGGAGGCATATTCTGGTCTCATCTGAGAACAGAAAAGATCCCCATTGTTCCAACGTCCAATTCAGATTATCCCGTGCAAAACGCAGGCATGCTTGCCGATGAGCTGGAGTAAGTTTTGGACCAACCAAAGCTGTTACAAAGGAACTCATTAAAACTCAAAAGTTCAGAAGACAACAAAGAAATACAAAAGATCAAGAAGCACTAACTAAGGAAATTAGCAAAGTAGCAATATTTTCCAAAGAAGCCACGCAAAAATAGAAATTATCGGGGGTAATACCACAAGAGCTTTGAAATTACCGATCACTTTTCACGATTGCATGTTTTCCATAGTTTCACGACTCCGAAGGACGAGTGAAATTTGCAAAGAAAACATGCTAGAGTGACAAATTATCGGGGGTAATACCACGAGAGCTTTGAAATTACCGATTACTTTTCACGATTGCATGTTTTAGATAAATTTGCAAGGAAAACATATTTATTAATACCTTTTTTGACCTATAACAATAGTATGGATGAGTGAAATAATCTAGTTAATTACTTCCAGAGTTAGTTTCTAGTAGCAAAAATTTAAGTCACGAACACGAAAAATTGAGATATGGTACGATTGAATCATAATTAAAGGCTTTCTACTTTGACTGAAATGAAGAAGACTTACGAAAAAAATTCACTCTTTACTTCAATGCTCATATTATTATGTGAAGTTTAATTATTATTTCAATCGTTTGATTTTTCAGCATTGATTTCAACTTTCATATTTAATTTTTTTTTTGGGGCAACCACAATTTCGGCGCCCTATCAGGCCTCGTCCAGTATATTTTTGTTTAAAGGCGCTTTTGCACTCTCCGATATGTACGTATTGATCGTTTTCAATATATTTATAATAATCATTTCAACATTTTAAAAGATAAATCGTTTACATGTGCAAAGATGAGTGAATTTTAAGATATTTTAATTTTATGCCCAATGTTATAACTAACTGAATTTACTGTTGCAAAGTGACTCCTTAATGATATGTATGTATAGCACTTCGAATTCGAAATAAAACTTTTTAGTATATGACAATATAACTATTTGTATTTTTATTTCCTTCAGAATAAATTAAGTTCAGTATATAATGCATAATGTTCGAATCGAATAGCACGTACGGTGATCATTATGCGCTCATTCATTATATGTTTTATGAAACGCAATACCGCGATTTCATATTGCATATTGGCTGATTGATTCTGTAGAAAGATATTTCTATACCGCGCGATTGATCAACGCACAAACCATTATTTCCATTTATTGCTAAATGATAGGTGTTGTCTGGCTCTAAAATTTTCACAATCTGTGTAATTCCTTAAACCTAGACTAGATCTGCTATCTAATAAAAGGCCTGAATGGCACGAAAACCTCCAAAACAGAATATTTATTGAAGTTAATAGCCTCATAAAGTCAAAAAGATGCCATAAGATAAAAATGTAAACCAAGTTTTCCCAACAGTATACAACTTTTTGCGCAATTTCAATTTGAATTAAAATGGCGTAAACTACAATTTAATTGCATAAATATGCTAAAATACATTTATCTAAATCGGGTTTCATCTAAAAGGTGCAGGTCTTCCATGATGCATTCATTAGAAACCCTCCTATATAACTTTGTTTACGACACTTGGGAGGTGAAAATGTAAATGTTGTGTTATTGAAAGTAGAATAATCGTGGTTTTAATTAAGTTGAAGTTAAATTTTCTAACAGGAAAACTTTCTTCATAAAAAACATTTCACTATATGCATAGGTGTAAAAGACGTTTGCGGCGATCCTAATTAGACAAATTATAGAAAAAAAAGATCACTTTCAAAGAATCGCCGACCATCAAAAATTTAAACCTAAGCGCTGTTAGGTAGCTATTATACAGGTTGGTATTAAAACTAATTGCGAACTAATGTACCGTAATTGATTGTCTATTATTGAATTCTCGTCGAATTGTCTGCAGTAAAACGAATGATAAAATTCACCAGCGACTCGGTCGGAAATACGGTCAAGCTATTATGTACTGAAGAAATTAGAGATCCTCATTTTTTTTGAAAGTGCATGTCTAATGGAATCGTGATCTTAGTCATTGAAGTGAGGAAAAAGGGTTACAGGCGGTTGTTGGCTTAGTTTGGGGTATTATGTAACAAAAAAATAGATGCAATTGCTTATTTCCTGACATTATTTGATTGAACTGAAATTGCTTCTTAAAGAGATAGACTTCAATCTTATAAAAGTGAAAAGGATGAAATAAATGTAGAAATATCTACTATATTGCTCTTTAGGGAATTATGATTCGAACAAAATTAGTCGGCATTGGCGTCGCCTTCATGTGATTATGGATCAAAATATATACAGGGTGTTAGTAAATAAGTGCGACAAAGTTCAGGGGGTGTTGCTTTCCGAGATGCGGGGTGTTAAAGTTTTTCTTAAAAACTAACGATGTATTTATTGCTCTGAAGCCGGTCGAGATAGGGAAATTAAATTTGGTGGGTTTTAAGAGATGATCTTATGATCTCAATTTTTTTAAAGAAAAAATGGTAATCTGAGATATTTCAAATTCAAAATAATTCCTACATTAGAAGTCCTCGTTCAATTTGTGACAAAAAATCTCTTTTGCCTTTTTTTCGTATGGGGCGCCGTTTCGATGAAAAAATTAAAAGACCTAAACGCGTATGAATTCTGCGTTGTATTCAGAACGTAGGGTATCCCATCACCCAATATGTGGGTGACATTGCAGTTGGAATATTGAAGTCTTTATATGGAGATTCAGTTTAACAAAAGTAAAGTGAACAAGGTTCAATTTAATCGATAAATTTTCAGTTACTCTTCTGAAAAAGAAAGTAAAAATGCACATAAGCAAAACGGAAAATTTATTAGACACGTTTTCAGTCGTAAATCGGACAATCGCTGAAGATGTGAAAATATGCAAGATATTAGATAGGCATCTACTTCCGAACAACATGGAATTCCATTTAAAGCCGAAGCCGCATAAACTACCTAAGTATCGGCGAAAGTAAAGAAAGAAATTGACATTTATGGTCCGCTACTAGACTGGGGAAGTATGTTATAGAAGAACAGCATTTGACACGATTATTTCAATATTTTTTTACACAATTGAAGGAAAACTACGTTTGTACACGATGATTAATTGCACAAAGACAAAGTTTGTGGGTCTGTCAAAGTCTATTAATATGATTTCCTTATCTCTACTGAAGCTAAGTCAGCATACTTTATATTTTAAATGCTTAGTTAGTATAACTAGGGAACAACTGGTATATAAAATGTTATAGCCAATATGAAAGGTTTACAAAAATATTTAAAGGCCATGGAAATATTATATAAGTAAATAGTAATGTCTGACTTTGGTAAAAACCGAATCAATATCTATTAGTTAAGACAAAAGTACGGAAGTCAATAATCCGCCAAGATTTGTTGAGATATTGCCTCGTCTTGCAATAAAAAGCATAAAATGTAAGACAACATAATTGAATAGCTTTATTTTACAGAGTGTTTAAAATTACGAGTTATTCCTTTTACCGAAGTCCGTCGTTTAATTGAAAAGAACTAGGAAAGAAACTTAAAAATTATCGAGTTTACGTTTGCTATTTCAAGCTCATGGTATAGGCTTCACCTGACTGATGTTAGTTAGCTAGTTACATGTGTTGGTAGATTTTAAATTCTGCTCTTCAAACCTTCAAAACAAGCAGGGAGTTTATCCATAGACCAGAATCTTATGCAGACAACTTTCCGTAACTGAATTGCTGAATGCTAAAGTCATATCTTACGTAATAACACTGGTCTACAAAAAGAATATTTTTTTTTATGTAACATGATTAACTTTTAGTAATTCCTATGTAACTTTTACCTGCTGAGTCCGAAAATAACACTGAAAATCATGTACCACGTCTGGTTTTTTTGTTACAAAAGTGTGGTAAAAATAAGAAAACTAACGCCTCCAACTAAATCTATATAATAAAAACGTATAATATATCAGGACACATAAATTATTTTGTCTTTTGAAACATTTTAATGGAAATATAGAATTTAAAAAATATATACATATATACAGGTTGTTCGTGTTTCCCTTTAATTTTTTTCTATTATGTGGATTTGCATCTTCCTTTTCCAACAACCAACAGTAATCTCCGAGTATTCCAGGATACCAGCGGCCTTGGTACCTCGTTTCAATCGTTGATATATCCTGATGAATTCTCTCACCTTGTTTATCACTTATAGCTCCAAGATTCTCAGGAAAAAAGTTGATATGCGAGTGCAGGAAGTGAATCTTAAGGGACTTGCTTTCACAAATGCTTTCCAAGCTGCCAATTCTTTTTTGTTAAGCTTTTTTTCAAATTCAGCATCACTTATAACCTTCCTGGTGTCAGCTCCAGTGAAAACATCTTCTTTTATCTTCCCTGCACTAAGTTCTGGGAAAAGTTCCGACAGGTACTTGAAAGCTGATCCCTCTCTGTCCATGGCTTTTACAAAGTTCTTTATAAGACCTAACTTAATGTGCAGAGGAGGAAGTAGCACTTTTTGGTGGTTAACCAAAGAATCGTTCAACACATTTAGTTCTCCTGGAGTATAAGACCTTCTTGACGGCCATGCTCGTTTAACAAAGTGATTTTTTCTGTCCCTGCTGTCCCATAAGCACAAAAAACATCAATACTTTGCATAGCCACCCCGACATCCCATTAAGATTGAGCAGCCAAGTTGTCATAAGTCTCCTTCATTGAAACAGAGTAAGCAACTGGAATTGACTGCTTTTTATTTCCATTGTGGAGTAAAACAAAACAGCCTTAAGGCTAGAGTTAGAGGGGTCAATAAAAAGGCGCCCTTTGTAGGAATATGAGCTAGTCCAAATTCATTCATTAACCCCACAATGTCGAAACATGCGTACATGGGCCCCTCAACTTTGAAAAATACAGAGGTTAATATTTCTCTTTCTGAAGGACGTTACGAATGAGGTTGTGGCTTTTCTACTCTGGTAATCTTGAACCTATTAGTTCAGACCGCTGCTTTGATAAACCTAAATCACGGGCCAAGTCATTTAGTTGTTATCTATTAATTAAGCCAAGAAACACTTCTTCTTCTTCTTCTGGTTCTGAACATATGCCTCTCCCAATGATTTCCACGTTTTGGAGTTAAACGGGCAGAACTTCTAACACTTCTAGTGAGTTGTCCACATTTCGAAATGGTTCTTTTCAAATACACAGATTCATATCTAAGAATTTTGTGTCACCGCTAATCCCATAATATTTAACCTAACTTAGGTATTGGTGACATCCGACGAGTCATCCTAACCTATTTAATTTCATTTCAACCTCACTTTCTGTGTTTATCTATCGTTACTTGAGCTTTTGATATTTAAGAAGCTAAAGGTATTTACGTAATTTTAATGAGGCAGATTACTTTGAAAAATATTGTTGCCGACCTTCTGATCTAGTTGTTTGCAAATATTGGTTCATTGATAAAAAGTATTTTTTGCACCCTGTACATCATAAGATAATTTTACAATGTACAGAGATATTGATTGAACTTTCGCCACCCCGTTTTTCCATCCAATTTGAAATTTAGAGAAAAATATGAAATACGAAAGTTGTAGATTTTAACGTCTAGTTTATTTTAAGATAATATCAATTGATACAGGGTGTCTCAAATTCAAGCGACAAACAAAAGTTACATTTTTTAAGTGGAATGCCGTACTTTTTATTTCATATTCGAACTATACGCCAAATTCAAGTCCTATTCGATATAAATGTTCTATATTGATTTTTAACTGTTGTTTTAATTGAGTTAATAACCAATATTGATTGAACTTTGGCTACCCCGTTTTCACATCTAATTTGCCATTTGGAAAAAAATATTTAGATACGAAAGTTGTAGATATTAACGTCTCCTGTATTTTAAGAAAATACAAATTGATACAGGGTGTCTCAAATTCAAGTGGCAGACAAAACTTTACACACACACACACACAAATTCGGAGAAACTGTCAACACTACTTCTTCTTCCCCGGATTGTAACAATTTATGAACGACATAGTTTAATAGCATCAAATTTCCATGCGTTCGCTCGGGGGACAAGTAATAAGAGATGGGCAACTAAAAAAAAAACGTTACTCATGAAAAATGAGGTGATCATTTTTTTAGGTGTTTTAGGTAAAATTATTCCAGTTTCGGGTCTCGTAAAGCTTAACTTGAGCTTACCATTTAAATTTAAATGAGTTAATGAGTTATAACTCACTAACCCACAATGCAGCAACAACTCAAAATCGTAACTCAACACAGAGTTACCCATACCTAAAAGTAATAGAAAAAGAACGACATTTATTGCGTCACTGCCAAAAAGCTTGGAACAGACTATAGGCCGATTTTGGTCTATCTAGCCAACAATCAAGAATTGTGACCTCTTTGTATAAGACCGCCGTTAAAGTTCAAACCCATTAAGCAGGTATAACTAAACCTTTGGGCTGACAATTGCAGTTTATTAGTTTTATCGCTTAGTTGAAGACTGTTAGCAATTTGCTTAACAAATGCTGATATATTCGTTTAAAAGATAAATATCATAATTTCTGTTCTTAGAGGAAGAACATCTTCAATTTTGTCGCCCTAAATTTTTTTTTCAAATAAGAAACACAACACTTCAAAGCAATTACTTTGAACCCGATAAGGCTTATTTGCGGCCAAATTAACAGGTAAATCACAGCCGCGCTCCCAAGACGTTAATTAAGTCCGTATAAACAATAATAAAGCGAAAGAGGATTGGACGACTCGATTTTCCTCCGAGTACGTCACGATCGCAATTTTACTTTCACACGGTACAGCGATCAAAAGAAAATGCGAGTTAAGCTCAATTACTTTTGGTTTCGTAATTTAATTCTTTTTTAGGCAACAGCTCATTCAAGCGGAAAAACAGAAAAAGTGCCTAAAATGGCATTCAGAAATACTGTTGCTTGCATGAAATGATAATTTAATAGTATTCATAATCATTTGCTGGTTTTTTTAAATTCACTACATTGCATATCATAATACTAGTAAGTGATGCAACCTACAACATCTCACACATAAGGTTGATGACTGACAAATAATTAATTACAAGCTCAGTAATCGTTTACTAAAAGGAAGACAATCAACACTCTAAATGATGAAATATTCATATACTTTTAAAGCAAACATCTTAGCTCGATGGGGTCTGAAGTAACAAAAAAATGAACAATAGCATCTGAACAAGATACTGTTTGACCATAATTATATGGCAACAACTCGACTGTGAAAGCAAAATCTTAAGAAAGTCAAGAACTCTTTTGACCTATTGCCTTATTCTGACCGGCCATGTCTATCCTCATACTAATTTATCCGCTATGTTCCGCATTTTATTATGACATTCATCAGGTACTGAAAAATAATAAATACCTCTTAACAAACCTGCGTGGCCACTGAGAAGCTAAATAAATTGCAGCATTTGTTTCTTAGGCAATGTGATCGGTTTCGCAGATTGGATTTGCCAAAAGGTAAATTACACGAAGATATTATTGGCTGAGTTTTCAACTTGCGCCTGATTTTGCAATGCCAAATTAACGAATCATGAAATGCTGTATAGGGTGTGCTTGTCGAGGATCTGCGAAAAACATATTTAATATAAAAATAATTCAAAAGAAATTCCTGGGTTCCAGTTAATTTTATTGTTTATTATTTAAAATGTTACAAATACGTTTCGGTGTTTTTCTCCACCATCATCAGTTTGTATGTATAGCTGTTTCTACCTTCACATTTGGCCAACTATTCTATATTCCAAATATTCTGTAAAAATAATAGCGATTTAGTAAACTTTCAAACAATATATTCAGGTGTGTTTCAAGATTTGCAACACCTTCTGTGGAAAACGTAGTTGACTCCTTCGCTGGCACAGAAAAATTATTTTTAAGAGCCACAATATAAGATATTTGTAAAATTTCTAACCGTATATTATTCTTCATTGGCATTGGGTAAATATGTATTGCCTCATATGTAAATCGACATATGTTACAAGTGAAACCAACCGGATTAAAAAAAATGTATGAGTTAGATCATGCAACTGTTGACAGTGGCCAATTAGAATTTGTTCAAGAATTAACATTTTTTCAATCAAATACTCGGGGGAAAAAATATGAATACATTTGTCACTTTTCAATCATTTATTATATTAATTTATCCCATAGTCCTACACATTTTCACGTGAATGGTATGGAGTAGAAAGTAAATCAATTAGGTACCTCCTAAGGAGTAATTTCTCAAGCTAACCTGACCGCATCTTTTATGTTATTATTGATGTGCCAAACAAAACGTGAGCAGCAGGAAGTTTACGTTGCCGTTGAAATGTCGAATTGGCTTTGCATGTTTTCTAACACTGTTTTTAATACTCTAGGATTATCAGTAATTTGCCATAAATCGAAAATTCCTATTATTCTTCTTTCGCCTCAATTATCTTTTCTTTTTCTGAACAATTTATCCACAAGAGTGGATTACATGCGAAATTCCACGTCAAGAAGATATTTAAATGTCCATGATGAACACATGAGATTAAGTTTTAATTAAATTAACATTGTCTGGATTTTGTTCTTTCGAACAAGAGTTATATTTATGTAGAAGAAAAGCTGAAAAATCCCGAATTCTGCAATGGAAGTGGGAAGAATGAAGAAATTCGTTTTCGAACAGTCTACAATACTTTTTCAGTAAAGTGCTCATGTTGATTATTAAATCACATCTTTATTGCCATTTATCGACTCTCTATTGGTTTTTCAAGTGTGAATTTTTCCTAATCCTTAGATTAATTCTTTCATAAAGCAAATCAAAGCCGATCGAAATGGTTTCATTCATGCAACAACTTTATTATGACTACGAACATTAATTTCCAATCCTTGATCTACTACCGATGACCGCTGCATCCTACATACTACCTAACCTAATGAAGGAAACCTATCCTACATACTACCTATTGAAGCGTGGATTCATTGAGAACATTTGAGTTTTTAGAATTGGTCTGCCTTTTTTGTCTGCTTTTTAGAAAGCCTGCCAAAGCCTGTCCTAAGCAAGGTTGAAAAGGTTGAAGGGGAGGAGTAACAACCTCGTAAAAAAACCAGGGTTCATCTGGCCCGGATGTTAGCACCCTGTCAGGGCCCGTCCCAGGGTACGGCGAAGCTACTGCCTTGTAGGACGGATGTTGGATCATCAAAGGCTAGGGAAAGGAAACCCAGAAGACAAATTCCTGGCCCTCCAGGTTGGGGGTTGTGGCAATGGGCTAGCTCCCCATTACATTTAAAACACATACAATGCTAAAAAAGCTCGCAGGCAGCCTCGGATTAAGGACGAACCATATCGGAAACAACCACGGCAAC
The DNA here is from genome assembly GCA_024550625.1 of Dendroctonus valens. Lineage (NCBI taxonomy): Eukaryota > Metazoa > Arthropoda > Insecta > Coleoptera > Curculionidae > Dendroctonus > Dendroctonus valens. Next base: position 783,586 of record JAJTJO010000528.1, read on the forward strand.
GGAATAAGGAAATGATTATTGGAACCTGGAACGTACAGGGATTAAGAGGAAAATCAGAAGATGTTGTGAAGGGAATGCAACAGATGAATATAGACATAGCTGCACTTAGAGAGACAAAAAGGAAGAGAAACGGAGTGGAACAGATTACGGATGACATGCACATATACAGCGGAGTTCAAAGGGACAAAAGAGCGTGTAAGGGCGTGTCATTGCTGATAAACAAGAAAGTCTATAAGAACCTGACTAACTTGGACACATTCAATGAAAGAATCATAACTGCAAATCTGAATATCCATGGACACAGAGTATCTATAATAGTGGCGTATGTTCCCAATGAAGATGCGCTTCAACCAGAGAAAGATGAGTTTTATGACCTGATGAGTATATTGTGCTCGGAGATCTGAACGACGAGTCGGGAGCAGAACAGACAGTAACATCATTGGGAAGTTTGGTGAAGAGGTCCTAAATAACAACGGCCGAAGATTAATTGAAATATGCGAACAACACAATTTAAAAATACTAAATGGGTTCTATACAAGAATATCCACAAATACATTTGGCACCAACACACCAAAGGACTAAAACCAATCATTGATTCTGTAATAGTGCAACAAAATACGAAATGGCAACTACCATACACAAGGGCCTATAGAGGAATAGAATGTGGTACGGATCATTATCTCTTGGTCTCCAGACTCCATGTGCCGTTTAACATATCCAATAACACACAAAACCAGGAAAGTGTGAATCGGGATAAACTGGTTGAGGTTAAATTCAACATCAAAGGCCTCCACGAACATAACCAAAGACACCTATACCAAAGCCGCTTGGATCAAAAGCTGGATAATGAATATCTAATACGTCAGACCGACGACCTATATACACATGTTATGGAAGCTTTAAAATCAGCAGCCAACGAAGCACTAGGCATGGATAATACCCGCCGGTATAAAAAACATAATAACAACCTGACCTGGAATGAAGAGCTACAGCAACAGAGAGACACAAAACAGCAGGCATATCATAAATGGCTTAATACACAAAACACAGATGATAAAATCACTTACAAACGACAACAGGCAAAGTTTAAAAACATGATAAAGCAGAATAAAAACGACACATGGGAAAGGAAATGTACAGAGATCGACAACTTCATAGGGGGCACTAGATCGTCTGAAGCCTGGAAACTAATCAGAACATTAAATACTGACACCGTACATAGAATAAACTTCCAACCTTTTATGTCCTTTTTTGTCATTTATTCATCTGTATAAATGAAAAAATGACACCAACACTACTCACCAGAACTTAAAGAAGATAGAGCACCATATCTGGCAGCATCTCCAAAAACATACCGAGTAGAGGGCCCACGAGTAGAAATTAAGAAGGAAAGGATGTGGAAAGTAGTTAAGTCAATGAAGACTATCAAGGCCAGCGGACCAGAAGGAATACCCGCAGAACTCATTAAATGGGGGACGCAAAAACTCATCAAACACATTTAAGAACCCTTTACTAGATACATAAATGGAGAGAGAGTACCTCTGGTGTGGAAAGAAGCCTGCATTACTCCCATCCACAAGAAGGGAAGGAGAGATGAATGTTCCAACTATAGGTGTATCTCCGTTACCAGCACCATGAGCCGTCTCTATGGAAAAGTCATCCAAAGTTTAATAGAAGAAGAATACGTACACCAAGAAGTTGAAGAACAGGCAGGTTTTCGAAAGGGTCGCTCATGCATAGATCATATCTTCAGTCTGACCCAACTAACCGAGAAGAAAGTAGCAAGAAGCGGAGAGGTGTACCTTCTGTTTGTGGATCTTACGAAGGCATATGACACCGTTCCCGTACAAAAACTATGGCAAGTAATGGAGAGATCCAGGATAAGTTATACATTAATAACAGCTGTAAAACAACTTTATGATCAAACAACATCAAAGGTCAAACTAAATGGTGCCTGTCCCCCACATTGTTTAAGATATATCTCAATGAAGCACTAAGGAAGTGGAGAAGAGCATGCAGCGGAATGGGAATAACAATTAATGAAGATTCAACGCTGTATTCTAAACACTTTGCAGATGACCAGTTTCTTATAGCGCAGGACAAGGAGGACCTGGAATTCATGACAAGAAGACTATTTAAAGAGTACGAAGAATGGGGACTGTCGGTGAATCGATCGAAAACAAAATATTTGTGCATCGGAAACGGCAGAGGTGACCTACACCCAGAAGAAGACGAAACAATAGGAGCATGCACCGAATACGTATATCTTGGAACAAAGATTGAGGCTGGAGGCCGCACAGGGAAATAAATAGAAAAACGCATCTTAAAAGGGATGAAAGTGATCGGCTACCTAAACTTCATCTTATGGTCAACATATATATCCCGAGAAAGGAAACACCTCCTATAGAACTCCATATCTAAGAGTATAGTGCTGTATGGATGCGAAACTTGGCAACTTACTACCCATCTAGAGCGGCGGTTGCTTTCTCTGGAGATGGACTTCAGGCGTAGAGCAGCAGGGAAATCCAGGTTGGGAAGCATAACTAATGAGGAAATCAGAGTTATCAGGAACGTCAAGACAGACATAATAGAAGAAATCCAACGAAGACAGTTGATATGGTACGGGCATGTTGAGCGGATGGATGACACAAGAATTCCCAAACAAATCCTCAGATGGACACAAACAGAGAGAAGGAAAAGAGGAAAACCCAAGACGACATTGATGGATGGAATAAAAAAGCCATGTCAGAACGAAACCTACAACCGGAGCAATGGGAAGACAGAAGAGGATGGAAGCGAGGAACCGTATGGCGCAAGACGCTATGACACCGGATATATATATAGAATTAATATCAGCAACACTTTGTCTAAGTGATACAGAACTTGCACTTGGAAAAGTCCATTTCGGGGTGCTGTTCCATGAACTTCTTGATAACGTCCTGTTTTTTCTGCTCGTCGCTAGTGGGCAGTCCCATCGTCTTCTGCCTTTGGTCGTACATCATCTTCTCCACCATGCCGCGAGTGTCGCCGTCCAGATCGCTCAGCTTCGAGGGGTCCGGGTTGATCTTCTTCGTGCTAATCTCAGGATCGCCATTCACCAGTTTACTCCACCAGTTCATCTTGTTCACCTTCTCAAAGTTGAATAGCAGAACTTTGCGATCTTCGATCACCAGCTTGATTTTGTGCGGAAAATCATCGTCAATGATGGGCGGCTGTCCTCTCACGCCGCAGATCAAATGTTTCTTTGTGAAGTTGACGCTGAGAGCCTTTTGTTTCGCCCGGAACTTAATGTCCAGTGGCACGCGCAACTCAATATCCTGCAGCGTCTGCGTCCACTTGTACTTATCCAAGTCGCACCCATTGCCACTGTTTGGCTTCAGCTTGCCCTTCTCCCACTCGTCCTCTTCCTCCCCAACTGGCTCCGCAGCACTGCTTCTCTTATCATCAATCTCCTTCTGCAGCCTCTCGGCGTCAACATTTGTCAACCCGGTAATTTCTGCAGGCTTTACACTCTCATCTTTCTGTTGCGGTTCGATCAGCTTCGCCTTCTTGTCTTGCTCTTTCTCACGCGTAGCTTTCAGTTCAGCATCGTGTTGGGAGCAGCTGATCTCCTCCTGACGCCTGAAGGTGCTCATAACCAGCTTTTCCCAGTTACCTCTGATTCCGCCGGTGAAAAAGTCAGTCTTTCGGCCGAGAAAGCTCACGAAGGTGTCCAGGAGCTGGTGGGCACCTTCAGGGTGATGTTTGGCGATGGTATGAAACAACGAGTCGAATTGTTCAGTTTTGTTGGTATCCCCGCTCATTTTACTGCCCGAAAATTAGCAAAATTCAAAACAAAAAACGACATTTTTCCATTCCTCGGTTCAATTACGGCGAATGCATGAAAACTCTAAACGTTCTTGTCGAGCGAAAGCTTCTTGAGTAGTCTTCTTCTTTTTAAGTTTAGACATTTTTTTATTACCCTCTGGATACTGCGTACGGATGTATTACTTCCACTTCGATCCCTTATTTGTCTATCGGTTGACGAAGAATTGGATGCAAGTCGAAGAATTACACCACGTTCCCTTAGTGTTGTTGCAGTTGAAGTGCGTCCTTGTCGATTATTTCCGTAGTTTTCACTGTCTTTTAAATAAGCATTGATTACTCATGAGTTGCGCCCAATTTTTCTTGCAATTTCTCATTTTGAATAATTCTCTTCTCGATAAGCTTGAATTCGTCCTCTTTCCTCTAAAGATAAAGTTTTACCGCGTCCCATATCAATACCAAGCACTTTTAGAACACTCAAAGATGCTCAAATTACTATTAGACAACTGTCAATTCGTTGACAAGTGACATTGTTTTGTTTCATCTACGTACCAAGCCACCTACGATTCCTAAAAGTCAATGAAAGCAATCAAGTGTCGCACTCTCAATTATAATAGTTGCTTCTAAAAAAATCCTCCCTTGTGAAGTATGAGTGAATTAATCAAATTGTTGGACGAATACTATTAAAACATTGTTTCAACAAAACAAAATTTTGACTATTAACAAAAATTAGTTCAAACCTGTTGGTGAGAGTAATCAAGTGTCGCGGACTGTACTACAATATTCCTTGCAGATAGCGTGTGGAACGTAATGTCTTTCTACATAGTTACCGAATATTTCAATTAAATTGTTGTCGACTAGTTTCTCGTTTCTCTAATCCTTACAGAGGTTGAACAATGTAGAAGAAACAAGCAAATCAAGTGATTTAAGATGCCGAACATGAAGAAACCTTTCTCTTTTTATTTGGAATGTTGAATATTCATTAACATTTACAAAATGAAGGAAAAATATCTGCAATGTGTTTTCTCGCCCATATTTCACACAAGTTTCATTCTTCACAAGATGAATTACAGGTAACATCTTCGGGTCAAATTTGATTTCAAATTCTTTGTGCTTTTAATTTAATTTTGTTACAATTGAAAAATTCAGGTTTTTGCATACAGCTTTATTTTTGCTGTTAATAAATTCCAAATTGTGTATCTTCTAAGTAAATCAGGCCTTTACTTATTACTTAAATAATAAGTCAACAGTCGGCCTTCAGGCTTAAACCAAAGTTCAGTTTAAGTTGTAATATTTGTTATAATTGAAAAAATCATAAAAACATTAGATTGCAATCCAGCTAATTTATAAGAAACAAATCAAATCATTGTTTTCAGGCTCATAACGAAGGGTAATTAAAAGGGTACACAGAAAGATAATTGCCAATGTCGAAATTGACTTAGATGTATCGACACATTTTTTTCACCGCTTAGCATATAAGTCGAAAATCTTAACACAGTTAAGTTAAATATATTAAATTACCTTCTAAAGGCTTTCTTCAAATACTAGCTCGTCATTATAAAACAACTTGTGTATTTATGAAATAATGGATAGTGTTTCAATTTGCGACGTACGCGCCTTGAGGTAATATTTAATTAACTAGTTGTAAATGATTAATTGCAGACGAACGAGGCAATTATGTTTACTTTAAGTTATAACAATATGTGAAAATCTTAATTTTTCACTTTATTGAAAAGTGTTGACAATATATTTGCAATTACAGCCGTTGTTTAACTGCAAGTCCATGATAAGAAGTCTCGTTGAAAATGTAACAAATAACATTCCATTACAACTACAAAATGTACAAAAGACTGGATATGACCTTCTGTAAATAGATGGATGTTCTCGTAACTCCGATAACGGCAGTAATTGTTTCTTAACACTTCTTCTTATCTCGCCGTCTCCTTATGAAAGTTGGCGATCCAAATGGCCAGTGTAGTTTTTGGAAACAGCTACTCGAAAGATATCTGTGGATGTGCGCCCAAACCACCTGCGAATGTCCTTTAGCCATGAGTTGTGGCGTATTCCGAAGGATCTTTTGCCCTGAATCTTCCCTTCGATGATGAACTTCATAATTTCGTATCGGCTGCCCCTCATAATATGTCCCAGATACTGTGTTTTCCTTTCTTTTATAGTCTGTAGCAGTTCCTTTCCTTTGTTCATATATCTTAGAACTTCTATATTGGTTATCTTCTGGGTCCACGGGGTCCAGGGTGTTACGGGATCAAGGGTTCAGCTCTCACTGCCGTATAGAAGGACAGAGCACACATAGCAACGGAGGATGCGTGTCCTAAGCTCCAAGCTCAATTCCAGTCTAGTACAGAGCTTCTTCATACTAGCGAAGACCTTCCTCGCCTGTTCTATTTTGGATCTGATTTCCCTTTTAGGGTCACAGTCCTGATCTATCGAGGTGCCCAGGTATTTAAACGAGGAGACCTGCTCTACATCTTTGCCTTTTAAAGTCAAAGTTATATTTTAATGTGTTTTGGAAAAGACTATGATCTTGGTTTTGGATATGTTCATGAAAAGACCATATCGTTCGCTTTGTTTGACTATTTTATGCATCATTCCCTGTAATTCACTTGGACTGCTGGCTATGATGATGGTCTCATCCGCGTATCTTAAGTTGTTTATTACCTTCCCATTCACTACTATTCCTCCTGTTGTTTCGTCAAGTGCTTCTCTGAATATTGCTTCTGAGTATATGTTAAAAAGAAGCGGTGACAAGACGCAGCCTTGCCTCACTCCTCATGATCGAGGCGTTTTCTGACGTTTTGCCGTTTATTCGGATTGTGTCCGATTGCCTCCAATATAGGTCACCAATCACACGAATGTCCCTATTATCTATACCTGTAGCTATCAATATATGCATTCGTTTTTCGTGTTTAACTCAGTCAGTGGCCTTGGGATTGACTACAAAGCATGCGTATAGGTCAATATTCTTATCTCTACATCTTTGTGTTAAGACTTTCAGATAGAAGATGGCTTCCCGTATACCAACCCAATTCCGGAATCCAAACTGGGTTTCGTTAACTTGGGTCTCGCACTGGCGGTAAATTCTTGGGTGGATTACTCTTAAGAATGCCTTTAGAACATGTAACATGAGACTTATAAGGCGGTAGTCGTCACAGTTCTTGGAGCCAGCCTTTTTGGGCAGGGTGATGAGCGTAGATCTCAGGCAGCTAACTGGTATCCTGCCACTGGTATATATGCTGTTGAACAGTGATGTTCGAAGAGCAAGACCTGATTCGTCGTTTTCTACCATAATCTTCAGAGTTTCCGCATACGTGTCATCTGGATCAGTTGCTTTTCCGTTTTTTTGTAGTTTGATAGCATATGTAACTTCATTTTTTGTAATTTCATGTCCGATTTCTTCAGCATCGTCGTTTTTTGGTGGAAGGTTAGACCTGTTGTCTTTTATTAACGTTTCGACATACTTTTTCCATCTTTTAAGTTTTTCTTCTATTCCAGCTACAATTTCTCCCCTGGCATCTTTCAAAACTGCTGCTAGTTGTTTTCGACCTCTTCCCACGAGTTCTTTAACTTTCTAGCGCATGTTGAATATATCGTACTTTGCTTGTACTGATTCTATCTCCTGACATTTTGCTGACAACCTCTTGATCTTTGGCTTCTCTGCGCTTTTTTCTGATTGTTTTGGTGAGTTTTCTGGATGTTGGTTTAAGACTGTAGGTTTTTGCCATTTAGATTTTATAGGAATAGCGTTATAGCTCTTTAATGTGGTAGTCATCACACGGCCGTTGACTAATTATGTTAGTTCATCCGCCTTCGGAATCTTTTTTTTTCGATTCCAAGGACAATGAGTTGTCCTACTACTTGCCAGTTCTTTCACCCGTGGCTGTTCACTGGCAAGAAGGGGCTACTTATATCGGTAACTGTTCGGTGGGTGCTAGTTTTAGTGCGCCCCGAGTATTTGATTTCCTCGGTACCACCTATATCTAGGAGGCATTCCCCTATCCGCCACCTGGAGAGGCGCCCGATGGAGGATTAGCAACCCCACACGGATTCTTAACACTACTATTTAAATAAAAAAGTATTTTTATCACTAAAACAAATGTTTTTCGCAAGTCCAAGCTCACCACCAATTTTCTGCGTCATAGACACACACAATTGAATTCTCCAGGCTGGGTCTTCGGCAGAAAGTTCTTGAAAGATTTTCAATTGATACGAATGAGAATTTTTATTTTAATTTCAATTCAATAAATTTTCTCAATACCTTTCTGATCGATTCGAAGAATCATGTATGTTTGCAGGGTGAGTTGGTTTCTATTGTCAGTACAAGAATTTATAAAAGTATAACAGATGCAAACACTTTAAATGGTCAATGGATTGTAACTACTATGACTCTTGATTTTAGGCGACTCGCCTGTTCAACTATCGTCCACTAGCGGGAGGCTCTCGCTCTATCGTTTCCTGGGGCGCCCAAAGTCTCTTCGTCCCAATGGGGACTTGTCGCAAGCGATTTTCACAAGTCTGCGGTGGTTCGTCCTGCTTATGTCCTCATTCCATTCCTTCTTCCTGTTTGCTATCCATTCATTGATGTTCTTGACATTACAGGCTGTTCTGTATATTCTCGCTTCTCTCTATATCCAGCAGTGTCTTTGCGGTGATTCTACGGAGTATTTTCATCTCCGCTGTCTCTCAGAGTCTTTTGGTTTTCGCTGTTTCTTGCCTGGCTTCTGCGGTATATGTCATCACCGGCCCCACGACGGTTTTGTAGATCCTCGATTTAGTGTCCGTTCCCATACTCTTATTGCACCATATTGTATTCAGGCAGCCAGCTATTGTAACTGCTTTTGTTGTTTGATCTCTCACCTCTGCCTCAATATCCCCAAAATAATCTACTCGATTACTTTACCATCAAGTTCCAGAATGTTTCTTAGACGGGTTTTGGTCGGTGATTTTACATATTTAGAGACTTGGCTGTCAGGTTGAATAAGTGTAATAACTTTTGTAAGTCATCTTCACTTTCTGCAATGACAGCGGCATCGTCAGCATAACATACTATTTTAATTTCTGCATTTTGAACACTTTGAACAATTTCTTCCATTATTAAATTGAAAAGGGTAGGACCCAGGGAGTCTCTCTGGCGAATACCAGCGTATTGGTTCTGTGAGGTCTCATTCTGTGAGGTCTCATAGGTTGTATATACCTATGTTCTCTATGGCTTTAATGAGATTGTGTGGAATTTTTAGTGGATAAATACAAAAATTGTAAGGAATTGTATTTGAAATCAAATAACAAATTATATTCTTTCTCGCATGTTGTTTGTGCTTTTATTATCTTCAGCATTTTCTTTCGAGTGCATTGATGTGATTGATATTATCAGTATTTTAGATACTGAAATACGTTTTACGTTTTCATATGCGATGATTATTGTAAGTCTTGAAACATTATAAAAGACATACAGAACATATTTATTTTACAACATAACCATCATCAGGTAACCGAAACGCGTCGTGCTTGTAAATAGATCATAGTGGCCTCTAACCGAAGTCTTATTTATCTAATGTACTCAAGCCACTACCTCGGATTTTAACAAAATATGATATACAGAACGGTAACCTTTAACGGTAAGTTTAATAAATATATACTACATATCCCTTATTTATTTCTCCTAAAGTTTACAACACACTAGCAACATTTAATGATAATCACTAATAGAATGCTAATATCCTTGCTTTTTATTGTAAAATATTCCCAAAAATCCCACACTGACTTGATATTAGACAAAATACTCAGCTACCACCGAACGTGAAAAGGACGTGATAATGTAGGTCAAAGTCACCGATTTTGTCACGTCCTTTTGACGTGATCGTCACGGTTACATGTCACTGAATGTCATTTGTCGTAAATACCATTGTCGTGTCTTGTTGTTTAGCATAACTATATCAAATGGTTAAATGGCAGTTTAGTAAACGAAATAAAAAATGTAAATGCTTTAAAAATCATATATTTATTCCATGTATTGGAAAATAATTGTTGAGAGAAACAAACAGTATTCAAATATATAAGAGTAGTAAAAAACATAGAAACAACCAAATACATATTTTTTTTACCTTGCAGAAGAATGTGTATAGTGCGACCAGGATAGCTGTGCGTGTCGGTCATCATATTATATTTGTGCACGTTGGCAAAATTGGGCGAAGCCAGCCAAAAGCCATCTCCGAATGCTTGCTCTATTTACACCCGCGCATCTTCGACCAAGTTAGACCCGCAAAGCTATCCCGGTCGTACTATACAACAGAATATAATGTGCATTTCTAGTACGTAAAATTAAGTTATAATCCAAATTGATATTTTTTATTAAGGCTAACATAAATAATATAAAGAGAAGTTGAGATTAATGATAAACATTTTCAACTCATCTATAGAAATATAAAGAAATCAAATTCAACAGACAAACAAACGACTCCCTGCAAAAGAGTCAAAAATAGGCTGCATATGGCGCATAAAGAATGCCAATGCAATCGCAGTGGTGCAAAAGTTGCCTGACGATTCAAAACGACTGTAGAATGTTTTTAATAAAATTAATATGTATTGCATAATTACCTTTCTCCTAAATGCTAGTTCGTTAAGGAATCTTTGTAAGAAATATTTATATTCAACCTAAAAATGTTATTCGACCAGGCAAAGGAGATAAATCTTCCTGGAAATTATTATTTTATTGTACAACAGCAACAATAATTTGCAGTCTTGCTACACTGATCACGGCCCAGCAAAAAAACACATATTCTGCAATTTGATACTTCTTGGTTGATTGGAATTTCGTGGAAATTGGTTGATTGGGCATTATAAACATGAAACTCATCAGTGTTTATCAGCCTTGCCATTAACTCTTCTTGAAGGGCCGAGTAAATATTCCACTCAATATTTAACAAAATTTGCTGACATTTGTGAGCAAGTGCAAGTTGCGAATTTTCAGTTTTCCATTCGTGCGTGTTGTGACTATTAAAGAATTCTATGCGTGTAAATAGATGCATCAGTCATTGTAAATATCAAAACAGATAGACTTTCGAGGCCATTCCTTGAAACAAGTGGGTTTTTCGGGTTTTTAGGCCGTCGTTCGGTAGAATTTCTTCTTGACGTTTCGCAAGCACGTGTGGCTTGCATCTTCAGAAGTGGTTTGCTTGAACGCTTACACTGTTCTGATGCGATTCCTCGGGCGCAGTCCGTATTTATGCACCGGTCGCGATTGTTTTTCATTGTAAGCATAGAATAACAATTTCATTGTAAGCATAGAATGCGACATCCAGAAATAGTAAATGTAGATGAATGAATGAATAGTAAATGTAATGAAGAGGGCAGAAAGACCGATAGGTTCATAGCCTTTTTAAGAAATAAAGATGTTTACTACTACTGTAATGAAGATGCAGGAGATAGAATCTTTGTGCAAGCGCAACAAATCGTCACAAAAGCTCCAGTCACTACAATACTAAAAATTCAAAATTTATTACCCACTGACTTGCTAAATTAAACCGTTGTAACAATGAAGAAATGGTCAATGATGCTGGGTTGCTTGATAAGCTATTGTTACGGATGTGGGCACATTTACTTGACGTAGTGTTTATAATTAGCGGAACAATCACAATTTTAATTTCATATTTAAATTCTAATTGGACTAGAGAAAGATTTTGTCGTCATGCGAGATGACAAAATTAATATCTGGTATGGAATTTTAGCCGATTTTTAGTTGGTTAATGATACTTACTAATTTTTTTAAAAGCGGTTTTCATGCATTTTGTAGGACTCCCATATGCATATAAAACATATCGTGTATGAAAGAATCTTTCAAGATACTTTAGTGAGCCAAATTTCCTTAATCAAAATTTCCTATGCCGGTGAATTTTCTTTCCAGGTCATAGATATAATGTTTTGTCTAAAGGAGGCTTTTACTTGAGGGCTTAGTAAAATGGCCTAGTTTGTAGTAAAGATAATTGGCAAGAAAATTACACCGAAATTCGAAAAAAGTACCTCGAATAAGACTATATTTAATTACAAGAACAAGAAAATGTCTGGAGGTCAAAGCAAACATATTGCTCCGTTACTTAATTAGTAACTAATAATGTTAAGTTGCTCTCTAAGGTCTGGAGAGTTGATCGAATGATTCGCCGATCGAAGCGATAAACTTAATCTTCGGAGTGAGCAGGGAACTCTATTGTCTTGGAGAGGAGAATCGAAGAACTCCTTCGAAGGCGGCAACGGAATTGGAGTCGGGAAGGCCACGGGAAACCCCCGATCTCCTCGATACTCCCTTGTATTATTATAAGTGTTTTTATTAGACTAAAATTACAAAATTTCTAGTTGTTTAAGAATAAAAAAATTTTTTAGTTTTAATTTTATATAAATCGAGGTTAAAGCTAATTAATTTAATTTTTAAGATTAAAATAGCAATATTTGTCAATTTTGTATTGAAATTAAGATTTTTTAAATTCAATTATCGGTTTTTTATTGATTTACTTACGTCTCATAATGCCCCGTATCTCGGGCCACGATGATACATTGTCAAAAAAATTAAACAATTAAATAACTTTAAATTTAAAGTAATTATGTGCTTTCAACCGTTACACACTTAAATAAATGGAATTCCGACCAGCTAATCAACTTTTCTGGACATTCATGTAAAGTGTTTGAAAAAAAAGCCAGTGACTTTTTTAATCTTATGGTGGCCCACTCTCCCCTACCGAATAGATGGATTGGCAGAAGGGGACCAATTGAATGGCCTCCAAGATCACCTGATTTAACACCCTAAGACTTCTTTCTTTGGAGACATCTAAAGTCCATTGTTTAAAAGACACAACTTGCTGATATTGATGATCTTAAAAGGACAACATTTTGAACAACTGATAACATGTGTGTAAATAGATTCCATGTGTTTTATTGTATAAATTTCTTTTCCGCAAATAAAAAATTATTTTTGTCGAATTAAAATAATCAATAAATGAGATATAAATTATTTAAACTAGATTTTCTTTCTGTTATTCAACGATTTTAACGTTGTCACCTACTCTTCTAATTATTTGTACGGCAAGGAGAGCCAATGCAATAATTTTAGCGTAAACACTAATCTGGAAACCAACATCGCAATGAGAGAAAGTTTAATTATTTCTGCAAATTTTAAACGCGATTAGTCGGAAACCTTTGGACAAAAAGCAACAATGCAGGATACCACTGGAACGAGAATTGAAGTCCCTTAAAAACGATATGCCACTTGAACCCCATTCCCATTTAAGATTCTAAGGGTGATATCTACCCCTCCTAGGGGGTTGAAACAAGAAGGCTAAAAATATTTCTTTCGGTCCGTGCTTCCAACGAATCCCAGTATATCTGGACATTTCTTGATTATCCGCTTATTATATATATATATATATATATATATATATATATATATATATATATATATATATATATATATATATATATATATATATATATATATATATATATATATCTATATATATATATATATATGGCCCACTATGTTCAATGAGGCCGAAGTCAACTTTTGTTTTTCTTATGGGCGCCATATTGAATTTCTACATTTTTAAATTCCCCTTTAAATATGCTCTTCAACCATGTATAACATGTTTATGTTCGGTCAAGATAAATAATTAAAATTAACAAAATTAAGATTTAATGGTAGTAGGCATTGATATTTCTATTAATTATTACTTTAAATTATTCTTGATCATACATCGAACACTGCAAAAGAACAAGTAACATTTTAGGATTAAAGTAGGTGTTCAAATAAGCCACCGTTTTCTCGCACGCACAACATATATCGTCTCATTACTGCTTCACAGGATTTTCTGTTCATTTCTGGGGTAATTCTGTTAACAGCTTCTATAACAGCGTGTCTCAGCTCCTCTTCGGTTTCGTATGACCTACAGTATACCACATTTTTAAGGAAACCCCATGCAAAAAAATCAAGCGGTGTTATGTCAGGAGATCTCGCAGGCCATCTTACTGGTCCCAGGTTGCCTATCGACTTGTTGGGAAATTCGTGATTTAAAAATTCTGTGATAATACGTCCATTATGTGGCGGCGCGCCGTCTTGTTGGAAATACAAGTTTTGCAGGGTAGCTACTGGAACATCCATAAGTGCTTCCGCTACGTTAGTTTGTAAGAGGTTCAAATATCTCACGGAATTTAAGTTTTCATTTAAAAAAAATGGTCCAATCACGTGGGTACCCACAATACCTAACCAGACGTTAAATCCAAACCTAACTTGGTGCCTAACTTGACGAACTAGCCGTGGATTTTCATCTGACCAAAAAAGTTATTTTTACGATTAAATAGTCCACATTTAGTAAATTGGATCTTATCTGAACAAAGGACTTCTAAGGAAAAGTTTGGTATCTCGTTGCTTTGAATAAACCACTGACAAAATGCCATTCTTCTAATCGCATCGCCATTCTGGAGTCCCTGGCAGGGCCGTTCACGATAGGGGTGATATTTATGACGCTTTAAAATACTATTCGCCATTGATCGCGCAACACCTGTTGTGGCTTCAATTTGACGCAAAGACGTACGAGGTGTCTCAACCACGCTTTGCATTACCAAATTTTCTTTATTTTCGTCTGGAAGTTTGTTTTTCTTTACCTTAGCAAAACTCCCGTAAGCTACAAGGTTGTCTTTCAGACGCCTAAACATAGTTCTACCAGGTTGTCGCCTTTCTGGATATTTTTTAAATACATATTTCTTCAGCTTTTGCTTCATTTCGACGACAGAGAATAAAGCACTCCGTAAACAACAAACAAAAACATATCGTATTTTTCATAATTTGAAAAGTGATTCATTTTGAAACACACAATTAATTACAAACACTTGACACTGACAATAAATTCTACTTTGACAGTTACCTAGGTAATTAAAACAGACAACGAACGTCAGTATGGGTAAATTGAAGAGAAATATCAATGCCTACTACCATAAAATCTTAATTTTGTTAATTGTAATTATTTATCTTGACCGAACATAAACATGTTATACATGGTTGAAGAGCATATTTAAAGGGGAATTTAAAAATGCAGAAATTCAATATGGCGCCCATAAGAAAAACAAAAGTTGACTTCGGCCTCATTGAACATAGTGGGCCTAGATTATTGTTTACTTTATTTTCAAATTCACGCTTATTTCTTACCCCCACCCTGAAAATTTCGTTATTGTATCTTTTATAATAAACACGATATAAAGGATTTTATTAAACGCACTTTTTTCTTTTTTTCCCTGTATATCCGTTGCTATTCCGAGTTCAAAGAAGTTGATGACAGATTATTTATAGGCACTTGATTGCGCAAGTTTTTCCCCATTTGATCCACCCTGTAACTCTAACGGTTTCCAATATCCCCATGTACATCATTTTATACTGGACACACTGTATATATATATATATATATATATATATATATATATATATATATATATATATATATATATATATATATATATATATATATTATTTTTGTTCGTTCGTAGAGTAGTTGGTTTGAGGGTTTGTGTAGTTGGTTTTGAGGATGTTATTGATCTCAGGGCAATCTGTTCTGTTGATTGAATGTGTTGTTTAGTTTTCCCAGATGCATTCACTGTCAGTATATGTCCGTAGTCAAGCAGAGGTCTACATATTGATTGGTAAATTTTTGTGGCGGTCAGGACAGGTCAGGCGACAAAGGAATCAGTACAAAACTGATTCCTTTGTCTTTGTACGTCAGTGATCGGAAGTGTTTTGTCCGTTGAATGATTTTTGTTCTTACGTTCTGTGCCTGTTTTGGAAATTTTAGTTTTTGGTCCAGTGTCATTCCTAGATATTTTGCCTCTTGTTTTGGTCTAATTCTGTTTCCGTCTGTTGTTATTGATGGAGAGTCGTCTTTAATTTGTTGGTTTGGTAAAAGTAGTTGGTTTTTCGTGGCGTTTGGTGTAAGTCTCCATTTGAAGAACCAAGCAATTGTATTGTCTGTTAGTGTCTGAAGTTTTTGTACTGCTTTTACTGAAGTTTTGTCGTGCACGATCAATGCAGTGTCGTCGGCGTATTGTAGTATGTAAGCAGATTTGTCAATGTGTCTTTTGTCGTGGAGACTGTGATTGTATATGTCGTGGTCGTATATAGTAAAGAAGGGGTGATAGCGGGAATCCTTGTGGGAGTCCTTGTTAAGGGAAGAAAGCCAAGGAGAGGGTGTTGTCTATGCGTACTTCTAGGTGTCTGTTTGTGAGTAGGTTTCTGATAGCGTGAATTATGTATTTGGGGGTTTTAAGCTGGTAAAGTTTATATAAAAGTGCTTTGTGCCAGATAGATAGATAGATAAAAATTTATTGAACATTCCCATTAATAAAATTCACAAACAAAGTTAACAAACATAACTCCCATGTCTAGCCAGATGTTCGGCCGGTTGCTCTTTGCCCATGATCTAAATAGGCGCGCTAAGTCGTCCATTACCTGGGCAGTGCCCTAACATGGACATTCCCGAGCTAGCCATACGCACGACAACGTCAGGAGATAGTCTTGAAGTGGCGGTTTTGGTTTTATGCGAGGGGCATTCATTAAGGAAAAAAGGTCTTCCTGAAGGGAAGCCAAAAACCCCTTTTGCTTCGACCTTTAAGTTTGATACTGTCAGCCGTGGCGTTAACCGCCGGCAGTTTCAACTAGATGACCAAATCCATCCGCCCCCGCCCCAATCGGTGCAAGAACCAGCCAACACCAGCCAGAACGAGGCAGGACGAACCCGTCAAGTCACGTCATGTTGGATTTGTGCGTTTCCAGCCTGCTAGAAACGACTGACTGCAACTGGCAGGCAATGTTTGTTTGTCGTCACGTACTGTCAGGGACAAAATCCTCATAAAATATGGGAAGTCGCTTATACAGGGGACCATGGGTTGGGCGATCGTTTGCTCTTACTTGGGTGATATTTCGCGTGAGGACTGAGCCTTGCACTCCGCTATGATAAAATTTTTCAGCGATGGTATCTATATAGTCGGCTATATAGGCCATCCCTGTAGCTTCGTGCATTTCGGTTATTCTGGTGTATCTGTCAGCCGATAGGACGCCTCATAGGAACCTATTTTGGGTCCTTTGAACACGTCGTCTCGTGGAATCACAGAGTGCCAGACAGGGGAGCCGTAGGTCAGTATGGGCCTTATAGTGGAGGTGTAGAGCAGAAGTTTATTTCGAGGTGATAGGAAAGAATTTGGCGGCAGAAGAGAGTACAACTTTCTTCGGGCCATGGCAGTCTTTTGTACAGCATAGTCAACATGCTTATTGAAATGGAGTCGGGCGTCTAGTTTGAATCCCAGGTATTTCACCTCTTTTGTTGGTTTGATAGGAGTATTTTGGACCACGAGTGGTGATAAGATTTTGTTGTTAGTGAATTTGCGCGAAAAGATAATAAGTTCCGTCTTCCTGGGATTCACTTTAAGTTTCCATTTGTCAAAATACGGCGTCAATAAACTCAGGTGATGTGCAATGCGAGATTTCGCAGCCTGAGCATAAAAAGAGGATGCGTAGATAGCCGTATCATCAGCGTATAGTGCTATTTTTGAAGTGGGAAGTTTTGGAATGTCTGCTGTGTACAATGTATACAGCAGCGGCGAAATCACTGCTCCTTGTGGTACTCCTGCCGCGATGCGTCTTTTGGCAGAAGTGGAATTCTCCACTTTCACCTGGATGGAACGGTTTTTTAGGTAAGACGCTATCAAGGAAACTAGGTAGAGTGGCAGTGAATGCACGGCAAACAACTTGTACAGCAGGCCTGTGTGCCAGACTGTGTCAAAGGCCCTTTGCATGTCGAGAAGCAGCATAACCGTACTTTGAAGCTTATTAAATGCTTCATAGGCATCCGTTGCGATCCTAGCAGTCTGCAGCGTTGTGTTGTGTCTTGGTCGAAAGCCAAACTGCTCATCCGGGATTAAACTTCGAAGCTCGGCTGCTGCCTGTAATCTCGAATGGATGACCTTCTCGGTTAATTTGCCGAGGGTGTTCAAGAGGGAAATTGGCCTATAAGAGGCGGGTTCGGTCGGGTTTTTGCCCGGCTTTAGGATGGGGATTATTACAGCGTTTTTCCAGTCCTGTGGGAAGTGCTGTAATTTAAGGCCTACGTTGACTATTTGTACTATTAGCACAATAGTTTTCCGCGGTAAGTTTTTGAGGAGTAAATAAGGGATTCCGTCTGGCCCGGGGGCTTTTCGGCTAGGGTGGCTCCGAAGACACGATTGTATCTCCGACGGGGTTGTTATATAGGAATGCAAAATCGAGGGTGGTATAGGATACTTCCGTTCTACAAAAACAGCGGTCTGTCTTTCTATTTCGTTATCCTGAAGGGCTGGTTGGACCTTGTGTACTTCTGCCAAAAAGTCGGCGAGCAGCTCGCACTTGTCACTGGTGGTAATATAACTCCGCCCCTCTTTTTCAAGAGCGGGGACTTGCTCATAGCCTTTTCGCAGACTTCTCGACAGTTTCCACAGAGAATTGTCACGGGGAGTCAGATTTCGCAGTTTCTCCGCCCAGGTATAATTCCTGTATGCGGAGATTTCGCGCTGTATGTCTCGTGCAAGCTCTGCTGCCATTATTCGATCGGCAGATTGCCTGAATCGCTGCCAACGCTTCTTGATTCGATTTTTCGCCTTAATAAGGTCCAAAATTTCCTCAGGAAGATTGTCGCGCCGCGGTCTGTTCGGAACTTTTTTGGCCAAAGCGTGCTGTGTCCGTTGTATATTCCTGGTCAGACCTTTTACCGCATGCTCTAGAGCTTCGACAGTGTCAATCTGGCCCGGAATACACGTCAGGTCTTGTAGTCGTTTTCGATATTCGCGAAAATCGAAATTTTCGTATGAATATCGAAAGTCGTTAGTTTGTGTGCGCTTTAAATCCCTAATGTCGAGGTAAATGGGCAAATGGTCACTGCTGAGGGCGTCTATAACCACCATCTCCGTGAGATTGGTGAGTCCTTTGGCAATTCCGAAGTCGAGGTAGGATGGATTCCCTCCACTGTTCGGGTAATACGTTGGGGATGAAGTGGGCATAACGAGTAGGCCATTGTCGCGAACGTAGTCGGCTAGAAAATTGCCGGCTGCGTTTTTATGTCCAGGGTTATTGAATAGTGGATGGCGGGCGTTGAAATCTCCCATTAGCAACACCCTATTGGTGTTTATGAAGAATGGATCGACATCAGCGGCCTGTAAGCGTACGGTGGAGAAATAGCCACAGTAGATCAAAACTCCATCAGGAAGTTCAACGCCGACGTTCTCTATTGCTGACTGCCTGTGTGGCAGTCTCCTGTATGGAATTGACGTTTTGACCGCTATGGCCACCCCTCCCCTTGAACCGGGCCTATCGGCACGTTCGAGCCTGTACCCCCGAATCCTAAGTATATCCCCGGGGCGCAACCATGTTTCGACAATCAACGCCAAGTCGATATCCTCGGTCCGAAGGAAGTGCACAAACTCACCGAGACGACTCCGGAGTCCGCATGAGTTCCATTCTCCTATCCTCATAGGGCACAGTTGGCAAAATCAGGGCTTAAAAATCGAAGCTGTTAATATCTTCATTGAAGAACTGCGCTGAGACTAGGAATTTGTCTGTCTTCGAGATGCAACCCCTCAATGCAGCGCTGTAAAATCTTACCGCCTTGATCACCTCCTCCAAGTTGATTTGCGACGACAGCTCGACGAATTCCCGCTGGACACTGCCCAGCATTTTTTTTTTTTTGTTTGCCCGGCGGCGGCTGGAGGATAAAAATCTTCTCGAAGTCACCCAGTGTCCCGTGACACCGGGTAGTGTTGGATTTCTACCAACTAAAAAACCCCCATTTTTTGACTGCAAGTTTCCGGGAGTTATCCTTTAAAACTTGTGGTCTTCTTTAAGAATGGTTCAGCTCTGGCATCCGTATGCCTTCACCTCTCATTCTCTCCATGCTAGCTGGCTGCTAGAATGGGCATCTTACTAATTTTACAGAAGCACTATACTACTTAATACTGCCTAATCACACTATCTTAAAGTTAGTTACGGCACTCTGCAGTAAACTGCTGTACCTATTTGTTGCCCTATTGGGCCAGCTGGTGCCTGGGCCTCATTTTTCCTGGGCCCGTTGTCCTCTGGGGAGTAGGCTACGGCATTCCGGAGCTCTTCAAAGGGGTGATTTTCGGCCTTTTCGAAGGTCGTGGCTGCTTTTCGTTTCATTAGGTCTCTCAATGACTGCCCAGCATGGACCACCGCGTTCCCATTTATACCATGGGCTGGGTGGGCGGAGCTCGTCGGGACAGCTTCGTGCTGCCTCAGCGGAGGAAACTCCGCTAATGAAGGCGGTGGCGGGGGCAGCATGGTCCTGTTGGCGTGACTTGGCGCCATGGTCCTGCTGCTTAGGGGTGAAGGGTGGATCGGGCCAGGGGCTCGACTGGTTTAACCCCAGGCTGGCCTCGTTTTAAGAGGAGCAGGGACGAAACGCTGCTTCTCCGCCGGGACTTGCGCCTGTTTGTAAATGTATACTGGGCAAGCCTCGTCAAAGCTACGATGAGGCCCACCGCAGTTAGCGCATTTTAATGTAGCCCCAACGGGGCAGGCGGTGATTTCATGCCCCCCAGCGCATCGGGAGCATTTAAAGTCCCGGTGGCAGTTCCCGGAGACATGGCCCCAGCCCTGGCATCGACGACATTGTGTCAGGGTCTTCCGGTTTTTGCGGGTTTCCCACGAAACCCTGACACTGCACACCACCCTGGCCTTATTGATGTCCATGAAGAGACATGCTGTTTTCTTGTTCGTGAGGTGAGTTGTTTGTATGTTGTTGGTTAGTATAAAAAGTGGGTGAACAGTTGAGTGTTTAGGTTTAAATCCGAATTGGTATTGTGGTATGTGTTGTCCAACTGATTATTGCAGTCTGTTTTTTATTATAGTTTCAAAAAATTTACTCAGTACAGGGAGTAGTGTGATAGGTCTTTAGTTTTGTATTTGTGTATTGTCTAGTCCGGTTTTAGGAATTGGTATTATTATTCCTGTTTTCCGGGTATCTGGTATCGTGTTAGTTTCAATACAGTTGTTGAATAGGTTGAGTATGTGTGTGTGTGTGTTTGTGGAGTTAGATTATCGTAGCTTAACACTACAATGTAGTAGAGGGTTTATTTAGAAACTATTTACATAAGTTCTCTATCAGTTGGTTAACAGGTGAGCTATTGCTCAGTACGCATTTTTTATTGTCCCGTCTTGCTTTTCTTTGTTTCAGTGTCTTGATTTGCCTATTTGTATTAATCATTCAGCACATTTCAGCCTTGCATGTATCGATATTTCATGTTGTAAATTTATATTTGATTTTCGATCATTACCAGCAAATGATTCATTGTGTTCACTCTCATCAAAGTTAGGAGTGCTATGGCATTTCATGTTATTTATTAAACTATTTTTGTAGTTTAATTATTTTTATATTTAAAATGAGATTTCAGTATATACATTGTCTCTCGATCGGCCGGAAGGGTGGTTAAACCTATTTCATCTACTTCTGCTAATAGCTCCATTTTTCATATTGAAGAGTTTTGTTTAATACTTTCTAAAAAGGTGAGAAAGGAAGCTTTTGCACTCTCCTTATAAAGCGCAAATATAATCGAGTTTAATTGATGGTTGTAACTTCGTACGTGTAAAGATCATGTTCTGCCATATATTCTTCCGAGATAGAGCCAGTGTTGCTATAGCATTTATATATTAACTTCGAATTGAGCAAGAAACTCTCTCAGATTTCGGTTGTATATCTAATTAATTATTATTATTTAGGTTTGAAACCTTCATCAAATCACAAAGAAATAATCACGTTTTTCTACTTTGTTATCACTTGATTTTTTCACCTGACTCGCGTTTTGGTAGCTATGCAACCATCTTCAGAGGAAGATTAAAAATGCGGTTTTAATCTTACTCTGTGTCGACAAATTAGTCAAATTCGGTTATTTTTCTCTAATTAAATGAAGGAAACTTAAATTATTCTAACTTCCAATAAACGTATCTTAGCCATTATCATAGAAATGTAAATCTTTTCTTTTAACGCTTGGCATCCTTCCACAACCATCAATTTTATTTTCCGAAATTGTCTGTGTCAACATATCACGTGCGGTGTGACAGTCTTATGTTTACTTGCTTCTGTCTCATTTATTGTTGTTTAGGCGCGATATATGTCTATGGCTGCTGAAAGGCTTCTTCTTATACTCTTACTTAACACCGATTAATTGATGAATATATTTTCATATAAATGGCAAACATGACTTTGGTAACTGAAATAATTGCTCACAGTCCTAAGGAGCGGGTGAGCACTCTCTTTTTGATGATTTTGATCTATCATGAGCTTTTTTCCACTTATTTGCTGTGTTTGTCTTGCCTTCCAACTCATTACTTCAATTGATGTTTTATATTTCACTTCACCTTTTACCGTCAATTGCATTCTTTTTTAACTTGATTATTAGTCCGTTATTCCGAGCTTTCCATATCAAACTATCTTACTGCATTTGATTAATAGTTGGGTTAATGATGATCGATATTTATCTAGAGTCATTTCTAACCACGTCCTTGTATTCTTTATTATATTATATGTTCATACTAGTGGTATAGAAAGCTCACGGCACTAAACCTATCTGGTGCTGTATAAATATGTTATAAAACAGGTATTAATTATGTATTAGAAAAAGAAATCATTTGGAGTTCTATATTGTTGAAAAAAATTTTAAATGTCTTAGAAGTCAGTTAAACGGACAGTTTTTTTAATTTTATAGAACATCAATCAATTACTGATATCATATCACCTTTCGAGCGAAGCTGACCTTGGAAATCCGTACGGTTAGCTTCTGCACTTTGTAGTTGTTTGATAGAGGACATTTTCCGAAATCCGAAGCACAGTTTCCTCCACTCCGTCTGTGGAAATGTGTCTGTGGAGTAGTGTCTCATTCCAAAACTATCGGATAAGAAGTTCCACATGAAACAATCAGATTGCTCGAGCAGACAGATGTTTAAGGAAAATCGTTCATAAATCTATCCCAAATGAACAGCAAGAAAATCGAAATATTTCTAGTATAATTTAATCTGATTATAAAAAATTATATGAGAAATAATAATGAATTGATAAACGAATATTTAAGTCGCTATAGTTGATTATGTGAGTGTTCGATACCGGACAACACAGTGTTAAAAAGTTCCAACGAAGACTCTCTCCAATCTTTTTTACATTTAATTTTAAAAAAAGTACAATTTTCCATTAAATAATTTTTGATGATTCTCAGAACTGATAATTCTCAGAAGCCTTCGCCGATCGGGCCCCGTCAAGTTCGCGTCTTATATATTCTGGTTTCATAGATAGTTTTTCTTCTTCTGTATCCGTTTTAGGCATTCTTTCATAACACAGTAATTGCTAGTTCTCAGGCTTCATATTTAAATCTTCTGATTTAATTAATGTCTTGCTGCAGCTTCTTGTTCCATTCTTAGCTGCCCATTGTTTTTCCGTTTGTACGTTGATATGAATAGTTTTCCTGCTTTTTAGTAGTAGTAGTAAACATCTTTATTTCTAAAAAAGGCTATCGACCTATCGGTCTTTCTGCCCTTGTTTAATACATGTAGTCTTAATCTAACCTGCTTTTTATTTCCTATAAAATTCCTTTTTAAAATGTATTTACTTGGGAGTTGTCTTATCTGTTGTGTTTATATTGTTTTGAGCAGTATTTTATATTTGTTTCGGAGAAATTGGTTATTTACATCATTGCTTCCTCATTTCCCATTTAATATAAGTTCTAGCTAAGGTTTCGTCGCTTTAAACGATATTATTTAATAATTATTTCTATTTAATGATAATGAAAAACCATTAACCGATTACTTAAGCTAATAATTGATTTATTCCATGACATTTACAGACAAACATATTTGTTCAACGGTAATTTAGCGGAGCTTAGCACGTTATTCAGTTTTATATATTTAGTTGTTATTTTGCTATTTTTAGAAAATACTTTTTTTGTGTTTTATATTACTTAAATGACGAAATAGTTCAACAATGTTCTTTAATTGAATACTCGTCTCCGCTTTGAAAAATAATAATTGTCTGACTCGGTCAGTTGCTATTGCTCCTACTTGGATGGATTACTAAATAGTGATGGTTGTAATAAAACTAGAAAATATCTAGACTGTCGTGGACTATATTCTTCATCTAATGGCAATGACAGAAGGGATGACTTTAACGTTGTTGCCAACAAAAAATTTTCTCGCATTAATCCTACCCATAAACTAGTTTGTTAACCAATTAAATTGTTCCGATTTCTACTGGGGATATTTAGCCTGCACCTGAAAATCCGAAAAAGAAACATGACTGTTATATTCCTTCTTGATAAAAAGCACAAAATTGAAAATGTACAAGAATACTTGTACGTCCTTTTATGATGCTGTATTTGTAGGAAATACGTTGCTTTACGACATTATTTTCATGGTGAGATGACCTGCTTTAATGCTATTTTACACAACGCTCTATTCCTGGAATCTGAGTAGGCCACCCAGTCTACCATCCTTACCGAAATTCTTTCCTACCGAGAAACACTCAAAACAATGCAGTTTTTCACTTCGAGGTTATTCTAGTTTCTACCCTTATTCCAAAGGCCGGTTACCAGAAAAGCATCAGGTAGATTCTATGGAAAGTAGTAGGCTACGTTGCCAGATTCATTATTAGTTCCGATAAGCCGTTCTCACTCTGTATATAAGACAAGGATCAGAATATTTTCTTGATCAACGCTGCAAATGTCTCAAGGTGACACCACTTACTTGACCCCAGCGCCACCCTAAACGCATCATTCTACGATTAGCTAATTGTAGTGCTCATCAAATCGTTTTAAGATACGAATAGATAAAAGGGCTTTAGAGTAGGACAGTTTCACATATATTCTCTCGTCCATATTAGTCGGTCTCTGATCTGTCCGCCATTAGGCTCATACACATACAACCCACAAGAGTTATACCCTCGTGCAGCACTCGTGTGACCAAAAGTAATATTGTACGTGCAATTGTTAGAATCAGTTAAATCCTTGTAAGTATTAGAACTAAGTCCTGTACACCAAAAAAAAAACGTTTCAAATCAATCAACACAAGGGTTATTTAAAGTTTCTATTTCTTTGTTTTAGAAAACTGAGCTGCGATTGACAACAAAATGCCTCAACTCCTGCCAGTGGAAATTTGGTGTAAAATCTTTCGATCCTTAGATGAAATAGCACTATTAAATGCATCAAGCGCTTGCCCCTGGTTTCTCGAGATCATCCAAGGTGATCCAATCTTGAGAATCGCCCTTCAAAATGCTATTGAACAGCAAACGCGTCAGGTGAAAAAAGTGGTGGCGCAAATTAATAGTATAACGTCGGAATTCAGATTGTTTTCTCTTTGTTATAATCCAGATGATCACCAATTGCGCAGTTGTAGGTCACCCAGGGTTTAGTGCTAAGATTGGATTCTGATAATATGTATTAAAATGATTTTTTTATTAGATTCATAAATTATATATTAGTTTTCTATATCAATGTATAACCTTATTATAACGCAATGAAATTTGGTGTGGCTGAAAGAATGTCAGTTCCAACTCAATAAAACATATTTTAATTTATCAGCACTTTTCAATTAGTCTGCTTTAGACATCTTTAGGTAATATCTATTGATTGTCTAGGCTGAAGAATTCAGTCTAGGCAGAAGTCATTTTTGGAGCCTCGTTCAATTTGCGACAAACAATCTCCCTTTGCATGGGTTAGATTTTTAGGTTAGAATTTTTAATTGGAAATATTTAACACACCGTATCTCAGAAAACGAATTATAAGCAAACTGTCATTATTTTTTTCTGCAGAATAACTCCCTGAAATGTGACGTACTTATTTACTAGCACTCTGTATATTATATTATAAAATCCACGTTTTTCAAGCATTTAACCAAAATGACATCGATACACGAATTGGTTAAGAACAAGGGCTTTTTTCGGTGCCTTTGCGCAGTCGCAGCCTACGCGCTGCCGAAAAATCGAGGCTGCTCAGCCGCATTGCCAAACTGCTACCAAAATACAAAATCTCAATCAAACCAAAAATGTAACAAATTCTAAATTAACAACTTTCCAGAAGTACGTCCTTAGAGGAAATAGTAGCGCAGTGTCAGTGAAGGAAAGCAATATTCCAGAAAACGGAAGAAACTATTACATTATTATAGGAACGTGTTTTCTAAAATTTATGGGTATATTTCGGTTGAGCTTAACCATTTTTCCCACGTTCGATTTCTCTAGCAACATAAATTAGTTCAGCGTGAAATTTGTTAATACAATGAAGAGAGAGAAGAAGAGTTAACCCAAACGAAACTTGAAACTTTAAAAATCCATTATTTCAGTTTGATTGTCTCTGGAAAACAGAGCGCGTTGGTGACGACCACGTGGATAAGGTAGTGGTAGTGATAGTACTGGCAACTGCGCGAAAATTTTCGCTTCATGGCGACCTTTGTTTTGTTTTGGAAATTGGTGTATTTCAGAGGGTGAAAATTGGTGGAAAACGGCATTTTCTCGATAAATCTATAGGAAAAATGTTTGTTATGATATTTTCTATAAGGTGAGCATATTTTTAATCGGCAAAGCTGCAGTCTTAAAAGAAGCCCTTGTTCTGAACAATTTCCAACGAATTACATTCTGCGGACAATTTGTATAAAAAACAAAGGACTATGAAAATGTTACTTCTAACATTTGTTTGAGGAATGAACAACTTTCTAGAACGGTTTGTTAATAAAAACAAACATATTGTTAACAATTCATACAATTGTCGATATAGGGAGAGTTCTACCGAGAGTTCACATGTGTTTAGAGAAAGTCACATCCAATACTCACAGAAAATAAAAGTTTGGGCAAGCATTTTTCCTGAGACAGTGCAAAAGCATCTGTAAATTAGCAAATAAATGATATTAGTTGTAGTTTTCCCACTTACATTTTTCCTTTAATTCAATGCCATCACCAAACAATGTTGTCAGATAGTACCACAAGTCGTATGCCACGGTGCCTTTTTTTCCCTGGATAAGTCGTCTTCGCATACTAAGTAAGACAAGGATGAAGGTAATCTTTCTAACAAAAGTTATTAGTCTGACAAATGAATATCACCTAATTGACCACAGTGCCACCTAAACTCGAATCATCAGAGTAGATAAAGACAATGCTTATTAAAACTTGTCAATGAAGAATCATATATAATACTTAGGATCGGACAATTTAGTTTCTCGTGTCTGATAGAATTAATCATCGATTTCATATATTATAATAATTCATCGACAGAACCGCGTTTTGGCCAGCATCTTCAACGACACAAGAGTCTTTCAAAGTTTATGTTAACTATAAATTTCCGAGTGATATATTACAAAATGAGTGACTTCAGCGATGGTAAAGAAAACTCCTTCATCTCCATACTTCCAGTGGAAATATGGAGCAAAATGTTTAGGTATTTGAATAGGAGGTCATTGCTAAAGGGTGTTCCAATAAGAACGAAGGTTTTGAATTGCGCGCCATTTGTAGATCATGATGATTTGATCTAATGTCATGATTTGACATTAGACAAAAATGCCGTTCGTTAGTAGACAGCAGGAGGTTAAGTAAAATGGAGCGGTTTAATACATAGCAACGAATTCTCATTGTGAAAAATTATTTTCAAAGTGGTGGAAGTTTTGCAGCCACAGTTCGAAAAATGCGTACACTTATGGGCCATCGGAATGCTCTAACTGAAGCCACTGGGAGAAAATTAATGAAGAAATTTCAGCAAACGGGGTTTGTTAATAAAGTGAAAATAGAAACACGTGTTCGTCCTGGTCGCTCGACTGAAAATATCGCAGCAGGACGTGCAAATGTTGAGGAAAGCCCAACCACATCAATTGGGCCTAGAGCTCAGGAAATTGGTTTGGATCCACTATACATCGAATTTTAACTAAAGATTTGAAGCTTCATGTATACAAAGTTGAATTGGCTCCAGAGGTAAAACCGAAAGACCATGGGCAACGAAGAGCGTTTGTTGATTGGATTTTGGAACAACGACAATTGGACGGTGATTTTTCAAGGAAAATCATCTTTAGTGACGAGGCCCATTTTCATCTTGATGGCTTCGTTAATCGACAAAATTGTCGCAACTAGGGTTCCGAAAATCCACGAGTGATCGTTCAGAAATAGATGCATCCAAAAATAGTCACTGTTTGATGTGCATTGTGGACTGGGGGCATCAGCGGACCATTTTTCTTCGAAAATGCAGTTGATCAAGCAGTAACTGCGAGTGGTGTTCTTTTTTGTGCCAAAATTGCAAAATATGGATCTCAACAGTATGTGGTTTCAACAGGACGGTGCAACATGCCATACAGCCAGAGAAACTGTTTGAACTGTTATACTGAATTACGTTTCGTATATTTTCCTGACTGTACTTTAATTCATTCCAATGTATTCCTGGGTTTCAGTCAATTTTATTGTTTAAAATGTTACAAATACGTTTCGGTGTCTTTATCCACCATCATCAGTTTGTGTATATAGTTGCTACCAACTTCACATTTGACTGGTCACTCCAGTCAAATGGTCCAGTCAAAACTGAGTGACCAGTCAAATGTGAAGTTGGTAGCAACTATATACACAAACTGATGATGGTGGATAAAGGCATCGAAACGTATTTGTAACATTTTAAATAATAAACAATAAAATTGACTGAAACCCAGGAATACATTGGAATGAATACTGGTTTTGGAGATCGTCATGGATGATCTGGGCGGCCAATGATGCGATTTGACGCCTTTGGACTTTTTTCTTTGGGGTTTTTTAAGGCGGCGGTCCCACAGAACCACCGATGATCACCGGTGACCATGAAGTAGATTTCCAACATATGCAATTCCCATTGAACGGTCTCACAAAACGCTTCACTAGCCATCCACTGCTAACCACCGTTTCGAAATTTCCGACGCGTTCTAAATATGGTAGTTTGGTGGAAGGCGGTAAATGCGAGCATGCGAATTAGAAATTATGTCGGCTTGGTTTGGGCCCTTTCATATATAGTACGTAAAAAGTGTGGTTAGAATCTTGTAAACAGTGGAAGCCGGTGGATGATCGCTGTGGGACCGTTCGTTGCAGATTGCCTGATTTTAGTCGGTGGTAGTGGGTGATATTTGCTGACGATGGTTGCTGTGGGACCGCTGCCTAAAGCCACAAGTTTATGTGAACAAACCAAAAACGATTGAAGCCCTAAAAGATGAAATTCAACGCTGTATCTCTGAAATACCGCAAAATTTTATGCGCAACAGTCCTTGAAAATTTCATGAAAAGAGCACGTCTGTGCCAGCAAAGCCGAGACGGTCATTTGTCCGATGTCTTATTTCATTCATAACCTCATGATGTGAACTTGATTTTTCAATAAATGTTTCAAACTTATGCCACAATATATATGTTTTATTTCAAATTTAAATCCGTCGTTCTTATTACACCCTTTATAATGCTATATCTTATATCACAACGTAAGAGCTGCGTGCTTAGAATGGATGGATACCGCGTGCATGGAGACAAGCAACGCAACAAACAATAATAAAAATATGCTGGGGGAAAGCGTTTCGCAACAAAAATTATTATAATTAAAAATATATAAATTGAAAAATATTAAGTTCACCTCAGATTTTAATAATATTGAATTAATTGCTTCAAAACCTCCAAATATGATTTAAACATGTAAAAAATTAAAAACAAATAATATTTAATAAGGAATTATTAAATAAATATTCTTTTACTTTACTCGGATAACATTAACATAACAGCTAATTCATCGCGAGAACGAAAGATTTTTGATAAATTGTTTCCGTTTAAATTTTCACGTATTTTCTGGTTTCGATGAAGATTTATTTCTACGTTTGCATATTACAATTACTGAATTTGGCGTTAAAAGTTGATTATTTTCTATGCTATGGTTTGAAAATGTATTTACAGTTTTGCTATTTTTTATATTTATTATTAAAAAACGATTTATTTTTACATCACAATGTGTGGGTTGCATTTTATTTATTTGATTTGAAGCCAGTATACTCTGTTCCAAATGTTTCGCAGTTTCATGTGCGAATTAAATGAATAAACAGGAATTATAATTGCTTATGACATGCCACTACATACCGAAAATGTTCCTTTACTCTCGCGGATTGTTTATCTTTTTATACGATTTTTTATCCACAGAATTTACCTATGGGAATTTTCCACATCCGAATTTAACACTCAAGAAGTTTTTTGCAAATTAATATTAAATATCAAGACTAATGGGTCGAATATGAAAATAAATTACAATTTAAAGAATTATAAAATCCCGACGAAAACGAACCCAAAAGGGTCGTAGTGGTCTTTGAACGGGACAATGACATAATTAATTCCTCTTTCTGGATATTTTCTAGTAGAGTAAAGTAGCCGATTGTGGAATACTGTTTTGTTTTTTGGAAAAATAAAAATGAAAACTTTAACATTATTATACGCATTGTGGAATATAGATAGAGTGAAGTGTTATAAACAATAAACAGAAATAATAAAAGTTATTATAAAAGCAAAATGATGTATGAAAAACCATTTAAAAAAAAGTGCACTTTTTTCTAGCTCAAAAATGGGTGGGTAATGTGGAATACCAATATACCCTAATGTGGAATAGGTTTAATATTAGACTTGATTTTTAAATAGTTCGTGTTTTTTAAGTAAAGCAAAAGATTATTGGAAAATAAATACATTTATTTTATTACATTATAAAATACAAAAAAAAAGAATAAATGAACATACAAATTAGTAATAACAAAAACTTTTTTCTTTACCAAGTTATATGACCACTTATGCGGACCACTGTGTATTTTACACCATAACTGTCGATCCAGCATTTAATCACTATATAAGCTGCGCATTCGACATGAATAAATTAGTCTTAAGTCAGTAGGTAAAGCAGTAACATCTCGCTGTTGTAAAACATTTTGGTTTGTAAAATAAACGGTTTTTAAAAAACAAGTTTTTACAACCAGAAACAAAATTGGCGCAGTCGGTAGGATCCTTTCAGTGCGGTTACAGTTTTCAAAAATCGATCTACAGTGAAAACCTTCCTGTGCAATCACGATCTCTGAAAGTTTTCGAGAATTCGATCGTGCAGAGAAGTTCTGTGTGAATCGAGAAAAAACCAGTGACCAACACGTCTGTTTCAACAGTCCAGAAAGGATACCCTCAACAGCAGAGCTACATCGTTCATCCCTCTACTTAGACTCCTAGCAACGCATCGCCTTTTGGTTGTCCAACAACGAAGCAGCTAGTAAGGACATATTGGCCTAAGGCTAGTGTCCACTACGTACGAAGTCGTACCTGGATAGTTTATCTTCCCGCAGCGGCATCGTTCGATACAGGAGCAAGATTGGAAAAATCGTAAGCGATTCATCCTATAATCGTACAGCCTGTTAATTAAGAAGAATTTTTGAAACAAAGAAGTTTCTCAATACAAAGAATTGAATTGAATATTGAATTGAATTTTGAATTGAATGAAAAAGTTCAAAATTAATCTTAGGGGATATTACATATCCAAAACGTAGGTTATCAATCGCTAGCAACGCCAGTAACGCTTCTAGTAGTGACCTAGATCAATCGCAATCGTTTCCAGAAAATTCTGAAAACATTTCTAGTCTATTTGAATCAATTTCAAATACAGTATCTATAAGTAAAATGGCTGACGCTTTGAGATCTACAGTATCACTTTTGAAAACCTTCGATGGTAATCATTTTAATTACGGAACTAAAATGCGTTACTCCAATCAGTTGAGAATAATTCACTTTCTAAAATTAGTTCTTCAATTGAGTTCTCAATGAGGACTTTCATCACATGAGTTTTACAACTGCACAGTTTTACTCCATAATCTTACTTTACAACATCTTGCTTTCATTGTTTATAAGAACATTAAGGGTCATTATCTCTTTTTCAGATAATTACTCGATGAAGGAACTCGGGTTCCTTCAGAAGTACGAAATCGAGAAAATCTTGCGCGAAACGTTGTCAATGGTTTTTCCCAATGCTGCTGGTGCTTCTTTCCATCAAAACACGGTCTTGATCGTTGTTATTGAGTACTGTCTTCAGGGAGATTTCAAGAGTCCGCTGTCCAGTTGCGGCAACTTTCACTTCCTCGACAACTCCACTTGCACTTCCTGATAAATAATTTGCTGGTAATAGACAACAGACGGGGGATTTCGCAATGTTCTCGTGTCGAAAATTTAACCTATTTATATTCTCCACAAGGAAGGTAAACTTTATGCATGTTCGACCGACATTGTTATACATTTTAACTTTTTAAGAGGATCAGATTGTATCTACTGTTGCGATCTTTCTTAAAAAATGTCTATTTTGACTAATGGCTTGCCAAATGACCATGGAAATATTTAAAAATATTGCTTAATAACCAAGTTGAAAAATCTTCTAGATCTAATTTGTGTCCGAGTCCCAGTAAACCTTTAAAAGAAATGACTTGTCTTTTAAAAAAGCAGTACTTTATGTAAAACCCCTCCTTTTATTTATATCAGTTATTTCAAATTCTTAAAATTATGTCTTAAAATTGTGTTTTTATCACATGTTTGTAAAATTGATCAACTGAATAAACCAAATAAAATTTTAGGACACACCTTAATTTTAAGCATTGCAATAAATTGGTCCAGCCTTATTGGTGTGTGTCTGATTACGAATTGTTGAACAATACTTATTTTCTTGAAACTAAATTCGTTTTGAGTTTATTTGAACAGGTCGGAATAACATTGATCTGTTTAAACAATTTTCGCAGACTCATCCCACTTCCATATTGCGGAATGTATAAAATACATCAACAAGGTTTCATTTTAGAGAATATCAGTCGTGATTTTCTAAATTACGCCCAAAATGGCATTCTATTGTAGTAGTGACCGTGTTAACAGTATAGAAATACTTCGCGTAAAATATGGTTTCTTAAATTTGAAAGTGGGTATTTCAATTTTCGTAGAATTTCCATGTTGTGTAACGGATTACTATTATGGAAATATCTATTGTTGTAAAATCGTTTTAATACCTGTACAGATTAACAGCAAAAAACCACATATTTACAATTACATAGAACAAAACGACACAGACTGCTGCATATTTGTAGAGACTAAAACCAAACTAGGACAAACGCCAACGTACAGAAATTGGCAGTATATCTATAGGCATGGAAATACCATCAATCATGCCAGGGGCGGGGTCGCAGCTCTCCTAAAACCAACATCTAAACTTGGAAGAGCAAATCCTCCTTCCCTCAACAACCCTTTGAACGACTGTCTACATTTTACCATACCCTACTTAAACGACCTGATACACATATTTCTGACATACATACACCCACACTCCAACCTAGAACAAAACATACTGACTAAAGCGAGCATCTATAAATATGCAATAATTATAGGCGACTTTAACTTGAATACAAACAAAACGAAACAACTTAAAAGATTTTTGCAAAATTCCGACTTTATAAAACAGCACACCCCACCAACTTTTCTGATGCCCGCAAACCCAGACTCAACACCAGACGTTCTACTGCACACAAGAAACTTGACAAACACCATCAACAACATAAACTTAACCAACAAACTTGGATCCGACCACCTGGCTATTACGTTTAACATAGACTTACAACATACGCAACCTACCTCCAATACACCTCCTATAGAGAAAAACTTAAACCTAACAAAGACTGACATAGACAAAGTGAAATAACATATACATGACTACATTCAATCACAAGCACAGCACATTTCAATAGAAACCATACAACAACAACTTTCACTAGCCATAGGAAAATTTAGCCCGGAAATAAAAAATGCTTTCTACCGACATACACTACCCAAATACATACTGAGACTAATAAAACATAAGAGAGAACTGTACAGACTATATACAAACACTCAAAATAACGACCTAAAAAAACAATGAACCAACTTAACAGAAACATTAAAACTCTGATTGGACAATACCGACAAGACAAATGGTTAGAAACATGTAAAGGAATACAGAAGGACAAAGGCAAAACATACTGGCGAAAAACTAAGAAACTGGCGCAATACCGGAAGACTGGCACTACTGACGCAATTGACGAAAACGGAATAGAACGCTACACAGACAAAGAGAAAGCGGACGCATTCGCCAGACATTATCAAACAGCCTTCAGCATATCGACAAACCCTAACTTCGACAATGACAACTGGAACTTGATCAACGACTGGTACTTGAACTATTTTAACAACTCACCAAACTATGCTTGCACACTGATCACAGACACAGAGTACGATGAAGCCCTAGCGCACATCAAGAACACTGCACCGGGGAAAGATAAAATTAAGGCAAAAGTCTTGAAAAGCCTAACTCAAGAAACACACAAACTGATCCTAACTGAATTGAACAACTGCATCACAAATGGCAAAATCCCAGAAACATGGAAAAACGGCTTAATAATCCCTATACCCAAAAATGGACTGGACAATACACAACCGAGCAACTACAGACCAATTACACTGCTTCCAGTACTGGGCAAGATTTTTGAATGCATAATGAAGCAGCGGCTTGAAAAAGTGATTGGAAAGGATATACCTACCTACCAATTTGGTTTCAAACAGCATCACTCGACTGTTCATCCGCTCTTTATTTTGCCCAACAATGTACAAACTACCCACCTAACTGACAGAAAGACAGCTTGCCTGTTTATGGACATTAACAAGGCTTTTGACAGTGTCTGGCATAGAGGCTTACTATACAAACTACACACACCAACATATCTACTACACACCATAAAGAACTTACTAGAAAACAGACAACTACAAGTAGGAATTGACAAAACACTGTCATTTTCCTTTTCCCTTGAACAAGGGCTCCCTCAAGGATCCCCGCTCTCACCGTTTCTCTACAATATATACTGCCATGACATATACAATTACAACTTACCAGACAAAAATCAAATCGACAGATCGGCATACATATTACAATACGCAGACGACACGGCACTTATTGTACGTGACAAAACTACTGAGAGAGCAGCTCAAAGACTCCAAACACTAACAAACAACACAATGACATGGTTTTATAAATGGAGACTAACACCAAACGAGTCAAAAAACCAACTTCTGCTCACAAACCATAGACTCAACGCTGACTCCCCTACAATAACTGCAGACGACCAAACGACACAACCAAAAAACGACGTAAAATACCTTGGAGTCACAATTGACCACAAACTTAAATTCACTAAACACATACGAAACATCAGGGCAGAAACAATAAAGAGAACAAAACACTTCCGTTCACTAACCTACAAAGACAGAGGAATTAGCACAAGCACCGCCACCAAAATATATAAAGCTAGTTGTAGACCCTTGCTAGACTATGGACATATACTCATGACCAAAGGAACAGAAAGGACAAAACGTTATATACAAACAACAGAACAAATTGCACTAAGACTAATAACACGAATAAGACACCCCCAAAACCCACTACACAACCCCTCCACCCAACTACTATCCGATCGCACAAACATGACAAAGATTTCGGAAAGACTCATACATCTATAGACAAAATGGACAAACAACCCCTACAACTGGACCATACTGAATCCCCTTTGTCTTACAAGACCAACCAGACAATCCCGCTTTCGTTTCCCTACATCAACGCTACTCGAACACTTACAAACGCAACTGACTACTGGGCAATAAAATAATTTTTTCTTGTCATTAGAATTGGAAAGTTTATTTAATAAGATTATTAACCTAGAATAAGAGAATTTTCATCTTTGTTTTTTATTTAGACTAAGACTACATGTATTAAACAAGGGCAGAAAGACCGATATGTCGATAGCCTTTTTTTTTTTAAATAAAGATGTTTACTACTACTACTACTAATACTAATAATAATAATACTAGTAATAATAGTAATATCA
This sequence comes from Dendroctonus valens, assembly GCA_024550625.1. Taxonomy (NCBI): domain Eukaryota; kingdom Metazoa; phylum Arthropoda; class Insecta; order Coleoptera; family Curculionidae; genus Dendroctonus; species Dendroctonus valens. The sequence goes on from JAJTJO010000528.1 coordinate 819,386, forward strand.
AAGTTTTGGCAAGAAACGTTGACGCAGCAGATTAACGATTGTTCCTCTTCCAAATAAAAATCAATAAAAACTTAGTAAAAATATAAATAGCAATAACGCATTAATTATTCATTTTCGCTAAATGTGTAAAAGTATTCGATTAAAACAGTTCGAACAGAATTTCGAACTGTTTGAACTAGATGTCACATGTTTTATTTTGGTGATATCTGCAACACTTAATAGGAATACTTTCAGTTACATGTTTAACAAAATATCAATACTTTCAACAAGTTCTGCAAAAAAATAACCGAAATTTTATTTTTTTTCGCCGACGATCTGTCTCACAACCACACATGCTGCTTCTTTCCCGCGTATACAAGTATGGAACAGTTGTTCATTTAAATTGAGCTTTAAAAGACTCAAGGGATTTAAGAAAGAAGGAGTTAACCATCGTATACTTACACGTGAACTATTTTTAAACATTTTAAAATAACCCCCCTACCTAGTAATTTGTGGAGGATTTAGAAAAACAGACATATAGTTGGCCTCTTTTTATGGTAAGCGCCCACTTTAAAACACATTAAGCTTCCAATTAGTCTGAGCTTATTCGATCAGACTCTAAGAGTGATAATAACGATTAATGTAATTTTACACGGATTTGTTTTTATTTATTTTTTTTGACTAACAGCAGAATTTCGAACTTTCCGACTTATGTATCATTGGGAGTTTTATCAAAAGAAAGTATTTGTTTATATATATACACACACAGAACATATAACATTATTCATGTTATCCGACACCAAGGATTATGACCGAATTATTTATTGTCTAAAGACCTAAAGCGCCTTTTAAGGGTGAATACAATAATAATAACAGGACATCTTAAAAATACGAAACGGATATTTTAAGTTCATTCCTCTTAAAACTAAAAGTTTGCAAAATCCACATTTTCAAGAAAAGGAAACAAGTTTAAAGTCGTATTAGTAAGACAAGTGTTAAAAGTTTCTAAACATTTTGAGTTCACTTTTGTTGGGTTTAGCATCTGAAGAACTGTTTACCCTAAAGGCAGGGTGTGACAGACAAAAATATTTCTTTGACTTTCCAACATTGCTTGGAAATAATTAATATGTTATATATAAAAATTGTTATTTTATTTTGTTGTGAATTTTAACTTTTATTACATGTTGTATCGTTTTACTTAACTGTAACAGGAAAAAATGTCCGATTTCTTTGATTGCATTTTACTGCTTTTTTTGAATAGCCTTGATTGATCTGACTGATGAGTCACTTACTTTTATTGTGTGTTTTACTTTCACATCGATGAATATGTATGCATTAAAACAGTTTATGTCAGCTAATATAATTTTGTCTTCTGCTTTTGCCTTGATATACAAGGTATACCAGGTTTTATGATTAGGACTTTAGGTATGGCTAGAAAAACGCTATTATTACTTTTTGGAAAACACTTAAATCGCCCCCAAAAATTGATCTAAACCGCAAATACTTATTTGCTAAATTGGCATTATGCTTAGCAAATAATAACTATTATAGACTCTACATCGACCGCCATTCAAAACTATTTTCAGAAAATTTGCAAAAACGCTGTTATTATTCAAAATGCCTCTAGATTTATTCAGTTCATTTTCAAAATTAATAGTTTTTAACAATAAATTCTGGTTTTAGCCTCAAAGTCCTGAAAGCCAATACTTGTGCGTTATACAATATCAGTATTTTAACAACACATAGTCCAAAATACTGATATGTCCTAAAATTTCCTTTTAAATCCATATTCAACAAAGAAATCCTTAATATTCTCAGAAAACCTGCTGGATTTGTTGGCTCATCCCCACAAATCCCGGCCTGTATCTTTCGAAAGCCCCAATCCAAAGCTTTGATTCAAAGCCTTAATTTGCACCAATAGATCTTCCAATTAAATGGCATAGTGTATGAAACAGACCTTTTTCACATTAAAAACAGATTTTTATTTCAAAAAATTTATACGTTATTGGATATATGAGCACATACAAATTAAATTTTGCTTTTTAAGTACATGGTAATAATTAATTTTACGATTTCAATATAACAATTTATTATATCGCTTACAAAATGGGCAGACTCAAACAGCAGTCATTCACATGCGAGTGCATTTTATTGAAAATATTGATTTGGTTTTGTTCACTTTTCACTGTTTGATCACTTTTGCAGAAATTATTTCACTTCTTCAGGGCTAAAATGTAGGATTACGAACAGTCTGAACAAATCAACAAACCATAATTAATTAACTGGTTGTAAATGATTAATTGCAGACGAACGAGGCAATTATGTTTACTTTAAGTTATAAAAATATGTGAAAATCTAAATTTTTCACTTTATTGAAAAGTGTTGACAATATATTTGCAATTACAGCCGTTGTTTAACTGCAAGTCCATGATAAGAAGTCTCGTTGAAAATGTAACAAATAACATTCCATTACAACTACAAAATGTACAAAAGACTGGATATGACCTTCTGTAAATAGATGGATGTTCTCGTAACTCCGATAACGGCAGTAATGGTTTCTTAACACTTCTTCTTATCTCGCCGTCTCCTTATGAAAGTTGGCGATCCAAATGGCCAGTGTAGTTTTTGGAAACAGCTACTCGAAAGATATCTGTGGATGTGCGCCCAAACCACCTGCGAATGTCCTTTAGCCATGAGTTGTGGCGTATTCCGAAGGATCTTTTGCCCTGAATCTTCCCTTCGATGATGAACTTCATAATTTCGTATCGGCTGCCCCTCATAATATGTCCCAGATACTGTGTTTTCCTTTCTTTTATAGTCTGTAGCAGTTCCTTTCCTTTGTTCATATATCTTAGAACTTCTATATTGGTTATCTTCTGGGTCCACGGGGTCCAGGGTGTTACGGGATCAAGGGTTCAGCTCTCACTGCCGTATAGAAGGACAGAGCACACATAGCAACGGAGGATGCGTGTCCTAAGCTCCAAGCTCAATTCCAGTCTAGTACAGAGCTTCTTCATACTAGCGAAGACCTTCCTCGCCTGTTCTATTTTGGATCTGATTTCCCTTTTAGGGTCACAGTCCTGATCTATCGAGGTGCCCAGGTATTTAAACGAGGAGACCTGCTCTACATCTTTGCCTTTTATAGTGAAAGTTATATTTTAATGTGTTTTGGAAAAGACTATGATCTTGGTTTTGGATATCTTCATGAAAAGACCATATCGTTCGCTTTGTTTGACTATTTTATGCATCATTCTCTGTAATTCACTTGGACTGCTGGCTATGATGATGGTCTCATCCGCGTATCTTAAGTTGTTTATTACCTTCCCATTCACTACTATTCCTCCTGTTGTTTCGTCAAGTGCTTCTCTGAATATTGCTTCTGAGTATATATTAAAAAGAAGCGGTGACAAGACGCAGCCTTGCCTTACTCCTCATGATCGAGGCGTTTTCTGACGTTTTGCCGTTTATTCGGATTGTGTCCGATTGCCTCCAATATAGGTCACCAATCACACGAATGTCCCTATTATCTATACCTGTAGCTATCAATATATGCATTCGTTTTTCGTGTTTAACTCAGTCAGTGGCCTTGGGATTGACTACAAAGCATGCGTATAGGTCACTATTCTTATCTCTACATCTTTGTGTTAAGACTTTCAGATAGAAGATGGCTTCCCGTATACCAACCCAATTCCGGAATCCAAACTGGGTTTCGTTAACTTGGGTCTCGCACTGGCGGTAAATTCTTGGGTGGATTACTCTTAAGAATGCCTTTAGAACATGTAACATGAGACTTATAAGGCGGTAGTCGTCACAGTTCTTGGAGCCAGCCTTTTTGGGCAGGGTGATGAGCGTAGATCTCAGGCAGCTAACTGGTATCCTGCCACTGGTATATATGCTGTTGAACAGTGATGTTCGAAGAGCAAGACCTGATTCGTCGTTTTCTACCATAATCTTCAGAGTTTCCGCATACGTGTCATCTGGATCAGTTGCTTTTCCGTTTTTTTGTAGTTTGATAGCATATGTAACTTCATTTTTTGTAATTTCATGTCCGATTTCTTCAGCATCGTCGTTTTTTGGTGGAAGGTTAGACCTGTTGTCTTTTATTAACGTTTCGGCATACTTTTTCCATCTTTTAAGTTTTTCTTCTATTCCAGCTACAATTTCTCCCCTGGCATCTTTCAAAACTGCTGCTAGTTGTTTTCGACCTCTTCCCACGAGTTGTTTAACTTTCTAGCGCATGTTGAATATATCGTACTTTGCTTGTACTGATTCTATCTCCTGACATTTTGCTGACAACCTCTTGATCTTTGGCTTCTCTGCGCTTTTTTCTGATTGTTTTGGTGAGTTTTCTGGATGTTGGTTTAAGACTGTAGGTTTTTGCCATTTAGATTTTATAGGAATAGCGTTATAGCTCTTTAATGGGGTAGTCATCACACGGCCGTTGACTAATTATGTTAGTTCATCCGCCTTCGGAATCTTTTTTTTTCGATTCCAAGGACAATGAGTTGTCCTACTACTTGCCAGTTCTTTCACCCGTGGCTGTTCACTGGCAAGAAGGGGCTACTTATATCGGTAACTGTTCGGTGGGTGCTAGTTTTAGTGCGCCCCGAGTATTTGATTTCCTCGGTACCACCTATATCTAGGAGGCATTCCCCTATCCGCCACCTGGAGAGGCGCCCGATGGAGGATTAGCAACCCCACACGGATTCTTAACACTACTATTTAAATAAAAAAGTATTTTTATCACTAAAACAAATGTTTTTCGCAAGTCCAAGCTCACCACCAATTTTCTGCGTCATAGACACACACAATTGAATTCTCCAGGCTGGGTCTTCGGCAGAAAGTTCTTGAAAGATTTTCAATTGATACGAATGAGAATTTTTATTTTAATTTCAATTCAATAAATTTTCTCAATACCTTTCTGATCGATTTGAAGAATCATGTATGTTTGCAGGGTGAGTTGGTTTCTATTGTCAGTACAAGAATTTATAAAAGTATAACAGATGCAAACACTTTAAATGGTCAATGGATTGTAACTACTATGACTCTTGATTTTAGGCGACTCGCCTGTTCAACTATCGTCCACTAGCGGGAGGCTCTCGCTCTATCGTTTCCTGGGGCGCCCAAAGTCTCTTCGTCCCAATGGGGACTTGTCGCAAGCGATTTTCACAAGTCTGCGGTGGTTCGTCCTGCTTATGTCCTCATTCCATTCCTTCTTCCTGTTTGCTATCCATTCATTGATGTTCTTGACATTACAGGCTGTTCTGTATATTCTCGCTTCTCTCTATATCCAGCAGTGTCTTTGCGGTGATTCTACGGAGTATTTTCATCTCCGCTGTCTCTCAGAGTCTTTTGGTTTTCGCTGTTTCTTGCCTGGCTTCTGCGGTATATGTCATCACCGGCCCCACGACGGTTTTGTAGATCCTCGATTTAGTGTCCGTTCCCATACTCTTATTGCACCATATTGTATTCAGGCAGCCAGCTATTCTAACTGCTTTTGTTGTTTGATCTCTCACCTCTGCCTCAATATCCCCAAAATAATCTACTCGATTACTTTACCATCAAGTTTCAGAATGTTTCTTAGACGGGTTTTGGTCGGTGATTTTACATATTTAGAGACTTGGCTGTCAGGTTGAATAAGTGTAATAACTTTTGTAAGTCATCTTCACTTTCTGCAATGACAGCGGCATCGTCAGCATAACACACTATTTTAATTTCTGCATTTTGAACACTTTGAACAATTTCTTCCATTATTAAATTGAAAAGGGTAGGACCCAGGGAGTCTCTCTGGCGAATACCAGCGTATTGGTTCTGTGAGGTCTCATTCTATTTGTGCTCGTATTTTATTGTTTGTATATACCTATGTTCTCTATGGCTTTAATGAGATTGTGTGGAATTTTTAGTGGATAAATACAAAAATTGTAAGGAATTGTATTTGAAATCAAATAACAAATTATATTCTTTCTCGCATGTTGTTTGTGCTTTTATTATCTTCAGCATTTTCTTTCGATTTATTGTAAGTCTTGAAACATTATAAAAGACATACAGAACATATTTATTTTACAACATAACCATCATCAGGTAACCGAAACGCGTCGTGCTTGTAAATAGATCATAGTGGCCTCTAACCGAAGTCTTATTTATCTAATGTACTCAAGCCACTACCTCGGATTTTAACAAATATGATATACAGAACGGTAACCTTTAACGGTAAGTTTAATAAATATATACTACATATCCCTTATTTATTTCTCCTAAAGTTTACAACACACTAGCAACATTTAATGATAATCACTAATAGAATGCTAATATCCTTGCTTTTTATTGTAAAATATTCCCAAAAATCCCACACTGACTTGATATTAGACAAAATACTCAGCTACCACCGAACGTGAAAAGGACGTGATAATGTAGGTCAAAGTCACCGATTTTGTCACGTCCTTTTGACGTGATCGTCACGGTTACATGTCACTGAATGTCATTTGTCGTAAATACCATTGTCGTGTCTTGTTGTTTAGCATAACTATATCAAATGGTTAAATGGCAGTTTAGTAAACGAAATAAAAAATGTAAATGCTTTAAAAATCATATATTTATTCCATGTATTGGAAAATAATTGTTGAGAGAAACAAACAGTATTCAAATATATAAGAGTAGTAAAAAACATAGAAACAACCAAATACATATTTTTTTTACCTTGCAGAAGAATGTGTATAGTGCGACCAGGATAGCTGTGCGTGTCGGTCATCATATTATATTTGTGCACGTTGGCAAAATTGGGCGAAGCCAGTCAAAAGCCATCTCCGAATGCTTGCTCTATTTACACCCGCGCATCTTCGACCAAGTTAGACCCGCAAAGCTATCCCGGTCGTACTATACAACAGAATATAATGTGCATTTCTAGTACGTAAAATTAAGTTATAATCCAAATTGATATTTTTTATTAAGGCTAACATAAATAATATAAAGAGAAGTTGAGATTAATGATAAACATTTTCAACTCATCTATAGAAATATAAAGAAATCAAATTCAACAGACAAACAAACGACTCCCTGCAAAAGAGTCAAAAATAGGCTGCATATGGCGCATAAAGAATGCCAATGCAATCGCAGTGGTGCAAAAGTTGCCTGACGATTCAAAACGACTGTAGAATGTTTTTAATAAAATTAATATGTATTGCATAATTACCTTTCTCCTAAATGCTAGTTCGTTAAGGAATCTTTGTAAGAAATATTTATATTCAACCTAAAAATGTTATTCGACCAGGCAAAGGAGATAAATCTTCCTGGAAATTATTATTTTATTGTACAACAGCAACAATAATTTGCAGTCTTGCTACACTGATCACGGCCCAGCAAAAAAACACATATTCTGCAATTTGATACTTCTTGGTTGATTGGAATTTCGTGGAAATTGGTTGATTGGGCATTATAAACATGAAACTCATCAGTGTTTATCAGCCTTGCCATTAACTCTTCTTGAAGGGCCGAGTAAATATTCCACTCAATATTTAACAAAATTTGCTGACATTTGTGAGCAAGTGCAAGTTGCGAATTTTCAGTTTTCCATTCGTGCGTGTTGTGACTATTAAAGAATTCTATGCGTGTAAATAGATGCATCAGTCATTGTAAATATCAAAACAGATAGACTTTCGAGGCCATTCCTTGAAACAAGTGGGTTTTTCGGGTTTTTAGGCCGTCGTTCGGTAGAATTTCTTCTTGACGTTTCGCAAGCACGTGTGGCTTGCATCTTCAGAAGTGGTTTGCTTGAACGCTTACACTGTTCTGATGCGATTCCTCGGGCGCAGTCCGTATTTATGCACCGGTCGCGATTGTTTTTCATTGTAAGCATAGAATAACAATTTCATTGTAAGCATAGAATGCGACATCCAGAAATAGTAAATGTAGATGAATGAATGAATAGTAAATGTAATGAAGAGGGCAAAAAGACCGATAGGTTCATAGCCTTTTTAAGAAATAAAGATGTTTACTACTACTGTAATGAAGATGCAGGAGATAGAATCTTTGTGCAAGCGCAACAAATCGTCACAAAAGCTCCAGTCACTACAATACTAAAAATTCAAAATTTATTACCCACTGACTTGCTAAATTAAACCGTTGTAACAATGAAGAAATGGTCAATGATGCTGGGTTGCTTGATAAGCTATTGTTACGGATGTGGGCACATTTACTTGACGTAGTGTTTATAATTAGCGGAACAATCACAATTTTAATTTCATATTTAAATTCTAATTGGACTAGAGAAAGATTTTGTCGTCATGCGAGATGACAAAATTAATATCTGGTATGGAATTTTAGCCGATTTTTAGTTGGTTAATGATACTTACTAATTTTTTTAAAAGCGGTTTTCATGCATTTTGTAGGACTCCCATATGCATATAAAACATATCGTGTATGAAAGAATCTTTCAAGATACTTTAGTGAGCCAAATTTCCTTAATCAAAATTTCCTATGCCGGTGAATTTTCTTTCCAGGTCATAGATATAATGTTTTGTCTAAAGGAGGCTTTTACTTGAGGGCTTAGTAAAATGGCCTAGTTTGTAGTAAAGATAATTGGCAAGAAAATTACACCGAAATTCGAAAAAAGTACCTCGAATAAGACTATATTTAATTACAAGAACAAGAAAATGTCTGGAGGTCAAAGCAAACATATTGCTCCGTTACTTAATTAGTAACTAATAATGTTAAGTTGCTCTCTAAGGTCTGGAGAGTTGATCGAATGATTCGCCGATCGAAGCGATAAACTTAATCTTCGGAGTGAGCAGGGAACTCTATTGTCTTGGAGAGGAGAATCGAAGAACTCCTTCGAAGGCGGCAACGGAATTGGAGTCGGGAAGGCCACGGGAAACCCCCGATCTCCTCGATACTCCCTTGTATTATTATAAGTGTTTTTATTAGACTAAAATTACAAAATTTCTAGTTGTTTAAGAATAAAAAAATTTTTTAGTTTTAATTTTATATAAATCGAGGTTAAAGCTAATTAATTTAATTTTTAAGATTAAAATAGCAATATTTGTCAATTTTGTATTGAAATTAAGATTTTTTAAATTCAATTATCGGTTTTTTATTGATTTACTTACGTCTCATAATGCCCCGTATCTCGGGCCACGATGATACATTGTCAAAAAAATTAAACAATTAAATAACTTTAAATTTAAAGTAATTATGTGCTTTCAACCGTTACACACTTAAATAAATGGAATTCCGACCAGCTAATCAACTTTTCTGGACATTCATGTAAAGTGTTTGAAAAAAAAGCCAGTGACTTTTTTAATCTTATGGTGGCCCACTCTCCCCTACCGAATAGATGGATTGGCAGAAGGGGACCAATTGAATGGCCTCCAAGATCACCTGATTTAACACCCTAAGACTTCTTTCTTTGGAGACATCTAAAGTCCATTGTTTAAAAGACACAACTTGCTGATATTGATGATCTTAAAAGGACAACATTTTGAACAACTGATAACATGTGTGTAAATAGATTCCATGTGTTTTATTGTATAAATTTCTTTTCCGCAAATAAAAAATTATTTTTGTCGAATTAAAATAATCAATAAATGAGATATAAATTATTTAAACTAGATTTTCTTTCTGTTATTCAACGATTTTAACGTTGTCACCTACTCTTCTAATTATTTGTACGGCAAGGAGAGCCAATGCAATAATTTTAGCGTAAACACTAATCTGGAAACCAACATCGCAATGAGAGAAAGTTTAATTATTTCTGCAAATTTTAAACGCGATTAGTCGGAAACCTTTGGACAAAAAGCAACAATGCAGGATACCACTGGAACGAGAATTGAAGTCCCTTAAAAACGATATGCCACTTGAACCCCATTCCCATTTAAGATTCTAAGGGTGATATCTACCCCTCCTAGGGGGTTGAAACAAGAAGGCTAAAAATATTTCTTTCGGTCCGTGCTTCCAACGAATCCCAGTATATCTGGACATTTCTTGATTATCCGCTTATTATATATATATATATATATATATATATATATATATATATATATATATATATATATATATATATATATATATAGATATATATATATATATATATATATATATATATATATATATATATATATATATCTACTATATATATATATATGGCCCACTATGTTCAATGAGGCCGAAGTCAACTTTTGTTTTTCTTATGGGCGCCATATTGAATTTCTACATTTTTAAATTCCCCTTTAAATATGCTCTTCAACCATGTATAACATGTTTATGTTCGGTCAAGATAAATAATTAAAATTAACAAAATTAAGATTTAATGGTAGTAGGCATTGATATTTCTATTAATTATTACTTTAAATTATTCTTGATCATACATCGAACACTGCAAAAGAACAAGTAACATTTTAGGATTAAAGTAGGTGTTCAAATAAGCCACCGTTTTCTCGCACGCACAACATATATCGTCTCATTACTGCTTCACAGGATTTTCTGTTCATTTCTGGGGTAATTCTGTTAACAGCTTCTATAACAGCGTGTCTCAGCTCCTCTTCGGTTTCGTATGACCTACAGTATACCACATTTTTAAGGAAACCCCATGCAAAAAAATCAAGCGGTGTTATGTCAGGAGATCTCGCAGGCCATCTTACTGGTCCCAGGTTGCCTATCGACTTGTTGGGAAATTCGTGATTTAAAAATTCTGTGATAATACGTCCATTATGTGGCGGCGCGCCGTCTTGTTGGAAATACAAGTTTTGCAGGGTAGCTACTGGAACATCCATAAGTGCTTCCGCTACGTTAGTTTGTAAGAGGTTCAAATATCTCACGGAATTTAAGTTTTCATTTAAAAAAAATGGTCCAATCACGTGGGTACCCACATACCTAACCAGACGTTAAATCCAAACCTAACTTGGTGCCTAACTTGACGAACTAGCCGTGGATTTTCATCTGACCAAAAAAGTTATTTTTACGATTAAATAGTCCACATTTAGTAAATTGGATCTTATCTGAACAAAGGACTTCTAAGGAAAAGTTTGGTATCTCGTTGCTTTGAATAAACCACTGACAAAATGCCATTCTTCTAATCGCATCGCCATTCTGGAGTCCCTGGCAGGGCCGTTCACGATAGGGGTGATATTTATGACGCTTTAAAATACTATTCGCCATTGATCGCGCAACACCTGTTGTGGCTTCAATTTGACGCAAAGACGTACGAGGTGTCTCAACCACGCTTTGCATTACCAAATTTTCTTTATTTTCGTCTGGAAGTTTGTTTTTCTTTACCTTAGCAAAACTCCCGTAAGCTACAAGGTTGTCTTTCAGACGCCTAAACATAGTTCTACCAGGTTGTCGCCTTTCTGGATATTTTTTAAATACATATTTCTTCAGCTTTTGCTTCATTTCGACGACAGAGAATAAAGCACTCCGTAAACAACAAACAAAAACATATCGTATTTTTCATAATTTGAAAAGTGATTCATTTTGAAACACACAATTAATTACAAACACTTGACACTGACAATAAATTCTACTTTGACAGTTACCTAGGTAATTAAAACAGACAACGAACGTCAGTATGGGTAAATTGAAGAGAAATATCAATGCCTACTACCATAAAATCTTAATTTTGTTAATTGTAATTATTTATCTTGACCGAACATAAACATGTTATACATGGTTGAAGAGCATATTTAAAGGGGAATTTAAAAATGCAGAAATTCAATATGGCGCCCATAAGAAAAACAAAAGTTGACTTCGGCCTCATTGAACATAGTGGGCCTAGATTATTGTTTACTTTATTTTCAAATTCACGCTTATTTCTTACCCCCACCCTGAAAATTTCGTTATTGTATCTTTTATAATAAACACGATATAAAGGATTTTATTAAACGCACTTTTTTCTTTTTTTCCCTGTATATCCGTTGCTATTCCGAGTTCAAAGAAGTTGATGACAGATTATTTATAGGCACTTGATTGCGCAAGTTTTTCCCCATTTGATCCACCCTGTAACTCTAACGGTTTCCAATATCCCCATGTACATCATTTTATACTGGACACACTGTATATATATATATATATATATATATATATATATATATATATATATATATATATATATATATATATATATATATATATATTATTTTGTTCGTTCGTAGAGTAGTTGGTTTGAGGGTTTGTGTAGTTGGTTTTGAGGATGTTATTGATCTCAGGGCAATCTGTTCTGTTGATTGAATGTGTTGTTTAGTTTTCCCAGATGCATTCACTGTCAGTATATGTCCGTAGTCAAGCAGAGGTCTACATATTGATTGGTAAATTTTTGTGGCGGTCAGGACAGGTCAGGCGACAAAGGAATCAGTACAAAACTGATTCCTTTGTCTTTGTACGTCAGTGATCGGAAGTGTTTTGTCCGTTGAATGATTTTTGTTCTTACGTTCTGTGCCTGTTTTGGAAATTTTAGTTTTTGGTCCAGTGTCATTCCTAGATATTTTGCCTCTTGTTTTGGTCTAATTCTGTTTCCGTCTGTTGTTATTGATGGAGAGTCGTCTTTAATTTGTTGGTTTGGTAAAAGTAGTTGGTTTTTCGTGGCGTTTGGTGTAAGTCTCCATTTGAAGAACCAAGCAATTGTATTGTCTGTTAGTGTCTGAAGTTTTTGTACTGCTTTTACTGAAGTTTTGTCGTGCACGATCAATGCAGTGTCGTCGGCGTATTGTAGTATGTAAGCAGATTTGTCAATGTGTCTTTTGTCGTGGAGACTGTGATTGTATATGTCGTGGTCGTATATATAGTAAAGAAGGGGTGATAGCGGGAATCCTTGTGGGAGTCCTTGTTAAGGGAAGAAAGCCAAGGAGAGGGTGTTGTCTATGCGTACTTCTAGGTGTCTGTTTGTGAGTAGGTTTCTGATAGCGTGAATTATGTATTTGGGGGTTTTAAGCTGGTAAAGTTTATATAAAGTGCTTTGTGCCAGATAGATAGATAGATAAAAATTTATTGAACATTCCCATTAATAAAATTCACAAACAAAGTTAACAAACATAACTCCCATGTCTAGCCAGATGTTCGGCCGGTTGCTCTTTGCCCATGATCTAAATAGGCGCGCTAAGTCGTCCATTACCTGGGCAGTGCCCTAACATGGACATTCCCGAGCTAGCCATACGCACGACAACGTCAGGAGATAGTCTTGAAGTGGCGGTTTTGGTTTTATGCGAGGGGCATTCATTAAGGAAAAAAGGTCTTCCTGAAGGGAAGCCAAAAACCCCTTTTGCTTCGACCTTTAAGTTTGATACTGTCAGCCGTGGCGTTAACCGCCGGCAGTTTCAACTAGATGACCAAATCCATCCGCCCCCGCCCCAATCGGTGCAAGAACCAGCCAACACCAGCCAGAACGAGGCAGGACGAACCCGTCAAGTCACGTCATGTTGGATTTGTGCGTTTCCAGCCTGCTAGAAACGACTGACTGCAACTGGCAGGCAATGTTTGTTTGTCGTCACGTACTGTCAGGGACAAAATCCTCATAAAATATGGGAAGTCGCTTATACAGGGGACCATGGGTTGGGCGATCGTTTGCTCTTACTTGGGTGATATTTCGCGTGAGGACTGAGCCTTGCACTCCGCTATGATAAAATTTTTCAGCGATGGTATCTATATAGTCGGCTATATAGGCCATCCCTGTAGCTTCGTGCATTTCGGTTATTCTGGTGTATCTGTCAGCCGATAGGACGCCTCATAGGAACCTATTTTGGGTCCTTTGAACACGTCGTCTCGTGGAATCACAGAGTGCCAGACAGGGGAGCCGTAGGTCAGTATGGGCCTTATAGTGGAGGTGTAGAGCAGAAGTTTATTTCGAGGTGATAGGAAAGAATTTGGCGGCAGAAGAGAGTACAACTTTCTTCGGGCCATGGCAGTCTTTTGTACAGCATAGTCAACATGCTTATTGAAATGGAGTCGGGCGTCTAGTTTGAATCCCAGGTATTTCACCTCTTTTGTTGGTTTGATAGGAGTATTTTGGACCACGAGTGGTGATAAGATTTTGTTGTTAGTGAATTTGCGCGAAAAGATAATAAGTTCCGTCTTCCTGGGATTCACTTTAAGTTTCCATTTGTCAAAATACGGCGTCAATAAACTCAGGTGATGTGCAATGCGAGATTTCGCAGCCTGAGCATAAAAAGAGGATGCGTAGATAGCCGTATCATCAGCGTATAGTGCTATTTTTGAAGTGGGAAGTTTTGGAATGTCTGCTGTATACAATGTATACAGCAGCGGCGAAATCACTGCTCCTTGTGGTACTCCTGCCGCGATGCGTCTTTTGGCAGAAGTGGAATTCTCCACTTTCACCTGGATGGAACGGTTTTTTAGGTAAGACGCTATCAAGGGAAACTAGGTAGAGTGGCAGTGAATGCACGGCAAACAACTTGTACAGCAGGCCTGTGTGCCAGACTGTGTCAAAGGCCCTTTGCATGTCGAGAAGCAGCATAACCGTACTTTGAAGCTTATTAAATGCTTCATAGGCATCCGTTGCGATCCTAGCAGTCTGCAGCGTTGTGTTGTGTCTTGGTCGAAAGCCAAACTGCTCATCCGGGATTAAACTTCGAAGCTCGGCTGCTGCCTGTAATCTCGAATGGATGACCTTCTCGGTTAATTTGCCGAGGGTGTTCAAGAGGGAAATTGGCCTATAAGAGGCGGGTTCGGTCGGGTTTTTGCCCGGCTTTAGGATGGGGATTATTACAGCGTTTTTCCAGTCCTGTGGGAAGTGCTGTAATTTAAGGCCTACGTTGACTATTTGTACTATTAGCACAATAGTTTTCCGCGGTAAGTTTTTGAGGAGTAAATAAGGGATTCCGTCTGGCCCGGGGGCTTTTCGGCTAGGGTGGCTCCGAAGACACGATTGTATCTCCGACGGGGTTGTTATATAGGAATGCAAAATCGAGGGTGGTATAGGATACTTCCGTTCTACAAAAACAGCGGTCTGTCTTTCTATTTCGTTATCCTGAAGGGCTGGTTGGACCTTGTGTACTTCTGCCAAAAAGTCGGCGAGCAGCTCGCACTTGTCACTGGTGGTAATATAACTCCGCCCCTCTTTTTCAAGAGCGGGGACTTGCTCATAGCCTTTTCGCAGACTTCTCGACAGTTTCCACAGAGAATTGTCACGGGGAGTCAGATTTCGCAGTTTCTCCGCCCAGGTATAATTCCTGTATGCGGAGATTTCGCGCTGTATGTCTCGTGCAAGCTCTGCTGCCATTATTCGATCGGCAGATTGCCTGAATCGCTGCCAACGCTTCTTGATTCGATTTTTTCGCCTTAATAAGGTCCAAAATTTCCTCAGGAAGATTGTCGCGCCGCGGTCTGTTCGGAACTTTTTTGGCCAAAGCGTGCTGTGTCCGTTGTATATTCCTGGTCAGACCTTTTACCGCATGCTCTAGAGCTTCGACAGTGTCAATCTGGCCCGGAATACACGTCAGGTCTTGTAGTCGTTTTCGATATTCGCGAAAATCGAAATTTTCGTATGAATATCGAAAGTCGTTAGTTTGTGTGCGCTTTAAATCCCTAATGTCGAGGTAAATGGGCAAATGGTCACTGCTGAGGGCGTCTATAACCACCATCTCCGTGAGATTGGTGAGTCCTTTGGCAATTCCGAAGTCGAGGTAGGATGGATTCCCTCCACTGTTCGGGTAATACGTTGGGGATGAAGTGGGCATAACGAGTAGGCCATTGTCGCGAACGTAGTCGGCTAGAAAATTGCCGGCTGCGTTTTTATGTCCAGGGTTATTGAATAGTGGATGGCGGGCGTTGAAATCTCCCATTAGCAACACCCTATTGGTGTTTATGAAGAATGGATCGACATCAGCGGCCTGTAAGCGTACGGTGGAGAAATAGCCACAGTAGATCAAAACTCCATCAGGAAGTTCAACGCCGACGTTCTCTATTGCTGACTGCCTGTGTGGCAGTCTCCTGTATGGAATTGACGTTTTGACCGCTATGGCCACCCCTCCCCTTGAACCGGGCCTATCGGCACGTTCGAGCCTGTACCCCCGAATCCTAAGTATATCCCCGGGGCGCAACCATGTTTCGACAATCAACGCCAAGTCGATATCCTCGGTCCGAAGGAAGTGCACAAACTCACCGAGACGACTCCGGAGTCCGCATGAGTTCCATTCTCCTATCCTCATAGGGCACAGTTGGCAAAATCAGGGCTTAAAAATCGAAGCTGTTAATATCTTCATTGAAGAACTGCGCTGAGACTAGGAATTTGTCTGTCTTCGAGATGCAACCCCTCAATGCAGCGCTGTAAAATCTTACCGCCTTGATCACCTCCTCCAAGTTGATTTGCGACGACAGCTCGACGAATTCCCGCTGGACACTGCCCAGCATTTTTTTTTTTTTGTTTGCCCGGCGGCGGCTGGAGGATAAAAATCTTCTCGAAGTCACCCAGTGTCCCGTGACACCGGGTAGTGTTGGATTTCTACCAACTAAAAAACCCCCATTTTTTGACTGCAAGTTTCCGGGAGTTATCCTTTAAAACTTGTGGTCTTCTTTAAGAATGGTTCAGCTCTGGCATCCGTATGCCTTCACCTCTCATTCTCTCCATGCTAGCTGGCTGCTAGAATGGGCATCTTACTAATTTTACACAAGCACTATACTACTTAATACTGCCTAATCACACTATCTTAAAGTTAGTTACGGCACTCTGCAGTAAACTGCTGTACCTATTTGTTGCCCTATTGGGCCAGCTGGTGCCTGGGCCTCTTTTTCCTGGGCCCGTTGTCCTCTGGGGAGTAGGCTACGGCATTCCGGAGCTCTTCAAAGGGGTGATTTTCGGCCTTTTCGAAGGTCGTGGCTGCTTTTCGTTTCATTAGGTCTCTCAATGACTGCCCAGCATGACCACCGCGTTCCCATTTATACCATGGGCTGGGTGGGCGGAGCTCGTCGGGACAGCTTCGTGCTGCCTCAGCGGAGGAAACTCCGCTAATGAAGGCGGTGGCGGGGGCAGCATGGTCCTGTTGGCGTGACTTGGCGCCATGGTCCTGCTGCTTAGGGGTGAAGGGTGGATCGGGCCAGGGGCTCGACTGGTTTAACCCCAGGCTGGCCTCGTTTTAAGAGGAGCAGGGACGAAACGCTGCTTCTCCGCCGGGACTTGCGCCTGTTTGTAAATGTATACTGGGCAAGCCTCGTCAAAGCTACGATGAGGCCCACCGCAGTTAGCGCATTTTAATGTAGCCCCAACGGGGCAGGCGGTGATTTCATGCCCCCCAGCGCATCGGGAGCATTTAAAGTCCCGGTGGCAGTTCCCGGAGACATGGCCCCAGCCCTGGCATCGACGACATTGTGTCAGGGTCTTCCGGTTTTTGCGGGTTTCCCACGAAACCCTGACACTGCACACCACCCTGGCCTTATTGATGTCCATGAAGAGACATGCTGTTTTCTTGTTCGTGAGGTGAGTTGTTTGTATGTTGTTGGTTAGTATAAAAAGTGGGTGAACAGTTGAGTGTTTAGGTTTAAATCCGAATTGGTATTGTGGTATGTGTTGTCCAACTGATTATTGCAGTCTGTTTTTTATTATAGTTTCAAAAAATTTACTCAGTACAGGGAGTAGTGTGATAGGTCTTTAGTTTTGTATTGTGTATTGTCTAGTCCGGTTTTAGGAATTGGTATTATTATTCCTGTTTTCCGGGTATCTGGTATCGTGTTAGTTTCAATACAGTTGTTGAATAGGTTGAGTATGTGTGTGTGTGTGTTTGTGGAGTTAGATTATCGTAGCTTAACACTACAATGTAGTAGAGGGTTTATTTAGAAACTATTTACATAAGTTCTCTATCAGTTGGTTAACAGGTGAGCTATTGCTCAGTACGCATTTTTTATTGTCCCGTCTTGCTTTTCTTTGTTTCAGTGTCTTGATTTGCCTATTTGTATTAATCATTCAGCACATTTCAGCCTTGCATGTATCGATATTTCATGTTGTAAATTTATATTTGATTTTCGATCATTACCAGCAAATGATTCATTGTGTTCACTCTCATCAAAGTTAGGAGTGCTATGGCATTTCATGTTATTTATTAAACTATTTTTGTAGTTTAATTATTTTTATATTTAAAATGAGATTTCAGTATATACATTGTCTCTCGATCGGCCGGAAGGGTGGTTAAACCTATTTCATCTACTTCTGCTAATAGCTCCATTTTTCATATTGAAGAGTTTTGTTTAATACTTTCTAAAAAGGTGAGAAAGGAAGCTTTTGCACTCTCCTTATAAAGCGCAAATATAATCGAGTTTAATTGATGGTTGTAACTTCGTACGTGTAAAGATCATGTTCTGCCATATATTCTTCCGAGATAGAGCCAGTGTTGCTATAGCATTTATATATTAACTTCGAATTGAGCAAGAAACTCTCTCAGATTTCGGTTGTATATCTAATTAATTATTATTATTTAGGTTTGAAACCTTCATCAAATCACAAAGAAATAATCACGTTTTTCTACTTTGTTATCACTTGATTTTTTCACCTGACTCGCGTTTTGGTAGCTATGCAACCATCTTCAGAGGAAGATTAAAAATGCGGTTTTAATCTTACTCTGTGTCGACAAATTAGTCAAATTCGGTTATTTTTCTCTAATTAAATGAAGGAAACTTAAATTATTCTAACTTCCAATAAACGTATCTTAGCCATTATCATAGAAATGTAAATCTTTTCTTTTAACGCTTGGCATCCTTCCACAACCATCAATTTTATTTTCCGAAATTGTCTGTGTCAACATATCACGTGCGGTGTGACAGTCTTATGTTTACTTGCTTCTGTCTCATTTATTGTTGTTTAGGCGCGATATATGTCTATGGCTGCTGAAAGGCTTCTTCTTATACTCTTACTTAACACCGATTAATTGATGAATATATTTTCATATAAATGGCAAACATGACTTTGGTAACTGAAATAATTGCTCACAGTCCTAAGGAGCGGGTGAGCACTCTCTTTTTGATGATTTTGATCTATCATGAGCTTTTTTCCACTTATTTGCTGTGTTTGTCTTGCCTTCCAACTCATTACTTCAATTGATGTTTTATATTTCACTTCACCTTTTACCGTCAATTGCATTCTTTTTTAACTTGATTATTAGTCCGTTATTCCGAGCTTTCCATATCAAACTATCTTACTGCATTTGATTAATAGTTGGGTTAATGATGATCGATATTTATCTAGAGTCATTTCTAACCACGTCCTTGTATTCTTTATTATATTATATGTTCATACTAGTGGTATAGAAAGCTCACGGCACTAAACCTATCTGGTGCTGTATAAATATGTTATAAAACAGGTATTAATTATGTATTAGAAAAAGAAATCATTTGGAGTTCTATATTGTTGAAAAAAATTTTAAATGTCTTAGAAGTCAGTTAAACGGACAGTTTTTTAATTTTATAGAACATCAATCAATTACTGATATCATATCACCTTTCGAGCGAAGCTGACCTTGGAAATCCGTACGGTTAGCTTCTGCACTTTGTAGTTGTTTGATAGAGGACATTTTCCGAAATCCGAAGCACAGTTTCCTCCACTCCGTCTGTGGAAATGTGTCTGTGGAGTAGTGTCTCATTCCAAAACTATCGGATAAGAAGTTCCACATGAAACAATCAGATTGCTCGAGCAGACAGATGTTTAAGGAAAATCGTTCATAAATCTATCCCAAATGAACAGCAAGAAAATCGAAATATTTCTAGTATAATTTAATCTGATTATAAAAAATTATATGAGAAATAATAATGAATTGATAAACGAATATTTAAGTCGCTATAGTTGATTATGTGAGTGTTCGATACCGGACAACACAGTGTTAAAAAGTTCCAACGAAGACTCTCTCCAATCTTTTTTACATTTAATTTTAAAAAAAGTACAATTTTCCATTAAATAATTTTTGATGATTCTCAGAACTGATAATTCTCAGAAGCCTTCGCCGATCGGGCCCCGTCAAGTTCGCGTCTTATATATTCTGGTTTCATAGATAGTTTTTCTTCTTCTGTATCCGTTTTAGGCATTCTTTCATAACACAGTAATTGCTAGTTCTCAGGCTTCATATTTAAATCTTCTGATTTAATTAATGTCTTGCTGCAGCTTCTTGTTCCATTCTTAGCTGCCCATTGTTTTTCCGTTTGTACGTTGATATGAATAGTTTTCCTGCTTTTTAGTAGTAGTAGTAAACATCTTTATTTCTAAAAAAGGCTATCGACCTATCGGTCTTTCTGCCCTTGTTTAATACATGTAGTCTTAATCTAACCTGCTTTTTATTTCCTATAAAATTCCTTTTTAAAATGTATTTACTTGGGAGTTGTCTTATCTGTTGTGTTTATATTGTTTTGAGCAGTATTTTATATTTGTTTCGGAGAAATTGGTTATTTACATCATTGCTTCCTCATTTCCCATTTAATATAAGTTCTAGCTAAGGTTTCGTCGCTTTAAACGATATTATTTAATAATTATTTCTATTTAATGATAATGAAAAACCATTAACCGATTACTTAAGCTAATAATTGATTTATTCCATGACATTTACAGACAAACATATTTGTTCAACGGTAATTTAGCGGAGCTTAGCACGTTATTCAGTTTTATATATTTAGTTGTTATTTTGCTATTTTAGAAAATACTTTTTTGTGTTTTATATTACTTAAATGACGAAATAGTTCAACAATGTTCTTTAATTGAATACTCGTCTCCGCTTTGAAAAATAATAATTGTCTGACTCGATCAGTTGCTATTGCTCCTACTTGGATGGATTACTAAATAGTGATGGTTGTAATAAAACTAGAAAATATCTAGACTGTCGTGGACTATATTCTTCATCTAATGGCAATGACAGAAGGGATGACTTTAACGTTGTTGCCAACAAAAAATTTTCTCGCATTAATCCTACCCATAAACTAGTTTGTTAACCAATTAAATTGTTCCGATTTCTACTGGGGATATTTAGCCTGCACCTGAAAATCCGAAAAAGAAACATGACGTTATATTCCTTCTTGATAAAAAGCACAAAATTGAAAATGTACAAGAATACTTGTACGTCCTTTTATGATGCTGTATTTGTAGGAAATACGTTGCTTTACGACATTATTTTCATGGTGAGATGACCTGCTTTAATGCTATTTTACACAACGCTCTATTCCTGGAATCTGAGTAGGCCACCCAGTCTACCATCCTTACCGAAATTCTTTCCTACCGAGAAACACTCAAAACAATGCAGTTTTTCACTTCGAGGTTATTCTAGTTTCTACCCTTATTCCAAAGGCCGGTTATCCAGAAAAGCATCAGGTAGATTCTATGGAAAGTAGTAGGCTACGTTGCCAGATCATTATTAGTTCCGATAAGCCGTTCTCACTCTGTATATAAGACAAGGATCAGAATATTTTCTTGATCAACGCTGCAAATGTCTCAAGGTGACACCACTTACTTGACCCCAGCGCCACCCTAAACGCATCATTCTACGATTAGCTAATTGTAGTGCTCATCAAATCGTTTTAAGATACGAATAGATAAAAGGGCTTTAGAGTAGGACAGTTTCACATATATTCTCTCGTCCATATTAGTCGGTCTCTGATCTGTCCGCCATTAGGCTCATACACATACAACCCACAAGAGTTATACCCTCGTGCAGCACTCGTGTGACCAAAAGTAATATTGTACGTGCAATTGTTAGAATCAGTTAAATCCTTGTAAGTATTAGAACTAAGTCCTGTACACCAAAAAAAAAACGTTTCAAATCAATCAACACAAGGGTTATTTAAAGTTTCTATTTCTTTGTTTTAGAAAACTGAGCTGCGATTGACAACAAAATGCCTCAACTCCTGCCAGTGGAAATTTGGTGTAAAATCTTTCGATCCTTAGATGAAATAGCACTATTAAATGCATCAAGCGCTTGCCCCTGGTTTCTCGAGATCATCCAAGGTGATCCAATCTTGAGAATCGCCCTTCAAAATGCTATTGAACAGCAAACGCGTCAGGTGAAAAAAGTGGTGGCGCAAATTAATAGTATAACGTCGGAATTCAGATTGTTTTCTCTTTGTTATAATCCAGATGATCACCAATTGCGCCGTTGTAGGTCACCCAGGGTTTAGTGCTAAGATTGGATTCTGATAATATGTATTAAAATGATTTTTTTATTAGATTCATAAATTATATATTAGTTTTCTATATCAATGTATAACCTTATTATAACGCAATGAAATTTGGTGTGGCTGAAAGAATGTCAGTTCCAACTCAATAAAACATATTTTAATTTATCAGCACTTTTCAATTAGTCTGCTTTAGACATCTTTAGGTAATATCTATTGATTGTCTAGGCTGAAGAATTCAGTCTAGGCAGAAGTCATTTTTGGAGCCTCGTTCAATTTGCGACAAACAATCTCCCTTTGCATGGTTAGATTTTTAGGTTAGAATTTTTAATTGGAAATATTTAACACACCGTATCTCAGAAAACGAATTATAAGCAAACTGTCATTATTTTTTTCTGCAGAATAACTCCCTGAAATGTGACGCACTTATTTACTAGCACTCTGTATATTATATTATAAAATCCACGTTTTTCAAGCATTTAACCAAAATGACATCGATACACGAATTGGTTAAGAACAAGGGCTTTTTTCGGTGCCTTTGCGCAGTCGCAGCCTACGCGCTGCCGAAAAATCGAGGCTGCTCAGCCGCATTGCCAAACTGCTACCAAAATACAAAATCTCAATCAAACCAAAAATGTAACAAATTCTAAATTAACAACTTTCCAGAAGTACGTCCTTAGAGGAAATAGTAGCGCAGTGTCAGTGAAGGAAAGCAATATTCCAGAACACGGAAGAAACTATTACATTATTATAGGAACGTGTTTTCTAAAATTTATGGGTATATTTCGGTTGAGCTTAACCATTTTTCCCACGTTCGATTTCTCTAGCAACATAAATTAGTTCATCGTGAAATTTGTTAATACAATGAAGAGAGAGAAGAAGAGTTAACCCAAACGAAACTTGAAACTTTAAAAATCCATTATTTCAGTTTGATTGTCTCTGGAAAACAGAGCGCGTGGGTGACGACCACGTGGATAAGGTAGTGGTAGTGATAGTACTGGCAACTGCGCGAAAATTTTCGCTTCATGGCGACCTTTGTTTTGTTTTGGAAATTGGTGTATTTCAGAGGGTGAAAATTGGTGGAAAACGGCATTTTCTCGATAAATCTATAGGAAAAATGTTTGTTATGATATTTTCTATAAGGTGAGCATATTTTTAATCGGCAAAGCTGCAGTCTTAAAAGAAGCCCTTGTTCTGAACAATTTCCAACGAATTACATTCTGCGGACAATTTGTATAAAAAACAAAGGACTATGAAAATGTTACTTCTAACATTTGTTTGAGGAATGAACAACTTTCTAGAACGGTTTGTTAATAAAAACAAACATATTGTTAACAATTCATACAATTGTCGATATAGGGAGAGTTCTACCGAGAGTTCACATGTGTTTAGAGAAAGTCACATCCAATACTCACAGAAAATAAAAGTTTGGGCAAGCATTTTTCCTAGAAGAAAATGTCTTCTCTTGCTCGAACCAAACACACAATCGAATGTTGGTAATCGAAAGCCATCACCAACAGGTAGTTCAAGATCTTATGCGACGTTGCCCGATTGATTACTTGTTTGTTCATAAGCTTATAACTTCAACAGTCGTGTACTACGCCCTGTACGTAATCAAATATGTATTGAGACAGTGCAAAAGCATCTGTAAATTAGCAAATAAATGATATTAGTTGTAGTTTTCCCACTTACATTTTTCTTTTAATTCAATGCCATCACCAAACAATGTTGTCAGATAGTACCACAAGTCGTATGCCACGGTGCCTTTTTTTCCCTGGATAAGTCGTCTTCGCATACTAAGTAAGACAAGGATGAAGGTAATCTTTCTAACAAAAGTTATTAGTCTGACAAATGAATATCACCTAATTGACCACAGTGCCACCTAAACTCGAATCATCAGAGTAGATAAAGACAATGCTTATTAAAACTTGTCAATGAAGAATCATATATAATACTTAGGATCGGACAATTTAGTTTCTCGTGTCTGATAGAATTAATCATCGATTTCATATATTATAATAATTCATCGACAGAACCGCGTTTTGGCCAGCATCTTCAACGACACAAGAGTCTTTCAAAGTTTATGTTAACTATAAATTTCCGAGTGATATATTACAAAATGAGTGACTTCAGCGATGGTAAAGAAAACTCCTTCATCTCCATACTTCCAGTGGAAATATGGAGCAAAATGTTTAGGTATTTGAATAGGAGGTCATTGCTAAAGGGTGTTCCAATAAGAACGAAGGTTTTGAATTGCGCGCCATTTGTAGATCATGATGATTTGATCTAATGTCATGATTTGACATTAGACAAAAATGCCGTTCGTTAGTAGACAGCAGGAGGTTAAGTAAAATGGAGCGGTTTAATACATAGCAACGAATTCTCATTGTGAAAAATTATTTTCAAAGTGGTGGAAGTTTTGCAGCCACAGTTCGAAAAATGCGTACACTTATGGGCCATCGGAATGCTCTAACTGAAGCCACTGGGAGAAAATTAATGAAGAAATTTCAGCAAACGGGGTTTGTTAATAAAGTGAAAATAGAAACACGTGTTCGTCCTGGTCGCTCGACTGAAAATATCGCAGCAGGACGTGCAAATGTTGAGGAAAGCCCAACCACATCAATTGGGCCTAGAGCTCAGGAAATTGGTTTGGATCCACTATACATCGAATTTTAACTAAAGATTTGAAGCTTCATGTATACAAAGTTGAATTGGCTCCAGAGGTAAAACCGAAAGACCATGGGCAACGAAGAGCGTTTGTTGATTGGATTTTGGAACAACGACAATTGGACGGTGATTTTTCAAGGAAAATCATCTTTAGTGACGAGGCCCATTTTCATCTTGATGGCTTCGTTAATCGACAAAATTGTCGCAATTAGGGTTCCGAAAATCCACGAGTGATCGTTCAGAAATAGATGCATCCAAAAATAGTCACTGTTTGATGTGCATTGTGGACTGGGGGCATCAGCGGACCATTTTTCTTCGAAAATGCAGTTGATCAAGCAGTAACTGCGAGTGGTGTTCTTTTTTGTGCCAAAATTGCAAAATATGGATCTCAACAGTATGTGGTTTCAACAAGGACGGTGCAACATGCCATACAGCCAGAGAAACTGTTTGAACTGTTATACTGAATTACGTTTCGTATATTTTCCTGACTGTACTTTAATTCATTCCAATGTATTCCTGGGTTTCAGTCAATTTTATTGTTTAAAATGTTACAAATACGTTTCGGTGTCTTTATCCACCATCATCAGTTTGTGTATATAGTTGCTACCAACTTCACATTTGACTGGTCACTCCAGTCAAATGGTCCAGTCAAAACTGAGTGACCAGTCAAATGTGAAGTTGGTAGCAACTATATACACAAACTGATGATGGTGGATAAAGGCATCGAAACGCATTTGTAACATTTTAAATAATAAACAATAAAATTGACTGAAACCCAGGAATACATTGGAATGAATACTGAATTACTGGACGAGTCATTTCCTGGTCGTGTTATTTCTGGTTTTGGAGATCGTCATGGATGATCTGGGCGGCCAATGATGCGATTTGTCGCCTTTGGACTTTTTTCTTTGGGGTTTTTTAAGGCGGCGGTCCCACAGAACCACCGATGATCACCGGTGACCATGAAGTAGATTTCCAACATATGCAATTCCCATTGAACGGTCTCACAAAACGCTTCACTAGCCATCCACTGCTAACCACCGTTTCGAAATTTCCGACGCGTTCTAAATATGGTAGTTTGGTGGAAGGCGGTAAATGCGCGCATGCGAATTAGAAATTATGTCGGCTTGGTTTGGGCCCTTTCATATATAGTACGTAAAAAGTGTGGTTAGAATCTTGTAAACAGTGGAAGCCGGTGGATGATCGCTGTGGGACCGTTCGTTGCAGATTGCCTGATTTTAGTCGGTGGTAGTGGGTGATAGTTGATGACGATGGTTGCTGTGGGACCACTGCCTAAAGCCACAAGTTTATGTGAACAAACCAAAAACGATTGAAGCCCTAAAAGATGAAATTCAACGCTGTATCTCTGAAATACCGCAAAATTTATGCGCAACAGTCCTTGAAAATTTCATGATAAGAGCACGTCTGTGCCAGCAAAGCCGAGACGGTCATTTGTCCGATGTCTTATTTCATTCATAACCTCATGATGTGAACTTGATTTTTCAATAAATGTTTCAAACTTATGCCACAATATATATGTTTTATTTCAAATTTAAATCCGTCGTTCTTATTACACCCTTTATAATGCTATATCTTATATCACAACGTAAGAGCTGCGTGCTTAGAATGGATGGATACCGCGTGCATGGAGATAAGCAACGCAACAAACAATAATAAAAATATGCTGGGGGAAAGCGTTTCGCAACAAAAATTATTATAATTAAAAATATATAAATTGAAAAATATTAAGTTCACCTCAGATTTTAATAATATTGAATTAATTGCTTCAAAACCTCCAAATATGATTTAAACATGTAAAAAATTAAAAACAAATAATATTTAATAAGGAATTATTAAATAAATATTCTTTTACTTTACTCGGATAACATTAACATAACAGCTAATTCATCGCGAGAACGAAAGATTTTTGATAAATTGTTTCCGTTTAAATTTTCACGTATTTTCTGGTTTCGATGAAGATTTATTTCTACGTTTGCATATTACAATTACTGAATTTGGCGTTAAAAGTTGATTATTTTCTATGCTATGGTTTGAAAATGTATTTACAGTTTTGCTATTTTTTATATTTATTATTAAAAAACGATTTATTTTTACATCACAATGTGTGGGTTGCATTTTATTTATTTGATTTGAAGCCAGTATACTCTGTTCCAAATGTTTCGCAGTTTCATGTGCGAATTAAATGAATAAACAGGAATTATAATTGCTTATGACATGCCACTACATACCGAAAATGTTCCTTTACTCTCGCGGATTGTTTATCTTTTTATACGATTTTTTATCCACAGAATTTACTTATGGGAATTTTCCACATCCGAATTTAACACTCAAGAAGTTTTTTGCAAATTAATATTAAATATCAAGACTAATGGGTCGAATATGAAAATAAATTACAATTTAAAGAATTATAAAATCCCGACGAAAACGAACCCAAAAGGGTCGTAGTGGTCTTTGAACGGGACAATGACATAATTAATTCCTCTTTCTGGATATTTTCTAGTAGAGTAAAGTAGCCGATTGTGGAATACTGTTTTGTTTTTTGGAAAAATAAAAATGAAAACTTTAAGATTATTATACGCATTGTGGAATATAGATAGAGTGAAGTGTTATAAACAATAAACAGAAATAATAAAAGTTATTATAAAAGCAAAATGATGTATGAAAAACCATTTAAAAAAAAGTGCACTTTTTTCTAGCTCAAAAATGGGTGGGTAATGTGGAACACCAATATACCCTAATGTGGAATAGGTTTAATATTAGACTTGATTTTTAAATAGTTCGTGTTTTTTAAGTAAAGCAAAAGATTATTGGAAAATAAATACATTTATTTTATTACATTATAAAATACAAAAAAAAAGAATAAATGAACATACAAATTAGTAATAACAAAAACTTTTTTCTTTACCAAGTTATATGACCACTTATGCGGACCACTGTGTATTTTACACCATAACTGTCGATCCAGCATTTAATCACTATATAAGCTGCGCATTCGACATGAATAAATTAGTCTTAAGTCAGTAGGTAACGCAGTAACATCTCGCTGTTGTAAAACATTTTGGTTTGTAAAATAAACGGTTTTTAAAAAACAAGTTTTTACAACCAGAAACAAAATTGGCGCAGTCGGTAGGATCCTTTCAGTGCGGTTACAGTTTTCAAAAATCGATCTACAGTGAAAACCTTCCTGTGCAATCACGATCTCTGAAAGTTTTCGAGAATTCGATCGTGCAGAGAAGTTCTGTGTGAATCGAGAAAAAACCAGTGACCAACACGTCTGTTTCAACAGTCCAGAAAGGATACCCTCAACAGCAGAGCTACATCGTTCATCCCTCTACTTAGACTCCTAGCAACGCATCGCCTTTTGGTTGTCCAACAACGAAGCAGCTAGTAAGGACATATTGGCCTAAGGCTAGTGTCCACTACGTACGAAGTCGTACCTGGATAGTTTATCTTCCCGCAGCGGCATCGTTCGATACAGGAGCAAGATTGGAAAAATCGTAAGCGATTCATCCTATAATCGTACAGCCTGTTAATTAAGAAGAATTTTTGAAACAAAGAAGTTTCTCAATACAAAGAATTGAATTGAATATTGAATTGAATTTTGAATTGAATGAAAAAGTTCAAAAAAGTAATCTTAGGGGATATTACATATCCAAAACGTAGGTTATCAATCGCTAGCAACGCCAGTAACGCTTCTAGTAGTGACCTAGATCAATCGCAATCGTTTCCAGATAATTCTGAAAACATTTCTAGTCTATTTGAACCAATTTCAAATACAGTATCTATAAGTAAAATGGCTGACGCTTTGAGATCTACAGTATCACTTTTGAAAACCTTCGATGGTAATCGTTTTAATTACGGAACTAAAATGCGTTACTCCAATCAGTTGAGAATAATTCACTTTCTAAAATTAGTTCTTCAATTGAGTTCTCAATGAGGACTTTCATCACATGAGTTTTACAACTGCACAGTTTTACTCCATAATCTTACTTTACAACATCTTGCTTTCATTGTTTATAAGAACATTAAGGGTCATTATCTCTTTTTCAGATAATTACTCGATGAAGGAACTCGGGTTCCTTCAGAAGTACGAAATCGAGAAAACCTTGCGCGAAACGTTGTCAATGGTTTTTCCCAATGCTGCTGGTGCTTCTTTCCATCAAAACACGGTCTTGATCGTTGTTATTGAGTACTGTCTTCAGGGAGATTTTAAGAATCCGCTGTCCAGTTGCGGCAACTTTCACTTCCTCGACAACTCCACTTGCACTTCCTGATAAATAATTTGCTGGTAATAGACAACAGACGGGGGATTTCGCAATGTTCTCGTGTCGAAAATTTAACCTATTTATATTCTCCACAAGGAAGGTAAACCTTATGCATGTTGGACCGACATTGTTATACATTTTAACTTTTTAAGACGATCAGATTGTATCTACTGTTGCGATCTTTCTTAAAAAATGTCTATTTTGACTAATGGCTTGCCAAATGACCATGGAAATATTTAAAAATATTGCTTAATAACCAAGTTGAAAAATCTTCTAGATCTAATTTGTGTCCGAGTCCCAGTAAACATTTAAAAGAAATGACTTGTCTTTTAAAAAAGCAGTACTTTATGTAAAACCCCTCCTTTTATTTATATCAGTTATTTCAAATTCTTAAAATTATGTCTTAAATTGTGTTTTTATCACATGTTTGTAAAATTGATCAACTGAATAAACCAAATAAAATTTTAGGACACACCTTAATTTTAAGCATTGCAATAAATTGGTCCAGCCTTATTGGTGTGTGTCTGATTACGAATTGTTGAACAATGCTTATTTTCTTGAAACTAAATTCGTTTTGAGTTTATTTGAACAGGTCGGAATAACATTGATCTGTTTAAACAATTTTCGCAGACTCATCCCACTTCCATATTGCGGAATGTATAAAATACATCAACAAGGTTTCATTTTAGAGAATATCAGTCGTGATTTTCTAAATTACGCCCAAAATGGCATTCTATTGTAGTAGTGACCGTGTTAACAGTATAGAAATACTTCGCGTAAAATATGGTTTCTTAAATTTGAAAGTGGGTATTTCAATTTTCATAGAATTTCCATGTTGTGTACCGGATTACTATTATGGAAATATCTATTGTTGTAAAATCGTTTTAATACCTGTACAGATTAACAGCAAAAAACCACTTATTTACAATTACATAGAACAAAACGACACAGACTGCTGCATATTTGTAGAGACTAAAACCAAACTAGGACAAACACCAACGTACAGAAATTGGCAGTATATCTATCGGCATGGAAATACCATCAATCATGCCAGGGGCGGGGTCGCAGCTCTCCTAAAACCAACAGCTAAACTTGGAAGAGCAAATCCTCCTTTCCTCAACAACCCTTTGAACGACTGTCTACATTTTACCATACCATACTTAAACGACCTGATACATATATTTCTGACATACATACACCCACACTCCAACCTAGAACAAAACATACTGACTAAGGCGAGCATCTATAAATATGCAATAATTATAGGCGACTTTAACTTGAACACGAACAAAACGAAACAACTTAAAAGATTTTTGCAAAACTCCGACTTTATAAAACAGCACACCCCACCAACTTTTCTGATGCCCGCAAACCCAGACTCAACACCAGACGTTCTACTGCACACAAGAAACTTGACAAACATCATCAACAACATAAGCTTAACCAACAAACTTGGATCCGACCACCTAGCTATTACGTTTAACATAGACTTACAACATACGCAACCTACCTCCAATACACCTCCTATAGAGAAAAACTTAAACCTAACAAAGACTGACATAGACAAAGTGAAATAACATATACATGACTACATTCAATCACAAGCACAGCACATTTCAATAGAAACCATACAACAACAACTTTCACTAGCCATAGGAAAATTTAGCCCGGAAATAAAAAATGCTTTCTACCGACATACCCTACCCAAATACATACTGAGACTAATAAAACATAAGAGAGAACTGTACAGACTATATACAAACACTCAAAATAACGACCTAAAAAAAACAATGAACCAACTTAACAGAAACATTAAAACTCTGATTGGACAATACCGACAAGACAAATGGCTAGAAACATGTAAAGAAATACAGAAGGGCAAAGGCAAAACATACTGGCGAAAAATTAAGAAACTGGCGCAATACCGGAAGACTGGCACTACTGACGCAATTGACGAAAACGGAATAGAACGCTACACAGACAAAGAGAAAGCGGACGCATTCGCCAGACATTATCAAAGGGCCTTCAGCATATCGACAAACCCTAACTTCGACAATGACAACTGGAACTTGATCAACGACTGGTACTTGAACTATTTTAACAACTCACCAAACTATGCTTGCACACTGATCACAGACACAGAGTACGATGAAGCCCTAGCGCACATCAAGAACACTGCACCGGGGAAAGATAAAATTAAGGCAAAAGTCTTGAAAAGCCTAACTCAAGAAACACACAAACTGATCCTAACTGAATTGAACAACTGCATCACAAATGGCAAAATCACAGAAACATGGAAAAACGGCTTAATAATCCCTATACCCAAAAATGGACTGGACAATAC
This sequence comes from Dendroctonus valens, assembly GCA_024550625.1. Classification (NCBI taxonomy): domain Eukaryota; kingdom Metazoa; phylum Arthropoda; class Insecta; order Coleoptera; family Curculionidae; genus Dendroctonus; species Dendroctonus valens. The sequence goes on from JAJTJO010000528.1 coordinate 850,736, forward strand.
ACAACCGAGCAACTACAGACCAATTACACTGCTTCCAGTACTGGGCAAGATTTTTGAATGCATAATGAAGCAGCGGCTTGAAAAAGTGATTGGAAAGGATATACCTACCTACCAATTTGGTTTCAAACAGCATCACTCGACTGTTCATCCGCTCTTTATTTTGCCCAACAATGTACAAACTACCCACCTAACTGACAGACAGACAGCTTGCCTGTTTATGGACATTAACAAGGCTTTTGACAGTGTCTGGCATAGAGGCTTACTATACAAACTATACAAACTACACACACCAACATATCTACTACACACCATAAAGAACTTACTAGAAAACAGACAACTACAAGTAGGAATTGACAAAACACTGTCATTTTCCTTTTCCCCTGAACAAGGGCTCCCTCAAGGATCCCCGCTCTCACCGTTTCTCTACAATATATACTGCCATGACATATACAATTACAACTTACCAGACAAAAATCAAATCGACAGATCGGCATACATATTACAATACGCAGACGACACGGCACTTATTGTACGTGACAAAACTACTGAGAGAGCAGCTCAAAGACTCCAAACACTAACAAATAACACAATGACATAGTTTTATAAATGGAGACTAACACCAAACGCGTCAAAAAACCAACTTCTGCTCACAAACCACAGACTCAACGCTGACTCCCCTACAATAACTGCAGACGGCCAAACGACACAACCAAAAAACGACGTAAAATACCTTGGAGTCACAATTGACCACAAACTTAAATTCACTAAACACATACGAAACATCAGGGCAGAAACAATAAAGAGAACAAAACACTTCCGTTCACTAACCTACAAAGACAGAGGAATTAGCACAAGCACCGCCACCAAAATATATAAAGCTATTTGTAGACCCTTGCTAGACTATGGACATATACTCATGACCAAAGGAACAGAAAGGACAAAACGTTATATACAAACAACAGAACAAATTGCACTAAGACTAATAACACGAATAAGACACCCCCAAAACCCACTACACAACCCCTCCACCCAACTAATATCCGAACGCACAAACATGACAAAGATTTCGGAAAAACTCATACATCTATAGACAAAATGGACATACAACCCCTACAACTGGACCATACTGAATCCCCTTTGTCTTACAAGACCAACCAGACAATCCCGCTTCCGTTTCCCTACATCAACGCTACTCGAACACTTACAAACGCAACTGACTACTGGGCAATAAAATAATTTTTTCTTGTCATTAGAATTGGAAAGTTTATTTAATAAGATTATTAACCTAGAATAAGAGAATTTTCATCTTTGTTTTTTATTTAGACTAAGACTACATGTATTAAACAAGGGCAGAAAGACCGATAGGTCGATAGCCTTTTTTTTTAGAAATAAAGATGTTTACTACTACTACTACTAATACTAATAATAATAATACTAGTAATAATAGTAATATCAAAGTTTTGGCAAGAAACGTTGACGCAGCAGATTAACGATTGTTCCTCTTCCAAATAAAAATCAATAAAAACTTAGTAAAAATATAAATAACAATAACGCATTAATTATTCATTTTCGCTAAATGTGTAAAAGTATTCGATTAAAACAGTTCGAACAGAATTTCGAACTGTTTGAACTGGATGTCACATGTTTTATTTTGGTGATATCTGCAACACTTAATAGGAATACTTTCAGTTACATGTTTAACAAAATATCAATACTTTCAACCAGTTCTGCAAAAAAATAACCGAAATTTTATTTTTTTTCGCCGACGATCTCTCTCACAACCTCACATGCTGCTTCTTTCCCGCGTATACAAGTATGGAACAGTTGTTCATTTAAATTGAGCTTTAAAAGACTCAAGGGATTTAAGAAAGAAGGAGTTAACCATCGTATACTTACACGTGAACTATTTTTAAACATTTTAAAATAACCCCGCTACCTAGTAATTTGTGAAGGATTTAGAAAAACAGACATATAGTTGGCCTCTTTTTATGGTAAGCGCCCACTTTAAAACACATTAAGCTTCCAATGAGTGAGCTTATTCGATCAGACTCTAAGAGTGATAATAACGATTAATGTAATTTTACACGGATTTGTTTTTATTTATTTTTTTTGACTAACAGCATAATTTCGATCTTTCCGACTTATGTATCATTAGGAATTTTATCAAAAGAAAGTATTTGTTTATATATATATACACACACAGAACATATAACATTATTCATGTTATCCGACACCAAGGATTATGACCGAATTATTTATTGTCTAAAGAGAGCTGTGTATAATTTATACGCGCCTTTTAAGGGTGAATACAATAATAATAACAGGACATCTTAAAAATACGAAACGGATATTTTAAGTTCATTCCTCTTAAAACTAAAAGTTTGCAAAATCCACATTTTCAAGAAAAGGAAACAAGTTTAAAGTCGTATTAGTAAGACAAGTGTTAAAAGTTTCTAAACATTTTGAGTTCACTTTTGTTGGGTTTAGCATCTGAAGAACTGTTTACCCTAAAGGCAGAGTGTGACAGACAAAAATATTTCTTTGACTTTCCAACATTGCTTGGAAATAATTAATATGTTATACATAAAAAATTGTTATTTTATTTTGTTGTGAATTTTAACTTTTATTACATGTTGTATCGTTTTATTTAACTGTAACAGGAAAAAATATCCGATTTCTTTGATTGCATTTTACTGCTTTTTTTGAATAGCCTTGATTGATCTGCCTGATGAGTCACTTACTTTTATTGTGTGTTTTACTTTCACATCGATGAATATGTATGCATTAAAACAGTTTATGTCAGCTAATATAATTTTGTCTTCTGCTTTTGCCTTGATATACAAGGTATACCAGGTTTTATGATTAGGACTTTAGGTATGGCTAGAAGAAGAGAAGAAGAAAGAAAGGGGGGTCCCACCTCCCACGTACCACTCCCAGACCCTGAAGGGATCTGAAAGTGCCCCCGAAAGGATTTGATAGGTATGTTAATGGGACTTGTCGGCAAGAATTGAGGGAGTTATGTGTATATTGAATTGAGTTTCTTTATTTATTTATTTTCTAAGTTACAACTAATTTGCCGACTTGCTTCCAGCAACTGTGCAATTGGGTTAGAGGTAGGGTCCACCTAATTGTGGGTTTCCTCAGGAGGTTCCAAATACCCTCCTTTATGTGCTTACTTGAGTTGTGCATTTTCAATATGCACTTTTTGATTGTTTGAGTTTGAACTTTGCCCATTTATTGCAAGCAAGTAGGTTTACACTGTTTTGGGTATTGACTTTTTGGGATTTACCTTTAGGTTACTGTTCTGCTCCTTCATCAGTGTCTGACGAACTCAGCAAGGAAGTCCGAGTTTCCAGTGTCCATTAAGAATTCCAATAGGCGGCCAGGTCCTAGCATCAGGAGATTGTCCTCTGTTGACTCGGCGCCGAGATCCGGTAATCTCCTTCTGGCTGTTTCTGTAGACCTTTGCAGTCTCCAGGCCTCAAGTTGATCGCCGATTAAGGTGTTAAGATCTCGCTTGAGGGCGTTGTACTTATCGCATTTGAAGATCCTGTGGATCGGTTCATCCGGTGTTGTCGTGCTACAATTCTCGCAGTCTGATGAGCTGCTTTTGCCTATGCGTTTATAATGGGTCCTGAATTGCCCATGTCCCGTGAGAAGTTGGACTGTTCTCTTATTACAGATGAGATTTATGCTCTGTCTGCAATAGATATCGGGAAGCCATTGGTGTGTACATCTGCCCGTGTCCGCAGTGTCCCATTGATGCTGCCATGTGTTGAGCGTTCGCTCCCTCAGTTGCTCGTTCAGGGCCTTCTTGTTGAGCCTTTGCTGTGGTTCGATCGTGGAATCACCCCTCTGTATTGTGAGGCCTTGGTGGTGCTTCCGTTTGTCGAGATGCTCATAAATGAGTTCTTCGATAGGCGGGATGTTGGTCAAGACAGCAGCGGCCTCCATAGAGGTGGTGCTGTATGCGCCTATGATGGCTCTTGCAATTGCCCCTCTTGCAGAGTTGTACTTGATCCTGAATCGTGCCAAGTGGATTCTGTGTTCGAAGAGTGATGCTCCGTATGTGAACAAGGGCATTATGCCTATGTGGAAGATTGTCCTGAGTGAGGAGTGCGTGACGTTGTATAGCCTGCTCGTAGCCCTTCTGAGCCACTGAAAGATGCCCTTGGCTTTACTGCAAGTGTGTGTGACATGTGTTAGGAAATTTAGTTTCTCATCTAAGATTATTCCCAGGTATGAGTAGTTAGTGACTCTGGCTATTGGTTGAGTCTTTAGCCTCACCTTAGGGTTACGTGAGATTTTATCTCCGAACGCCATGTACTTGCATTTACTTAGCGAGAAGGTCAGCTTCTGCATTTCTGCCCAGTCCTCTAGTATACCTATTGCCTTGGCTATGTTGTCCTCCAAGGAGCCTCTGTTGTGCCCCCAAGTAGTTATGCATAGGTCGTCTGCATAAGCCACGATGTTTGCATATGCGATGGATTCAAATGCTTCGATTAGCGGGTCAACTGCCGGGTTCCACAGATTAGGTCCCAATTTGGAGCCCTGTGGGCAGCCTTTCTCTATTTGTCTGGCTATGTTTGCGTTTCCGCATTGGTATACTATGGTTCTATCTTCCAAGAAGCTTCTGATGATATTGTATAGATTCTTGGACGGGTTGAGCTTCTTTAAGGAATCCAGGACAGCTGGCCACCATAAGTGGGCGAAGGCCCCCTTTATATCTATAAAGATAGCGACCTTAAATTTATGATTGCTGCTCACGTCATTGAGCACTAGTTTGATAGCGTCTTCGGTGCTTTTGCCCTTGACGAATCCGAACTGCCGATCTTTGTGTAGTTCGTGATTTGGCTGGTCGTCCAGCAGTTGAGCTTTAATATAATGCTCCAGCATTTTACCAAATATTGCCAGTAATGTGAGCGGTCGGACTGCCTTCGGGTCCTCATTGACTTTATTCCCTTTTGGGATGGTGACCAGTGTTCCAATCTTCCATGCTGCCGGGAAATATGCGAACCTGAAGCAATCGTTTAAGATCCTAGCTAGAAATTCCGCTATTGCAGGAGCCACTGTCTTTATTGTATTAAAATGCCTGGGATCTCATCGGGTCCGCAAGCTCTCTTGGTGTTTATCTGAATTAAATACTCAAGCACGCTGTCCTCTGTGATGGAGTCCATTGCGTCTATTTTGCTGCTGTGGTAGATGTTGGCCTGGTCTCTGAGTATCGAATGTAAAGCAGAGTCTCCCATTGGGTCATCTGTGTGTATGGAGGTGTTGACCATCTCTGCAGCGGTATCTTCGAAGGTGATGGTTGCCTTGCCGGTGTTACAGTCGAACAGTGATTGCTCATAGTTCGCCTTCTTGCGAGATTTTTGTGCCGCCAGTTTATACGGTAGGCTCCATGGGTCTTTGGTGAGTTCTGTGTTTACGAATTCATCCCATGATTTGGCTGCTGTTCTTTTCACGTATTCTCGGAATTTTCGAGCGTGTTCGTGATACTCGGCAAAGAGACGGTCCCTTTCATGCGCTCTTCTTTCCCTTTGGGCTGATCTTCTGCTATTGTACATTCGCTTCTTTAATAGTTCCGCTCTTTCATTCCACCACACGGGTTTGCGGGAGTATATTTTCCTGATGGGAATTGAGCGTTCAGCGACGAGCTTTAGGCCCTCGGTGAGAGCGCGGATCCTGAGATCGATATTTGCCGTGGTAGGCTGCCAGATTGTGTACTTTTCGATTTCTGCCATTAGTTGTATGGTCAGATCGATTGCCTTGCTGGAGTTGATGGTGTTTCTTACTCGCTTGAAGGTGATGCCTTCGTTTCTAGTTTGATGTAGGACATAGTCGAATGTGATCAGCCGATGGTCACTGATCGATGTGTTGTGCACAGTCCAGTTGGATGTTCTTATGCTTGCCTCCAACGTGGATATCGTTACATCTATATTGGTGCCTCCCCGTACTCCACCGAAAGTTGTGAAGTTGCTTATTTCATTTCTGATGAAGAATCCTTCCCTATTTAGGAAGGCAATGAGATTTTTTCCTCTTGAGTCTATACTGTCTGAGAACCAAGCAGGGTGATGTGCATTGGTATCAACTGCGTAGATCTTGGGTAGCTGACTTTCAGTATTTAGTTCCTCCATGTAGGAGAGATATTTCTCGACGATTGCGTCCTTTTTCGGTGGCCAATAGAAGGAGCCCATATAGACCCGTGACCCACCTATGGAGACAAGAGCGACTGCTGCATGTTCCTCTGTGTATTGAGTCAGTTTAAGTGTTTTTACTGTTGGATTTAGTATGACTATGCATGCTTTGAATTTACTTGTTTGTTCTGCAATTAGCTCGTAAGATCCAGCCGCAAAGGGCATATTGAATTTATCCTTAAGTTTGTGACAGTAAGGCTCCTGCAAAAGCAGGATGTCAATCTTCTTTTCGATTGCATCAGCAAGGGCGCTGTTGGTGGCATTATAGTCGTGATGAAGATTTTGTTGCCCTACCTTTAAAAGATTGGAGCTAATCTTCATTCACGTCAAAATCGATGTTAGAGACATAATTTTCCATCCTGCGTTTGTATGCAGTACACTTGGAGCCCCTGGGACGATGTTTGTTGTCCTCTATCTTTGCTCTTACGCAAAGAACGCATTTGTGCTTTTCAGTTTGCTCCTTTTTTGGGCATGTCCTTGAGTCGTGCTCTTCCGAGCAGTACCCACATGCTACCTTGTTCCTGCATTTGGGTGCCGTGTGCCCGTATCCCTGGCAGTTGTAGCATTGAGAGATGTATATTTTATCCTCTATTTTACAAGGGTGCCAGTCTAGGAACAGTGTTTTCATATGCAACAAGACTACTCTGGTTTTCGCATTGACTTCAACTGTCCAGTGGACGAAGTGCTTGTTTCTTGGGCCAAATTTATAGACTGGTGTAATCTCAATTTCCTCTACTCCTTGGAGGTTGTTTTGCGTAATTATTTCTTGAGTTAATGTGTCCTGGTTGATGTCAGATGGCACATTAAAGATTACCAGTCTTGGACGAAACTTGTCCAGACTTTTTACCTGTACTTTTAATTTCTTTTGAGCCGCATAATTTTTGACCTTATCTACGCAGTCATCCGATGTTTCGATGATAACCTTGTTGTCTTTGGTGGCGTAGATACGGTTGGGTTTGAACCCGACCTCTTTAGGCTTGATCGTTTGCATGGTTGCCCTTTTGAGTTCTTCCCCGGTGACTTGGTCGCCGTTCGAGGATATCTGTATCTTGTACGTTTTTCCCGTTGCGATCGGTTTTCGAATGCCCGCTACGCGTACTGAGCTACTTGTGACAGAAGCCACTCCAGCATAGGTAAGGGTTGGAGCCTTGTTTAGTTTTTGTTGTTGTTGTATATCGTTGATCTTTGCATTTTGTGCTTGGATCATTGCTTTAATTTCTACCATTTGCTCATTATTTTGTTTGAGCACGTGGAGTAGAGTGCCCTTTAAGCCCTGGGACAGTTCCTTGAGCTTGAGCAGGTATTTGGCCATTGATTTTCTAACTTCCTTTGGGACTTTGGGGATAAGTTCCTGCATACTGTCCACCGTGCTCTCGAGCGAGTCCATCTTGTCCTCTAGAAGTCCAACGATGGCTTCATCTCTTGGAGATTCATATCTGGTCCGCTAGGATCCTCTTTCGTCGCGCTCAAACTCCATATCGGAGCCCGAGTCCATCTTCCCAGATGTCCCCGGAGCAGAACAGGAGCTTTGGTCGAAATTCCTCCGACCTCCGAGGGGTACCCAGTCCCTCTTTACACCTCTTAGCCGTAGACAGGAGCTTATTGCGTAGTAAGACCCAAAAAGAACTCCGACTTATAGCCTGTCAGTCGTTGTCCGCCAGAAGCCCACGAGGAGGGGGGTGTCGACTTTAACCAATATAATAATAATGTAATATTATTGTTCACTTTGTGAAATTTTATTTGCGTCGCCTTCCAACAATAATCGCACCTCGGATAGACATCATTGGTTACGATAATGCCACTGCGCAAAGCTTTAGGTATGGCTAGAAAAACGCTATTATGACTTTTTGGAAAACACTTAAATCGCTCCCAAAAATTGATCTAAACCGCAAATACTTATTTGCTAAATTGGCATTATGCTTAGCAAATAATAACTATTATAGACTCTACATCGACCGCCATTCAAAACTATTTTCAGAAAATTTGCAAAAACGCTGTTATTATTCAAAATGCCTCTAGATTTTTTCAGTTCATTTTCAAAATTAATAGTTTTTAACAATAAATTCTGGTTTTAGCCTCAAAGTCCTGAAAGCCAATACTTGTGCGTTATACAATATCAGTATTTTAACAACACATAGTCCAAAATACTGATATGTCCTAAAATTTCCTTTTAAATCCATATACAACCAAGAAATCCTTAATATTCTCAGAAAACCTGCTGGATTTGTTGGCTCATCCCCACAAATCCCGGCCTGTATCTTTCGCAAGCCCCAATCCAAAGATTTGATTCAAAGCCTTGATTTGCACCAATAGATCCTCCAATTAAATGGCATAGTGTATGAAACAGACTAACCTTTTTCACATTAAAAACAGATTTTTATTTCAAAAAATTTATACGTTATTGGATATATGAGCACCTACAAATTAAATTTTGCTTTTTAAGTACATGGTAATAATTAATTTTACGATTTCAATATAACAATTTATTATATCGCTTACAAAATGGGCAGACTCAAACAGCAGTCATTCACATGCGAGTGCATTTTATTCAAAATATTGATTTGGTTTTGTTCACTTTTCACTGTTTGATCACTTTTGCAGAAATTATTTCACTTCTTCAGGGCTAAAATGTAGGATTACGAACAGTCTGAACAAATCAACAAACCATAATTAATTAACTAGTTGTAAATGATTAATTGCAGACGAACGAGGCAATTATGTTTACTTAAGTTATAAAAATATGTGAAAATCTAAATTTTTCACTTTATTGAAAAGTGTTGACAATATATTTGCAATTACAGCCGTTGTTTAACTGCAAGTCCATGATAAGAAGTCTCGTTGAAAATGTAACAAATAACATTACATTACAACTACAAAATGTACAAAAGACTGGATATGACCTTCTCTAAATAGATGGATGTTCTCGTAACGATAATGGCAGTAATTGTTTCTTAACACTTCTTCTTATTTCGCCGTCTCCTTATGAAAGTTGGCGATCCAAATGGCCAATGTGGTTTTGGAAACAGCTACTCGAAATATATCTGTGGATGTGCGCCCAAACCACCTGCGAATGTCCTTTAGCCATGAGTTGTGGCGTATTCCGATGGATTTTTTGCCCTGAATCTTCCCTTCGATGATGAACTTCATAATTTCGTATCGGCTGTCCCTAATAATATGTCCCAGATACTGTGTTTTCCTTTCTTTTATAGTCTGTAGCAGTTCCTTTCCTTTGTTCATACATCTTAGAACTTCTATATTGGTTATCTTCTGGGTCCACGGGGTCCAGGGTGTTATGGGATCAAGGGTCCAGCTCTCACTGCCGTATAGAAGCACAGAGCACACATAGCAACGGAGGATGCGTGTCCTAAGCTCCAAGCTCAATTCCAGTCTAGTACAGAGCTTCTTCATACTAGCGAAGACCTTCCTCGCCTTTTCTATTTTGGATCTGATTTCCCTTTTAGGGTCACAGTCCTGATCTATCGAGGTGCCCAGGTATTTAAACGGGGAGACCTGCTCTACATCTTTGCCTTTTATAGTCAAAGTTATATTTTAATGTGTTTTGGAAAAGACTATGATCTTGGTTTTGGATATGTTCATGAAAAGACCATATCGTTCGCTTTGTTGTTACATTCCCTGTAATTCACTTGGACTGCTGGCTATGATGATGGTCTCATCCGCGTATCTTAAGTTGTTTATTACCTTCCCATTCACTACTATTCCTCCTGTTGTTTCGTCAAGTGCTTCTCTGAATATTGCTTCTGAGTATATGTTAAAAAGAAGCGGTGACAAGACGCAGCCTTGCCTCACTCCTCATGATCGAGGCGTTTTCTGACGTTTTGCCGTTTATTCGGATTGTGTCCGATTGCCTCCAATATAAGTCACCAATCACACGAATGTCCCTATTATCTATACCTGTAGATGTCAATATATGCATTCGTTTTTCGTGTTTAACGCAGTCAGTGGCCTTGGGATAGACTACAAAGCATGCGTATAGGTCAATATTCTTTTCTCTACATCTTTGTGTTAAGACTTTCAGATAGAAGATGGCTTCCCGTATGCCAACCCAATTCCGGAATCCAAACTGGGTTTCGTTAACTTGGGTCTCGCGCTGGCGGTAAATTCTTGGGTGGATTACTCTTAAGAATGCCTTTAGAACATGTAACATGAGACTTATAAGGCGGTAGTCGTCACAGTTCTTGGAGCCAGCCTTTTTGGGCAGGGTGATGAGCGTAGATCTCAGGCAGCTAACTGGGATCCTGCCTCTGGTATATATGCTGTTGAACAGTGATGTTCGAAGAGCAATACCTAATTCGTCGTTTTCTACCATAATCTTCAGAGTTTCCGCATACATGTCATCTGGATCAGTTGCTCTTCCGTTTTTTGTAGTTTGATAGCATATGTAACTTCATTTTTTGTAATTTCATGTCCGATTTCTTCAGCATCGTCGTTTTTTGGTGGAAGGTTAGACCTGTTGTCTTTTATTAACGTTTCGACATACTTTTTCCATCTTTTAAGTTTTTCTTCTATTCCAGCTACAATTTCTCCCCTGGCATCTTTCAAAACTGCTGCTGGTTGTTTTCGACCTCTTCCCACGAGTTCTTTAACTTTCTTGCGCATGTTGAATATATCGTACTTTGCTTGTACTGATTCTATCTCCTGACATTTTGCTGATAACCTCTTGATCTTTGGCTTCTCTGCGCTTTTTTCTGATTGTTTTGGTGAGTTTTCTGGATGTTGGTTTTAGAGTGAAGGTTTTTGCCATTTAGATTTTATAGGAATAGCGTTATAGCTCTTTAATGTGGTAGTCATCCCACGGCCGTTGACTAATTATGTTAGTTCATCCGCCTTCGGAATCTTTTTTTTTCGATTCCAAGGACAATGAGTTGTCCTACTACTTGCCAGTTCTTCCACCCGTGGCTGTTCACTGGCAAGAAGGGGTTACTTATATCGGTAACTGTTCGGTGGGTGCTAGTTTTAGTGCGCCCCGAGTATTTGATTTCCTCGGTACCACCTATATCTAGGAGACATTCCCCTATCCGCCACCTGGAGAGGCGCCCGATGGAGGATTAGCAACCCCACACGGATTCTTAACACTACTATTTAAATAAAAAATTCTTTTTATCACTAGAACAAATGTTTTTCACAAGTCCAAGCTCACCACCAATTTTCTGCGTCATAGACACACACAATTGAATTCTCCAAGCTGGGTCTTCGGCAGAAAGTTCTTGAAAGATTTTCAATTGATACGAATGAGAATTTTTATTTTAATTTCAATTCAATAAATTTTCTCAATACCTTTCTGATCGATTCGAAGAATCATGTATGTTCGCAGGGTGAGTTGGTTTCTATTGTCAGTACAAGAATTTATAAAAGTATAACAGATGCAAACACTTTAAATGGTCAATGGATTGTAACTACTATGACTCTTGATTTTAGGCGACTCGCCTGTTCAACTATCGTCCACTAGCGGGAGGCTCTCGCTCCATCGTTTCCTGGGGCACCCAAAGTCTCTTCGTCCCAATGGGGACTTGTCGCAAGCGATTTTCACAAGTCTGCGGTGGTTCGTCCTGCTTATGTGCTCATTCCATTCCTTCTTCCTGTTTGCTACCCATTCATTGATGTTCTTGACTTACAGGCTGTTCTGTATATTCTCGCTTCTCTCTATATCCAGCAGTATCTTTCCGGTGATTCTACGGAGTATTTTCATCTCCGCTGTCTCTCGGAGTCTTTTGGTTTTCGCTGTTTCATTTCCTGGCTTCTGCGGTATATGTCATCACCGGCCCCACGACGGTTTTGTAGATCCTCGATTTAGTGTCCGTTCCCATACTCTTATTGCACCATATTGTATTCAGGCAGCCAGCTATTCTAATTGCTTTTGTTGTTTGATCTCTCACCTCTGCCTCAAAATCCCCAAAATAATCTGCTCTATTACTTTACCATCAAGTTCCAGAAAGTAACTTAGAGGGGTTTTGGTCGGGGATTTTCCAGATTTAGAGACTTGGCTGTCAGGTTGAATAAGTGTAATAACCTTTGTAAGTCATCTTCACTTTCTGCAATGACAGCGGCATCGTCAGCATAACACACTATTTTAATTTCTGGATCGCCCCATTTTGTATCCCTTTAGCACTCGAACACTTTGAACAATTTCTTCCATTATTAAATTGAAAAGAGTAGGACTCAGGGAGTCTCCCTGGCGAATACCGCTACCCGCTGGTATTGATTCTGTGAGGTCTCATTCTATTTGTGCTCGTATTTTATTGCTTGTATATACCTATGTTCTCTATGGCTTTAATGCGATTGTGTGGAATTTTTAGTGGATAAACACAAAAGTTGTAAGGAATTGTATTCGAAATCAAATAACAAATTATATTCCTTCTCGCATGTTGTTTGTGCTTTTATTATCTTCAGCATTTTCTTTCGAGTGCATTGATGTGATTGATATTATCAGTATTTTAGATACTAAAATACGTTTTACGTTTTCATAAGCGATGATTATTGTAAGTCTTGAAACATTATAAAAGACATACAGAATATATTTATTTTACAACATAACCATCATCAGGTAACCGAAACGCGTCGTGCTTGTAAATAGATCATAGTGGCCTCTAACCGAAGTCTTATTTGCTTAATGTACTCAAGGCACTACCTCGGATTTAAACAAAATATGATATACAGAACGGTAACCTGAAGAAAATATAATAAGTTTAATAAATATATATTACATATCCCTTATTTATTTCTCCTAAAGTTTACAACACACTAGCAACATTTAATGATAATCACTAATAGAATGCTAATATCCTATTTTAAGCCTATCTAAGATCTAAGTAATAGCTTTTTATTGTAAAATATTCCCAAAAATCCCACAGTGACTTGATATTAGACAAAATGCTCAGCTACCACCGAACGTGAAAAGGACATGATAGTAGTAGTAGTAGTAAACATCTTTATTTCTAAAAAAGGCCATCGACCTATCGGTATTTCTGCCCTTGTTTAATACATGCAGTCCCAATCCAGATAAAAAACAAATAAGAAAATTCTCCCATTCTAGGTTAACAATGTTATTGAATAAATAAGATTTCAGTGGCAAGAAGAAATTATTTTATTGTCCACTAGTCCGTTGCGTTTGTAAGTGTTCGAGTAGCGTTAATGTAGGGAAACGGAAGCGGGATTGTCTGGTTGGTCTTGTAAGACAAAGGGGATTCAGTATGGTCCAGTTGTAGGGGTTGTTTGTCCATTTTGTCTGTAGCTGTATGAGTCTTTCCGAGATCTTTGTCATGTTTGTGCGTTCGTATAGTAGTTGGGTGGGGGGGTTGTGTAGTGGGTTTTGGGGGTGTCTTATTCGTGTTATTAGTCTTAGTGCAATTTGCTCTGTTGTTTGTGTATAACGTTTTGTCCTTTCTGTTCCGTTGGTCATGAGTACATGTCCAAAGTCTAGCAAGGGTCTACAAATAGCTTTATATATTTTGGTGGCGGTGTTTGTGCTAATTCCTCTGTCTTTGTAGGTTAGTGATCGGAAGTGTTTCGCTCTCTTCATTGTTTCTGCCCTGATGTTTCGCATGTGTTTAGTGAATCTAAGTTTGTGGTCGATTGTGATTCCAAGGTATTTTACGTCGTTTTTTGGTTGTGTCGTTTGGCCGTCTGCTGTTATTGTAGGGGAATCAGCGTTGAGTCTGTGGTTTGTGAGCAGAAGTTGGTTTTTTAACGCGTTTGGTGTTAGTCTCCATTTATAAAACCATGTCATTGTGTTGTTTGTTAGTGTTTGGAGTCTTTGCGTTGCTCTCTCAGTAGTTTTGTCATGTACAATAAGTGCCGTGTCGTCTGCGTATTGTAATATGTATGCCGATCTGTCGATTTGATTTTTGTCTGGTAAGTTGTAATTGTATATGTCATGGCAGTATATATTGTAGAGAAACGGTGAGAGCGGGGATCCTTGAGGGAGCCCTTGTTCAGGGGAAAAAGAAAATGACAGTGTTTTGTCAATTCGTACTTGTAGTTGTCTGTTTTCTAGTAAGTTCTTTATGGTGTGTAGTAGATATGTTGGTGTGTGTAGTTTGTATAGTTTGTATAGTAAGCCTCTATGCCAGACACTGTCAAAAGCCTTGTTAATGTCCATAAACAGGCAAGCTGTCTTTCTGTCAGTTAGGTGGGTAGTTTGTATATTGTTGGCCAAAATAAAGAGCGGATGAACAGTCGAGTGATGCTGTTTGAAACCAAATTGGTAGGTAGGTATATATTTTCCAATCACTTTTTCAAGCCGCTGCTTTATTATGTATTCAAAAATTTTGCTTAGTACTGGAAGTAGTGTAATTGGTCTGTAGTTGCTCGGTTGTGTATTGTCCAGTCCATTTTTGGGTATAGGGATTATTAAGCCGTTTTTCCATGTTTCTGGAATTCTGCCATTTGTGATGCAGTTGTTCAATTCAGTTAGGATCAGTTTGTGTGTTTCTTGAGTTAGGCTTTTCAAGACTTTTGCCTTAATTTTATCTTTCCCCGGTGCAGTGTTCTTGATGTGCGCTAGGGCTTCATCGTACTCTGTGTCTGTGATCAGTGTGCAGGCATAGTTTGGTGAGTTGTTAAAATAGTTCAAGTACCAGTCGTTGATCAAGTTCCAGTTGTCATTGTCGAAGTTAGGGTTTGTCGATGTGCTGAAGGCCCTTTGATAGTGTCTGGCGAATGCGTCCGCTTTCTCTTTGTCTGTGTAGCGTTCTATTCCGTTTTCGTCAATTGTGTCAGTAGTGCCAGTCTTCCGGTATTGCGCCAGTTTCTTAATTTTTCGCCAGTATGTTTTGCCTTTGTCCTTCTGTATTTCTTTACATGTTTCTAGCCATTTGTCTTGTCGGTATTGTCCAATCATAGTTTTAATGTTTCTGTTAAGTTGGTTCATTGTCTTTTTTAGGTCGTTATTTTGAGTGTTTGTATATAGTCTATACAGTTCTCTCTTATGTTTTATTAGTCTCAGTATGTATTTGGGTAGTGTATGTCGGTAGAAAGCATTTTTTATTTCCGGGCTAAATTTTCCTATGGCTAGTTGTTGTTGTATGGTTTCTATTGAAATGTGCTGTGCTTGTGATTGAATGTAGTCATGTATATGTTGTTTCACTTTGTCTATGTCAGTCTTTGTTAGGTTTAAGTTTTTCTTCCTCCTTAATACACCTCCTATAGGGAGGTGTATTGGAGGTAGGTTGCGTATGTTGTAAGTCTATGTTAAACGTAATAGCCAGGTGGTCGGATCCCAGCTCGTTGGTTAAGTTTATGTTGTTGATGGTGTTTGTCAAGTTTTTTGTGTGCAGTAGAACGTCTGGTGTTGAGTCTGGGTTTGCGGGTATCAGAAAAGTTGGTGGGGTGTGCTGTTTTATAAAGTCGGAGTTTTGCAAAAATCTTTTAAGTTGTTTCGTTTTGTTCGTGTTCAAGTTAAAGTCGCCTATAATTATTGCATATTTGTAGATGTTCGCCTTAGTCAGTATGTTTTGTTCTAGGTTGGAGTGTGGGTGTATGTATGTCAGAAATATGTGTATCAGGTCGTTTAAGTAGGGTATGGTAAAATGTAGACAGTCGTTCAAAGGGTTGTTGAGGGAAGGAGGATTTGATCTTCCAAGTTTAACGTCTGGTTTTAGGAGAGCTGCGACCCCGCCCCTGGCATGATTGATGGTATTTCCATGCCTATAGATATACTGCCAATTTCTGTACGTTGGTGTTTGTCCTAGTTTGGTTTTAGTCTCTACAAATATGCAGCAGTCTGTGTCGTTTTGTTCTATGTAGTTGTAATTAAGTGGTTTTTTACTGTTAAGTCCGTTGATGTTCGCGTAAAGTACTTTCATATTGAATCTTGTACTTTTGTCACCGTCTGTCTCACCTGTTCGCAGGGTTCCGTTGGAGAGCGTCCCTCGGGCAGGAGCATGTCAAACATTAATATGTAGACATGGTTCCCGAAGAAAACCACTGAGGTGTCGATGTCGAAGTCTTCTATAAATTGTTTTCGTAGTTTTTTTAGTAGTTCGTCTCTGTTGGTATTGTTTGTCTTGTTAAGTTGATGTTTGTATTTGTTTATGATGTGGTCATGTGTTGTAATGGGTGTGTGTATTCTACTTGCCACTGTCGTTGTCTCCGCAATCTCGGACGTACGTTTGTTAACACATTTTATTTTAACGTTTGGGATTCCGACGATTGGGGCTGTCGGTCGTTTTGGGCACTTCATGCTCCATGCTGCGTGGTCCTCTGAGTTGCATGCTGCGCACTTGGTTGGCAGTGGCGACTCGCACCTGGAAGTTGGATGGGGTCCCTGGCACTTGTTGCATCTTGGCGATTGTTTGCAATCTTCAGTTTTGTGGCTGAATAGGTTGCATTTGCCACACGGCGCAGGCACGGGTGCTGGTGGTTTACTTTCGGTGATTTTGAAAATGTGGCTCAAAAAATGAACCGCACGGTCGCTCATCAACCTTTCGTATGTGGATATGTCGCCGGTTATTAACCTCATCATGAGTGTTGGTGCGTTGCGCTCTCGCGAGATAATTCTCCTGCAGAACCTTATTTTGAAGCCCTGCTGCTCCAGGCGTTCCAGAAACATGCTGTCTTCAATGTCCAGGTCGACCCCAGTGGCGACGACTGAATATGATGGTGTAATATGGTGGTGACCTGACTTTTGTTGTCGGATTAGTGGGAGGTTATCGTTTTTTTGTAATTTGTAACTTGTTACAGTGTTTTCTTGTTTTAGTTGTTGTAAAATTTTTGATGTTTTGTCCTCCTGGTTGGTTTTAATTAGGAAGTAATTATCTTGTCTGATAACCACATCCTTGTTGTTGGGGTTGAGTTCCTCCCACCTGATTGCAAGTTGGACTCTGGTGATGGTCGATAATGCGTTCGCTGTGAATGTGTGCGAATACGTGGGAAATCTTGTTGATGTTGTCTTGCTGTTTGTTGTTTGGTTTTTATTGGTTGTAGACTGATAGTCCAAAGCTATTCTTTTGGCCTCAGGTGTTGGCGTTGTGGGGGTTGTGGGGGTTGGCTGGGTTGGCTGGGTTGGCTGGGTTGGCTGGGTCGTCTTCGGTTTTCTGCCCCGTTTTTTCGATTGTGGCTTTTTGAACCCACCATCCTGGGAGGCATAATCCGATTCGGATTCTTGCGAACTCCCAGGATTCATCCTTTCGTTTGAATTCCACTCGTATATTCTCGTTGAACGATAAATGCGGTTGTTTATAATTGAAGAATTATTCAAATTCTTTGCGCGTAAACAACTTTGCTTTAAATATGCACACACGTCTTATCACCACGAAGCTCGGTTTAAGACTCAAGAGGACATGATAATGTAGGTCAAAGTCACCAATTTTGTAACGTCTTTTTGAAGTGTTCGTCACGGTAACATGTCACTGAATGTCATTTGTCGTAAATACCATTGTCGCGTCTTGTTGTTTAGCATAACTATATAAAATGTTTAAATGGCAGTTTAGTAAACGAAATAAAAAATGTGAACGCTTTAAAAATCATCTATTTATTCCATGTATTGGAAAATAATTGTTAAGAGAAGCAAACAGTATTCAAATATATAAGAGTAGTAAAAAACATAGAAACAACCAAATACATATTTTTTTTACCTTGCAGAAGAATGTGTATAGTGCGACCAGGATAGCTGTGCGTGTCGGTCATCATATTATATTTGTGCTCGTTGGCAAACTTGTTCGTTTATCTCTATTCCTCCGAATGCTTGCTCTATTAACACCCGCGCATCTTCGACCAAGTTAGACCCGCACAGCTATCCCGGTCGTACTATACAACAGAATATAATGTGCATTTCTAGTACGTAAAAAAACTTGTGTTAATTTAAGTTATAATCCAAATTGATATTTTTTATTAAGGCTAACATAAATAATATAAAGAGAAGTTGAGATTAATAATAAACATTTTCAACTCATCTATACAAATATAAAGAAATCAAATTCAACAGACAAACAAACAACTCCCTGCAAAAGAGGCAAAAATAGGCTGCATATGGC
This sequence comes from Dendroctonus valens, assembly GCA_024550625.1. Taxonomy (NCBI): domain Eukaryota; kingdom Metazoa; phylum Arthropoda; class Insecta; order Coleoptera; family Curculionidae; genus Dendroctonus; species Dendroctonus valens. The sequence continues at coordinate 868,923 of JAJTJO010000528.1, forward strand.
GCATAAAGAATGCCAATGCAATCGCAGTAGTACAAAAGTTGCCTGACGATTCAAAACGACTGTAGAATGTTTTTAATAAAATTAATCTGTATTGCATAATTACCTCTCTCCTAAATGCTAGTTCGTTAAGGAATCTTTGTAAGAAATATTTATATTCAACCTAAAAATGTTATTCGACCAGGCAAAGGCGATAAATCTTCCTGGAAATTATCATTTTATTGTACAACAGCAACAATAATTTGCAGTCTTGCTACACTGATCACGGCCCAACAAAAAAACACATATTCTGCAATTTGATACTTCTTGGTTGATTGGGTATTATGGATGGATTGGATGGGTTGATTGGGTATTATAAACATGAAACTCATCAGTGTTTATCAGCCTTGCCATTAACTCTTCTTGAAGGGCCGATTAAATATTACACTCAATATTCAACAAAATTTGCTGACATTTGTGAGCAAGTGCAAGTTGCGAATTTTCAGTTTTCCATTCGTGCGTGTTGTGACTATTAAAGAATTCTATGCGTGTAAATAGATGCATCAGTCATTGTAAATGTTAATATCTTGGAAAACTGACCTGCAGGTCAATTTCCTGTCGGCTGATTCTTGCTAAATAATAACAAAATTAACGTTATTGGATTTTTTGCACGTAAGAGTGATTAATCATCTAGTCTATGAACTTTGAAGTGCATCTTTTTGACTTTGAAACAAGTTAGTGTCTTGCACACACTGTCTTGAAATCTTCCGTAAATGTCTTCAAAATATTTATCATTTGATCTTCCCCGACAACTATAATACAAAATTCGAGGCAACAAATTATCAGCATTTGTCTTGCAATTGTGCAATATTACCGCACTTAGTGTAGATGTTGTCTGCTTCAACCTTTGAGATTTTCAAAAAATTACTGGTTTTGGTACTGCAACTTGAGAGGTTTACAGAGGTATCTTTAAACGCCTCATTTAGACAAAAATCTAAGTATTGTGAAAACTTCCTGGTCGTTGTATCCACATAACAACATTTAAAGCAGCAGCTTAAAACATGTTTAGAAAAAACAACTGCCATCAGTTTTCAGTCATTATTTTCATCTTCTCACTTTCGAGAACTTTATTGGAGAAACAATTTTCTTTAGCACATTTTAATTTCAAATGTGTCTGAATTTGTTTAGATTAGTAGTAGTAAACATCTTTATTCTCCACTAGGACTCCACTAAATGTACTCAAATTCAAAAACATTTCTTCGTGTACACTCTGTATATGCTATACTTAATTGGTGTTTATATTTCGCATAATAAATTGCAAAATATCGATTCAGTATCCATGGAATTGCTTGAAACTCGTTCACGCAGATCGAAAGATATAAAATAGTAATAATAGTGCACTGATACAAATTGCGAGATTCTTCCTTAGATGTCTAGTATCCATTACATTAATACTTGCGATACGTTAACTTCCATAAACACACTATTTTTATTGCGGTTATAACAAGATTTCTTTAACTATGCCTATCACGCTTTGCCTAATTAAAAAAAAATTGTTGATGAACTTTACTACGCTGAATGCCTAGCCACTCTTTGTTTAATATAAACAACCTTAGGCGTGTATTATTTAAATACATGGGTCTCCTTTCATTTCATCTAGAATGTATTATTTACCATGTTCAGTTGAGTTACAGCTCTTTGCACAATATTCAGAATATGTCGAAATGCAAGTTCCTGTTGTATCTAATTCCACTCTTGCAAGACTGATTTTAATTATTTTTTTCCGATAAACGTTTCAACGCTTCATCGGTAATATAAAGAAAAATTACGCGATTTTATGTCGGCTAACGCTTAGGGATCCATAAATTAATAAGTGTATACAATACACGTTTTATGACTGGCAAATTGTGTAACAATTCGTGTGAATCTTAAAAGGAAAAGTTGAAACATTGAATGCAATAAAAATGTATTTGTTTCCAAAATCCCCATATCCGTAGTGCTACACTATCAATGCGTTATACGGGGTGTCAATTTGAAAACTTCCCTCCCTTAATATCTTTCTTGCAATTAGAAATATGAAAAATCAGAAAGACACCACAATTTTATTTGCAAGGGGGACACTTTAAATAAATATCTTTAGCCTTCTTGTTTCAACCCCCTAGGAGGGGTAGATGTCACCCTTAGAATCTTAAATGGGAATGGGGTTCAAGTGGCATATCGTTTTTAAGGGACTTCAATTCTCGTTCCAGTGGTATCCTACATTGTTGCTTTTTGTCCAAAGGTTTCCGAGTAATCGCGTTTAAAATTTGCAGAAATAATTAAACTTTCTCTCATTGCGATGTTGGTTTCCAGATTAGTGTTTACGCTAAAATTATTGCATTGGCTCTCCTTGCCGTACAAATAATTAGAAGAGTAGGTGACAACGTTAAAATCGTTGAATAACAGAAAGAAAATCTAGTTTAAATAATTTATATCTCATTTATTGATTATTTTAATTCGACAAAAATAATTTTTTGTTTGCGGAATAGAAATTTATACAATAAAACACATGGAATCTATTTACACACATCTTATCAGTTGTTCAAAATGTTGTCCTTTTAAGATCATCAATATCAGCAAGTTGTGTCTTATAAACAATGGACTTTAGATGTCTCCAAAGAAAGAAGTCTAAGGGTGTATCAGGTGATCTTGGAGGCCATTCAATTGGTCCCCTTCTGCCAATCCATCTATTCGGTAGGGGAGAGTGGGCCACCATAAGACTAAAAAAGTCACTGGCTTTTTTTCCAAACACTTTACATGAATGTCCAGAAAAGTTGATTAGCTGGTCGGAATGGCATTTTACTCTAAATTTAAAGTTACGTAATTGTTTAATTTTTTTGACAATGTATCATCGTGGCCCGAGATACGGGGCATTATGAGACGTAAGTCAATCAATAAAAAACCGGCAATTGAATCGAAAAACCTTTATTTCACTACAAAATTGACAAATATTGCTATTTTAATCTTAAAAATTAAATTAATTAGCTTTAACCTCGTTTTATACAAAATTAAAACTAAAAAAAAATATTTTATTCATAAACAACTACCAATTTTATAATTGTAGTCTAAGAAAAACACTTATAATAATACAAGGGCGTATCGTGGATATCGGGGGTTTCCCGTGGCCTTCCCGACACCAATTCCGTTGCCGCCTTCGAAGGAGTTCTTCGATTCTCCTCTCCAAGACAATAGAGTTCCCTGCTCAATCCGAAGATTAAGTTTATCGCTTCGATCGGCGAATCATTCGATCAACTCTCCAGACCTTAGAGAGCAACTTAACATTATTAGTTACTAATTAAGTAACGGAGCAATATGTTTGCTTTGACCTCCAGACATTTTCTTGTTCTTGTAATTAAATATAGTCTTATTCGAAGTACTTTTTTCGAATTTCGGTGTAATTTTCTTGCCAAATATCCTTACTACAAACTAGGCCATTTTACTAAGCCCAAAAGTAGAAGCCTCCTTTAGACAAAAAATTATATCTACGACCTGGAAAGAAAATTCACCGGCATAGGAAATTTTGATTAAGGAAATTTGGCTCACTAAAGTATCTTGAAATATTCTTTCATACACGATATGTTTTATATGCATATGGGAGACCCACAAAATGCATGAAAACCGCTTTTAAAAAAATTAGTAAGTATCATTAACCAACTAAAAATCGGCTAAAATTCCATACCAGATATTAATTTTGTCATCTCGCATGACGACAAAATCTTTCTCTAGTCCAATTAGAATTTAAATATGAAATTGAAATTGTGATTGTTCCGTTAATTATAAACACTACGTCAAGTAAATGTGCCCACATCCGTAACAATAGCTTATCAAGCAACCCAGCATCATTGACCATTTCTTCATTGTTCCAACGGTTTAATTTAGAAAGTCAGTGGGTAATAAATTTTGAATTTTTAGTATTATAGTGACTGGAGCTTTTGTGACGATTTGTTGCGCTTGCACAAAGATTCTGTCTCCTGCATCTTCATTACATTTACTATTCATTCATTCATCTACATTTACTATTTCTGGATGTCGCATTCTATGCTTACATTGAAATTAACCAGTTCCATTCAACCTTCTAAAGAGTCGGGTCATGCTTTGCCTTACGGGTATACTAATTCGAAATATAGTCCGTGCTACAAGGACTATATTTCGCCTATTTGCATGCAGAATAAACGCAAATCATGTCTCGTATATCAACATTTGTACATTCGTTATGGATCGGTATATTTTAAGGAATCATGTATCAATACCATAAATAATTTGATTAAATTGTTGCGCTTAGAAGCTGTTGAGAGTAAGAATAAAAAGTGTTTGCATATTGCTCAAAGATGATCTCTCTCTTGAAAATTAACGAAGGAAAACTAAATACGGATGCCGGAGCTGACAAATTCTTAGAGAGGACTACAAGTTTTAAAGGAAACTGCTGAAAACTTGTAGTACAAAAATGGGTTTTTTTTAGTTGGTAAGAATCCGACAATACCCAGGGCCTAAGAACACTGGATGTCTTCGTGAAGATTTTTTATTCCTCCAGCAGCCGGGCAAACAAAAAAAATAGAAAACTATTAGCATATACTTTACTAATTAAACAAACGAACTGCGAAACTTGCTTACGTTTAGACAATTTTTCGATTTGAAAATTACGAATCTATAGACTTTTAATGAAAAAGCTGAGCGGCAACCATGCAATCAGGTTGATAGTTATTGGAAAACAAGTCAACGTTACAGCGTATTTATGGTTAGCTTTTAAATTGTGCTCTGCAAAACTTAAAAAGAGTATAACATGGCTGAACCCGCATACAGTTTACACTTCGAGAGGAGACTCTAAACCGTTCAAATATTTTATATAAAAGGCGCACGAACCAATGGGTTGTGCATTAGAAGCAATTTGATTATTCTGAGGAATTACATGTTGTAGAACGAGAGAGAAAAGTTGTTGTATAAAGAAACAGAAAGAACAAACAAAATTAATTGTACGATACGGACTCTGAGAACGTACATAATCAAAGACACCGCGCTAGGACTCAAATGTTACAGGACCCTTGACAAGACAACATAGATAACTTTAACAATGCAAGACGTAGAGCAAGAAAACTCATTAGGGAAAAAAAGAGAGAACATCAGAAGAAACAAATACGAGACATCGAAGATAATGGACGACTTAACAACAGCAGGGCATTCTTTAAAGGAACATCTCGAATTAAAATGGGATTTAAACCGCAGACAAGTAATATAATACGGAAAAATAATGGTGAACTCATCACCGGCATGACAGAGGTATTAAAAACATGGAAAGAACATTTTCAGAAACTCCTCAATGTAACAAAGGACGACACCACAAATATGCCGGTGTATTTAACCGCCGAAATAGAAACCGAGAAACCAACACCAGAAGAAGTGATAAAGGCCATACAACGCCTAAAAAACAACAAAGCGCCAGCAAATGATACCATCCCCTCTCAATGCCCGAAAATGGGAGGTCCAGTACTCTATCAAAAGATGCATGAGTTAATCGTACTAATATGGGACAGCGAACCATTACCGGAAAGCTGGAAACAGTGTTAGTATACTCCTACATGAAAAAGGAAGCTATCAGGTATGCAAAAACTACAGAGGGATATATCTCATCATCACCGCATATAAAGTGGTTGCAAACGTGATTCTAATCCGCATATCACCATCATATGCGGAAGAATCGATTGGTGATTATCAGTTCGGCTTTAGACCGGGCAGGCCAACGATAGATCAAATCTTCACTATTCGCCAAATCCTCGAAAAACACTGGGAATTTGATAAGGACCTCCACCAACTATTTATCGACTTCCAACAAGCCTATGATAGCGTGTTAAGAGACCATGTATGGGCAGCCATGGCAGAATGTGGAGTCCCAAAGAAAATAATCAATATTACAAAAGTGTGCATGGAGGATAGCCGGTGCTGTGTTAAAGTTGATAACAACATGTCAGAAAAGTTTGTGGTGGACAACGGCCTGAAAGGACAAGAAAGGACAAGGACAGGAAAACGTTTTGGACGCAGCGATCAAGCGAGCTAACGTTGACGTAGAAGTGGACCAAACCTGATACTGGCATTTGCAGATGATATAGATCTTGTCAGTAAAACAACCATTGAAATCAAAGTGTTGTTTGGAAAAATAGAAAAGGAGGCAAACACAGTAGGATTACGTATTAATGAAGACAAAACAAAATACATGTTTAACTCCCGGAGACAGGGATGAGATCGACTAGGGCAAAATGTAACCATTGACACCTACAATTTTGAACGGGTCTCAGAATTCAAATACCTGGGCGTAATCATCAAAGCAGACAACAACATGAATAAAGAAATGAAGGCGATCGAGAATAATGTCGCGATCCTCAAAACTAAAATGGTACTATAAGACCGGTAGTTATGTGCGGGTGTGTAGCGTGGACCCTAGCCAAAGCAAAGGAAGACGTCCTGCGAAGATTTGAGCGAAAAATACTTAGAAAAATATATGGACCAACCCAGGATCCTAGTTCAGGGCAATATCGAAAAGAACAAATGCAGAGTTAGAACAATTGTACCAGGGAGATATTGTGAGAGAAGCAAAGTCACAAAGACTGAGATGTGCAGGACCCATATACAGAGCACCGGATAACAGAATGCTGAAAAATGCATGGCAGAAAGCACCGACGAGCAGAAGACCACCGGGAAGACCTAAAATGAGATGGAAGCAGAATGTTCTATCGGATATGCGGAAGATAGACATTGAAAATGAACAAGAAATAATGCTAGATAGAAGTCGATGGAGGCAAATTGTGCTTGCAGCAAGACCCACATAGGGTTGTAGTGCTACTTGAAGAAGAAGAAGAAAGAAAGATAAATTGACCGCAACTAAATAGCTGTTTGCTAAAATAATACTGAAGATCATATTCATAAGCAACGATTAAGACCGTGTCGTGTTTAGTCAAAACTGGCACTAACACCAGGCATGGAAATCCTTTAAAGGTTTCTCGCAAAGTTTCCTTGATCTGAAGCTTTTAATCGATTTTGATTTTTTGATAACGAGTTCTGTACTCATATACTCATATAGTGATAGTTTTAACATCAACCTGTGATCTGATGTCTACACATTTTTGTAAGCAATGAGAACTGATGAGTTTTTCTGGCTTTTAGTCTGTCGTAGAAAGTAATTTCTTCCCGATGTTTCGCAAGCAGCAGTACCTTGCATCATCCGAAGTGCTTCGCTCTAATGCTTCCGAGAATCTCCTCTGAGGATGTAAGCCACTTGTGATTGCGCAACGTTATGTAGAATTTGTTTTCCCGAGAAACACCAGTCTCAAGCAATGGCTACAAGTCTGACCTTTTTAGTAATGAGAACTGATGTTGTGATTTGACATAGCTGTGTTGTACTTGAGTAGTTCAAAGCGTTGCGATCAAATACATTATTGCAGATATTTAAGTTTTTGGTCAGAATATTTTTTTAGAAATTTTCTGTACATCCTACCTTTCCCCGATAACTCTAGAGGAATGACGCCCAATTTGAGACCACTCTACATAATACACGTACGGAACCAGTGTGCTCCAATTATTACAAGAAAACTGACTGATTGTACCTACTGAGAAAGTGAAAGTTGTCGAAGGAAGTCAAAATCGCCACTTCTTTTGATTGGCAAAGGCATATAGATACCATTACGTAGTCATTTACGATTTAATTTTTTTGTAAAAATTTTTATACATATATATCTTAAACTCAAGTTCAAATTCACATTTGCTATCAACAAAACAACTATGGATACCACTTTCTTCCAAAATTTGATGATCTTTCGAAAATCCTAGAATTGAAAGTGTTATAGATACTTTAATAGTCTCTATTTGTATGTCTGAATTCTATTATTCAAACATCTAAAATCAGTGAATTGCCTTTCATTTCTATTGAAACGATTTCCTTATAAGCAAAATATTTAGTTTTCGTGCTGAACTTCTACAGGCTGGTTTCTTAAAAACGAACCACTCAAATATTGCCAAAACCATTGTAAAACCTGTAAATTTTAGTTTTTGAATCGCCATTTCATGTCCCATGCATCCCAACTTACTGCCTTTTTTACACATTTTTACATGTAACTTTTATTAAAACGCATTTTTTGCACATCAGCGGATAGCGCAAATGTTATGTTTTACCTTTCGGCTTTTTGAATGTGTCTTTCAGCTGCTATGTCTTAAGAACATGTAGCTAATTGTTGAAAAATGGAATTGGAAATTACACTAATAAACGTAGAATTCAAACGATGGAAGGTTTAATAATTGTTATTTGAACAGACATGAAAATTCAGCGCCAAACAGTAATACAAACAAAACTGAAACTAAAACTCTTCCCGCACGCCCTGAAAGGTTTCTGGTGTAATTCTTCTACATTTGTGAACCATTGGTTATAGCAAATCATCAAAGGATGTATTTTATAAAGGACATATTTAAGACGACCCGAAAGAAAGAAGTCTAAAAGTGCTAAATCTGGCGAACGTGGCAACCGATCGACGGTTCTACGCTTTCCAATTTATTAATTTGCAACCTAACTTGGTTTGTCAACCAGTCTGGCATATTCAACACATACGCTTCATCATGTTGGAATAGTTCGTTTTCGTGTAATATTCGGCTTCGCTCCCTATTATATTTCATGAGACATTAATGGATCTATGGTATTTTTCAGAATATCCATGTAAACTTGGCCATTGAATTCTGAGGATGCCCGTTCACACATTCAATTCTTGAGGAAACTGCGTATTTGCGAAAATGTTCCGTTGGGGAAACTCTGGAGTATAATAAGAATTTTTATCCATTCAGTATTAGATACTGTGTTGTTTAAAAAACAGCGCATTCAGTGCGAATGTATTTTTTTAAATAAAATTTGGATTTTGACAAAGTATGTTGTGCACCCGCTCACAAAACTCAAATATTTCAACAAAATTATCTTCGTTTAACTCTTGAACATAATTTATTTTATTGCATATAATGTGTATACTTTCCTGACTGTGTTTTAATTTAATTCAAAATAAAATTACTGGGTTTGAGTCAATTATTTTATTTTAAAAACGTTTCGGTGTCTTTCTCCACCATCATCAGTTTGTATGTGTAGTTGTTGCTACCTTCAGTTTTGGCATGAAATTAATTCGTGCCATTCGTGTAATTTAATTGAATTTCATGCCAAAACTGAAGGTAGCAACAACTACACATACAAACTGATTATGGTGAAGAAAGACACCGAAACGTTTTTAAAATAAAATAATAAACAAATAATTGACTCAAACCCAGGAATTTTATATTGAATTGCATACAATAAGAAAAACTAGTTGCTTCAGACCTCTGCCATAAAGAAGTGGTATAATATAGGAGAAATAAACGACCATTCAACTCCAAAATGTTGTAAAACACTTTAACTTGTTCTATTCCATTTACCAATCTATTGAAACTTCAAATTTCTATGCAAGTAATGTGATGTGCCTGTGGATTTTTGTCTGGATGTAGCACGAGCACATCTGCCTTCAGGTGCATACATTTTTTTAAATTCCACTCTTTGTATTTGAATATACCATTTTTACTCTCGCTTTCTATTGTAAATGTAAATGCTTTAATAGACAACTCTAAATCCCTTTAATAGACATTTGGAATTAGCAGAACGATTCAAAACGATTGTGATACGATCAGAAACGAAGTTGTTGTAACCCGAAATAAAATACGTAAGAAGGGTATTCAGGATTTTGTGCTTTTCCCATTCATTTTATTAATTTGGAGGGTGAGTGTGAGTTGGAACAGATATATATTTTTTTCATTTCAAATGGTCATGGAGTGGTAACCCAAAAACTAAAGTTTCCTTGATTTCAGAATTTTTTCAACTGCCAGATTTTTGAGTTTGAGTATTTTTGAAGAATAACCCTGCAAAATTTTCCCATTGGCCCCCTAGTAAAAGAATAGTGTAAAGGATTTTTTGCCAGTAACTTTCCCTACACTTAATACTACGTGCTCGAACACAATGAGCGAGAATTTAGAAACTAAATTATTTATTTCGGTATAATAATTACAACAATTAGCATTCAATCTAAATCAGCCATTTCACTCCCAGTCATAAAACAAACGATTTAAATCCACTGTGGGTGCGATCTCACGGCAATTTTATTGCATTTGAAACGACATCACTAACTTACAAATTGAAATCATCCTTTTGTTAAAATTCCATTGTAACTCTCATTAAAAAAGTCGATTACACAAGGAAACACAGCTTGATTTTAATAAATGAAAACGTTTGTAGACTATATTTTAGTGGGTGCACGTTGCAGCAAGAGAGTCAGGTTTTTAGAATCATTAACTGTAGAAGGTTAATATCAATCTTAATTTTCGTGTTACAATTGTTACGAGTTATAACGGTTGGGGTCACAAGAAAAACAAAGCAGTATAGCAGTATAAGGGAGTTTATTGAAACCAATCAATGATATATGTTCAGTGTTGTTAACAAACGTATAATTTTAAAAGTGAATCAAAATATATTAAATTACACTGTATATTTAAAAATACAATTTAAACTAATCTTACCAGAATTAAGATTTTATGAACTCTGTGCCGGTTTTTCTTTGTAATGTATCACACCTTTCGCTATCAGGTCTGGTATTTCTACTGCCAACCATGGGCCCAACTGTAAAAAGTAATAAAGGAAATTCAACAAATTGCAACAACTGAAAATATGGTGAAACATTAAAAAAACGCCTATTTTTAATGCTTCGCATTGTTGCGTAATGTTTCAGTTAGGCATTTGCTTTCATTTTGTAATATATCTATAAACATTATAAGGGTGCTTTAAGCAAAAAAAAATGTAAATTTTAATTTGACCATTGGACTGGAATTTTTGAAATTATTACAAACGATCGATTATGACCTTTCCAATATAAGTTTTATATTGCATATTAGATCAATTAATATCGGTTTAATACTAAATCTTGGTTTTATTTGTACAAGACTGAATTTCATCAGCGTTCCATGTAAATTTACTTTTTATAAATTTGAATACGGGGGTCCCAACGGCATGAAATGGTTTGATTGCATATAAACTGTGTATAGGAAATGTAAATAAATAAAATAACTTCATTCTTTAAAGTACTATCGACAGAAACTTTTTTTTAAATATCACTCCCAAATGTGCTCTTGATTTTGGAATACTGCATTCAATTTGCACCCCGCAGTCGACCGTTTGCTCGTATTGTTGACCGGTAATTTAAAATCGCAGGAAATTTTAAAGTAAAAAAAGTGCACACCATCACATCATTTCGCGTTATTAAAAATGAAGAACACATTATTTCTTTAAAACAACCAGGAAGTCCAAAGGCGTTAAATGCAGAAAACGAGGCTTATCATAGAAAAACTTACGGGTAAAAAAGAACCTGTTGAAACTGTTCTCAGATATATTCACGCTGATGGATATGTTGGATGAGTTGCATGAAAAAATCCTTGGCTCAGTAAAAAAAAATAAGCATTTCCGTCAACACTTTGCCTCGGAATTGTATTTAAAAGCGGAAGGTTATTGGAGGGATGTAATATTTTGTGATGAGTCGAAGTTCAACATATTTAGGGATGGTAGGATGGACGACAAATGATGTGGCGAAAACCAAATGAAGAACTTCACAGGAAAAATTTGTGTGCGACTGCGAAACACAGCAGACATCTCTTATGGTCTGGGGTTTACTCCCTCATCCTTTTATATCCTTTATATAAACGTAATCGGTATATAATAGGTTACTTATCGACCTAGGTATATAATGTACTACATATTATATTTTTATGACTGCTCAGTTGTTGATAAAATAGGAATGAACTGAATAAATACACTTGCGTGCATAGAAATCGGCCCACAGTAAACTTTGACTTTAACTATATTTTTTTCAAAACTATTCATCATATCAAAAAAAGAAATACGCTGTTTGAAAGACAATTTAATATGCTTTAATGTGAGTATAAATTATTGTGAGTATCCTATGTTTAACATTTAATTTTTTAATAATGGGTATGACCTCCTCTTTCCCTAATAACTTCTCTCATACGATTAGGCATAGATCTAATCAAGTTTGCTAATGTTTCTTGAGGGATGTTAAACCAGTCTTCACTGCAACAATAAGTTCTAGGATCAAGTTTAGGCTATGAAGTCTAGCTCGAATTCTTCGTTTTAGCTCATCCCATAAGTATTCGATCGGATTTAGGCCAGGACTGTATGCTGGCCACTCCATAACCCGAAAACCGACTTCTGCAATGTAATCTTGCACGATTCATGCGGTGTGCGGCCTGGCATTGTCATGCATAAAGGTAAATTCGTCTCCAAGTGTAGTCGACGTAAGGTACCACATGAATTGCTAACATCTCCTCGATATATCTAACAGCCCTTAAACCTCTTCTTCCGTGAACACGGTCGCCCGTACGAATGAACATAGGGTCGGTTCGTGCTCCTATAGAAATTGAACCCCAGATCATACAGGAACCACCTCCATAAGCACTCCGCACTTCAAAGCAGCAATCTGCAAATCGCTCTCTTGGTCTTCGGTACACTTTCCTTCTTCGGTCGCTACCATGGAGGCATATCGGCGTCTCATCTGAGAACAGAACAGATCCCCATTGTTCCAACATCCAATTCAGATGATCCCGTGCAAAACACAGGCGTGCTTGCCGATGAGCTGGAGTAAGTTTTGGACCAATCGCAGGTGTTTAGTAGACCGTCTTGCTGTCCACTGACTAATAGCCACTCCTCGCAACTCACGGAGCTGTCCTTGCACTTGAACGGCATTAAGGTGACGATTTCTTAATGTTGTTGACACAATGAAACGGTCATCACGAGCGGTTGTAAATCGCATTCTGCCTGTTCCAGGTCGCCTATGAAAGGATCCAGTCTCCTCATAACGTTCGCACACTCTTCGAACCGCTGCGCGTGTCATATCCAATTGTCTAGCAACAGCTCGCTGACTAAGTCCATTTTCGATTAAAGCAATAACTTGGCCGGCTTTTTGTGGTGTAGTATGCATTAAACTAACACACTTAAACCCTATTGAGATTATGAAAAACGAATTAATATGCAAATTTCAGATGCAAACGCAATAATTTTAATATTTGACAATTTTTTTATTTTCGTTACAACCACCACATAAACACGTTTCATTTGTTTACCGGTTGCTACGCATATAAACGACAAGCCTTCTTGATAAATTTATACTCACATTAAAGCATATTAAATTGTCTTTCAAACAGCATATTTGTTTTTTTAATCTGATGAATAGTTTAAAAATAAAATATAGTTAAAGTCAAAAGTTTACAGTGAGCCGATTTCTATGCACGCAAGTTTATATGAATCTTAGATTTGAAACGCGAAACACAACAACCTAACACATTGAAATATCGAGAAATAAGGTCTGTTAATTATTTTGGCATCCAATATTTATAACAATATTCCTATGGAAATAAGAGCCCTAAATATCTAAGTTGTTTGAAAAAAATGTACGATTGTATATTGTTGCAAACCTAGAACTCTCTAGAGTGTGCTGTAGACATTTGTTGGAAACGATTTTGGTTTGACCATGATTTTTTAGTGTTTTTTTTTGTTTAACAAATTAAAATAAAAGATTAGTATTGAATCCGACTTATTCATTCATCATCTAATTTTATTCAGAAATAAGGCTATTTACATTTATTGGAAAACTCCATTCCTTTTGTAAGGCTTTTGGTTAAATAAACACTTTTGAACTAAATTGAATTTGCAAAAAAACATTCCATAAACGTTCTTACGTAAAGAAGTTCTTACGTCTGTGTTTCATGTACCTACTTCTGAAAGGCTAATCATATACTTACTCCTAATGCCATAGCATGACCAATTCCAAACTTTGGAACGTTTCTCGCCCACAATGGTTTGAAGTGGTCACTAAGACATATTTTGCCGCCTCTGTACATTTTTGCAGTTTTCCCATCTAATTCTGGGAGTGCTATTTCAGGGGCAGTGGTTGGATATGTTACTGGAATCTAAAGAAATAATAACGGTAAATATACGTTTGTCACACCTATAGGTAACTAATACAAATTAAAAAATCAGATACTGAAAAATGCCTGTGGCTATTTAAAACACTGCATAATCACGTAATTGTCTCTATATTTATGCAAGATAAGAAAAAATACTATTAACATTTAACAAAAGAAAACATCGAAATAAAACAACTTACGAACTTACTTATCGTTTACACACTATTTGATTTGGGAATGTTGTGCAAATTTAGAGTATTTGAAAAGACCGAATTTCCTCACATGCATTATAACAAATGTATAACGAGTACTTTTTTATGGTTTAGCATACTTGGGGATTAATCTTATGAATTACTTAAACGTTTCTGGAGCTTTTGATACGTACGTCGAACTCAACATCAAACTCATATTTGAGCTGCTCATGGAAGAACCAGCATTTACCAAACCATTTTGTGCCTTCTTTATTGGACTCCAATCGAAACCAATCATTGTCTGCAGTCTTATTATTCTGAACATACTGAAAAACAACAAACAATATTTTGATTTTTGAATGTATACAACTAAACATATGGCATATGTGGTATCAAAGAAGACTGTCAATAATTACCTTAATTAAGGCTTGATATTCCTCTTTCAGACGTTCAACCCATAATTCTTTATCCCTGGGCCCCGCTTTCGTTTGTAAAAGGGGAATACTGCTCAATGTTTTACGTGTACCTGCATCGACCATTTTCAGGCTTAAATTATAACCTCACTTTAAATGTTGTCACTGTCAAACGTTCAATTTCAATCAGTCATTTGTAAAAACGGCAAACGCGCCGATTTTGTTTTATGTTGGATGCATACAAAGTGCGATAATATATAAGTATATTATATATAAAGTGACCACACGTCCCGATTTTGGCGGGACAGTCCCGCTTTTTCGTGGACTGTCCCGCGTCCTGCCGATTTTTTAAAATGTCCCGATTTTAGGAAAATATCTGCATTTCTTATTTTAAATGTACTGTAAAAATAAATTGCCTATTATTTATTAAGTATTATGGTGAAAATAAAGAAATAAAACACGTAAAATGCATGCAGTATTCACTTGCATCAAAAAAATGACCGTGAAAGAAAATCTTTTTTTTAAATAAAAAATTTAATTTGATTAAAAATTTAATTTAATCATAAAGTTCAAATTATTATTTTTTACAAATATTTTTATAGTTACCAATAATTAATAATAAATACATTTTTGTACAAGTATATGAATGTACACAATAAAAATATATAACTAAATTGTAATTCTCATTTCATCCCATTTGTCCCGCTTTGTCTCAATGAAAATGTGGTCACTTTAATTATATACCTAAGTCCAGAAGTGAGCTATTATATACTGAGCACTTTCATACACTCAGGCGCGAAGCGTCCCAGAACACATCTGAACACTCATTATCGGACAAAACGCGATATACGTGACGTAACGTTGAACACTCATACTCATATACACACTCATATGAATGCTCATACTATAGTTCATGGTCAGACTAGAGTCCCACACAACCCAGAGCGATAGAAAATCAGCTTCGGGCGGTGCGTAAGAGAGCATCCCCTAAACCTCATCGAAAACAAAAAACCAATAAAAAAATTATATATAGATATATACAGGGTGTCCCGAATTTAGGTGTCCAAACTGAAACAGTGAAATCTGCTCTCAAAAATAATATTAATTTTTCAAATGAACATGTATCGAAAAAATGCTCCCTCATGGAGCTACGTCTTCTTGAAGAGGGGCCCATTAGTAGGATTTTTTGCAAATTATTTCTGAACCGTTGAACTTCAAAACGTAAATTTTAAGAACTTTAGTAATTTTGATATGCCGAATCTAGATCTGAAATTAAAACTGTCAGAATTGCATCATAGACGTATCATTTGGCGGGGTAGAAGTACAAGGAAGCTGTAAGTTTTTTCTGCGACTATAAATCAATCTTTTTTCTACAAATTGTGGAAATCTGAAGTATTTTACGAAGAAAAGGTACTTCTAATTTACTCCGCTCAGACGCACCATTTTCCAACTAAATGACTTTAAAAATATCACTGCTATCCAAACACATTTTATATTTTAAGTAAATATTATTATCGACACTAATTTACTGGAGTAAATGTTCCAACAAATTTGCATTTTCTTGAATGCACACTCTGGACCTTTTCCTAACATGTTGGGTGGCACGGATAATTTCAAAAGGGGTTTGTTTTATTTGATTTCCGGCCGCGCAAATCCGCCTTAGAAGCTCTTCTCGGCTATCTACTTCTGTGGAATAAAAAATATATATTGGACATATTACCCCATAGATAATTAGTCCCAAGGGTTTAGATCAGGCGATCGAGCTGGCCAGAGCAGACCTATCCACCTGCTTGGAAAATGTTGGTTTAGCCAAATGCTCACAGGTTGGCCAAAGTGGACTGGGGCCCCATCATGCTGGAAGAACATTTCTAACCGAGTGCTTAAGGAATATCCTCTAGCAATTCTTGCAGATCATGTTGTAGAAAATTTAAATAATTATGGGTATTTAACTTATCTATTTGGTAAATAATCGGTCCTATCAAGATATCTCCTATAACACCTGCCCATACATTGAAAGAGAACCTATGTTGGAAGTTTGCCCTTCGAACAACTCTCGGCTTCTCGAGGCTCCAAAAATGAGTAAGTATTATGACAGTTGAATGCTTTGCCTCTTGAAAAGGTTGCCTCATCCGACCATAAAATGCTTTTTAAATCATCTTGGTGGCTTAGAATCCAACGGTAAAATTCTGTACGTGCTGGAAAATCGTTGGCTCTTACACCATGTACTTTTTATAATGGAAAGGATGCAATCCTTGCATTTGAGTCATTCTTCCGATCTGAAAATATGGTTTAAATTAAATCATGTGTTGCATGTCTTCGTGCAATCTTTTATTTTTTTATACTTTATCCTTTTTTTTAATAGGACGACATTCACTAGTTTTTTCATACTCGGTAAAAGTAAAAATGCTTACAATGGATTTAGGGATATTGGTAATATTTGCCAGCGGTCTTAATGCTATTTGAGGATTATCTGAAATTCTATTTAGCGCCCCGTCTAAATCATGTTTTCCCAAAGGTCGTCTTTGTCCTCGGGAGCGTCTAAATGATCCTTGATCTCTTAAATTCCTATGTAGTGCCAAATAATTTCCTATGTGGTAATCTTCTTGTTGGAAACCGCCTTTGATACTATCGAAGAGCCGCTCGTGCGTTATCATTGCAGTAACCGTAAATGAAATGAATATCAGCTAACTTATTGTTGGAAAAACGCTCCATCTTTAATTAATTTTACAAAAATGCATCAAAAGATCTCCACTTAATTATGACAATAAATGTCAAACTGACACACATAACTGACAAGCCATTTTTGTTTCATAGCTTACTAATAATTTTTAAAACAAATATGTGTTTATAAAACAGTGATATTTTTAAAGTCATTTAGTTGGAAAATGGTGCGCCTAAGCGAAGTAAATTAAGAGTACCTTTTCTTCGTAAAATACTTCAGAGTTCCACAATTTGTAGAAAAAGATTGATTTATAGTGTGGGTTTTTGATACACCACAAACAATAGAGTTAGTTTTTCCAGAAGATTACAACGAATTGATAACGTGTATTTTTGCCAGACGCGAACCACTGTGTGTCTTCTTCCTCTCTTCGGCGTTGACGGACTGCCCGGTGCCGATGCCGGCTCTCTAACCCTAGGCGTGGCTCTAGGTCGCTACAATAGTCTCAGAAAAAAGTTAGAGCTTTTTTTGTACTTCTACCACCCAAATGATACGTCTATGATGAAATTCTGACAGTTTTAATTTCAGATCTAGATTCAGCATATGAAAATTACTAAAGTTCCTAAAATTTACGTTTTGAAGTTCAACGTTTAGAAATAATATACAAAAAACCCTACTACTGGGCCCCACTTCAAGAATGCGAAGCTCCGTGAGGGAGCATTTTTCGATACATGTTCATTTGAAAAATTAATATTATTTTTGAGAGCAGCTTTCACTGTTTCAGTTTGGCCATCTAATTTCGGGACAACCTGTTTACGACAACGGCTACGGAAATCTGGTCACACTGCTGTATACAGCTGCGCTCCGTCAAAATTTCGCCCTCGCGCATATCGCCGGTTCTTGCGGGAACTAGTGTTGTGTATCGTGCAATTTTAGTTTATATGTTTTGATTTCTGCTGGACTTTTTCTAAACATATTTGCTATATCCTTCTTTAATCGAGTATTTTATTTCTATTTAATCAACTCAATTCAACTTAATCTTATCTTGTGTGGGAATCTGCTGAATGTTGAGTTATGGACACACAAAACTCACATCTATTAACTGAAACCGAGATTAATTCTTGTCCCAGAAAACACAAAAAGCATAAAAGGGACAAGGAAGATCGTGACGATAAGCCCCAGTTGAAACTAATCTTAAAGGTGAGTATTATTTGTAATTCTAGTTGATCTAACCTCAACAACATCGTCGAAACACACCCAAGAAAATCTAAATTTACATTACTAATTAAGTATTGCTTTATTATTACATAAAGAAAATTAATTGCGTTTCTGTTCTCTCCAGCATAGGAAGGTCTTAGGGCCTTTTTGTGCTTGTTGAAAGACGTTTTGGAAAATCGATTAACAAGCCAACAAAATTGCAGCCATTTCAAACAAATGTACTGTAACAAAACAACTGTAGGCAAAGTATTCTTTCATATAATTTTGCAAACACAAGAGAATAGCTGCAAAACTATCGTCGTTGAAGCAACTACTAATCGTGCAAACTTATGTCTAGATATGATTCTTTAATTTTGTTAATGTTTGCCTAGTACCTTCGTATCTCTTCAACACTCAAGCTATACATATACATTTTCGCGTCAGATTCCTAGATCTTTATTATCTAACAAATGAAGTGCATCTATTTTAACCCTGTATTCGTGAGCAAAAATAATTAGAATAAGCTCACTTTTTTTGGATTTTTTTATCATTATTTTTCAACTAATCCTTCAAATGAAAATATAATACATATTTCCTCACAAGTTTGTAATGGCATAGATGGTTCTTTGGCCAGAAACCCTAAACTACACCCAAAAAGTATGTAGGATTAGTAGTAAACATCTTTATTTCTTAGAAAAGGCTATCGACCTATCGGTCTTTCTGCCCTGGGTTAATCACAAAGTTTTATATGGAAAACTAATGTATATAATGTAATTAACAAACATGTACATGATTTATGTCTGGACATGCTCCAATAGGGTTGAGGTTGGGAAGAGTACGCGCGTTTGTCTGGTCGGTCTTGTTAAACAGAGGGGGTCCAGGAAGGTCAGTTTGTGAGGGTTGTGTTTCCATCTTGATTGCAAGACGAGTAGTCTTTCCGAGATCCTTGTCAAGTTTGTGCGTTCGTAGAGTAGTCGGTTTGGTGGACTGTATAATGGGTTTGCTGGGTGTCGGATCTTCGTTATCAGTCTGAGTGCTATCTGATCTGTTGTCTGTAAATGCCCTTTAGTTTTGTCAGTAGCGTTGGCGAATAAAACATGAGCGTAGTCAATTGGTCAAGAGGTCTGCAGATCGCTTTATATATGATAGTTGCTGTCTTGGTGCTGATGCCCTTGTTTTTGTAAGTAAGTGTGCAGAAGTGTTTTTCTCTCTTGGTTAGATATGTTCTGATGTTTTGTACGTGTTTTGTGAATTTTAGTTTATTGTGCATTGTTATTCCTAGGTATTTTACATTGTTGGTGATGTTTGGAGAGTCTGGTTGAATTCGGTGGTTTGAGAGGAACAGCCGGTTTTTTGATGCATTTGGTGTGAGTCTCCATTTGTAGAACCATGCTGTTTTTGTGTCTGTTAGTGTCTGGAGTTTGTCCACTGCTCTGGCGGTCGTTCTGTCATGCGCGATAAGGGAAATGTCGTCAGCGTTTTGGTCTATACCTTCTTTGTCTTGTCTGTTGTGGTTGTATATGTCTTGGCAATATATGTTGTAAAGCAGGGGTGAGAGTGGTGAACCCTGAGGTAAGTCTTGCTCAGGTGAAAAGGGGATAGAATAATCGTCGTTGATTCGTACCTCCAGTTGTCTGTCTTCGAGTAGTTGTTTAATAATATGTATTAAGTAGTTTGGAGTGTCAAGTTTGTGTAGTTTGTACAGTGAACCCTCGATCCATACACTGTCAAAGGCCTTATTTATGTCTAAAAACAGGCTGGCAGTTTTTCCTTCGGTCAGGTGTGTGGTTTGTATGTTATTAGTAAGAACAAAAGCCAAACTGGTATATTGGAATATGATGTCCTATTAAATTCTGTAATCTGTTTTTTTTTATTGTGTTCAAACAGTTTGCTCAACACCGGGAGTAGCGTGATGGGTCTGTAGTTTTTTGTTAGTGTATCATCTAGTCCATTTCAAAATAGGAATTATTATTCCGTTCTTCCCTGAGTTGGGTATTTTGTTAGTAGTGATGCATTCGTTAAGTTTTCTTAATATGAAGTCATGTGTTTCTTGTGTTAGATGCTTAAGTACCTTGCTTTTAATATTGTCTTTTCCGGGTGCCGTGTTTTTCAGTTGTGCTAAGGCTTCGAGATTTCGGTCTTTGTAATGATTTCGTGATTTAGACCCGTCGTGTTTCTTGAAAATTCGTCATGCCATTTGTTCACCCGTTCCCAGTTGTCGGTGTCAAAGTTTGTATTTGTTGATCTTTTGAAGGCCCTCTGAAAGTGGCCGGCGAAAGCGTCCGCTTTGTCTTTGTCCGAGTATCGTTGTGTTCCCTGCTCATTGATAATACCTATCGGATTTGTTTTTTTTTTTGTATTTAGATAATTTTTTTATTTTCCGCCAATATGTTCTTCCTTTGTATTTTTCGAATTCTTGGCATATTTCAATCCATGTGTGTTGTCGGTATTGAAATATCATAGCTTTAATGTTTCTGTTTAAGTTGTTAATTGTTCTTTTGATAGAATCGTCCTGTGTAATTCGGTTTTGTCTGTATAAATCTCTTTTATGTTTTATTTGTCTTAGTACAAACCTGGGTAGAGTATGCTGGTAAAAGGCATTTTTAATTTGTGGTGAGAATTTTTTTATGTTATGTGAAAGGTGCTCTTGCAGATCTTCGATGGAGATAAGTCCGGGGTTTGCCTTTATGTAGTCCAGTGTGTGTGATTTAACTTTGTCCAAGTCGGTCTTGTTTAAGTTGAGTTTTTCGGAGCTGGGTTTTGCTGTGGGGATAGTAGGTACAGTTTGTTGTGAGTTGAAGTTAAAAGTCATAGTCTTCATGACTTTCACTATCATCGTCGTATCGAACAAATACCAACAAAATTGCTTTGTTTGAAATATCTGTACTTTCGTCAAGTTGTATAGCGAACATTTTACAAATCTGGAGTCTTGAAATTAAAGTGTGTTCAATATTAAGAGATAGGTCGGTTATTCTTCTTTTTATAGTGTTGTTTGAGAGAGGTATTACTTGCAACTGTTTGCAGCTGAATCACTAATCATAGTCTTACACATGATCTGAGCAGCTGGAAGAAGTAACTCTTCTGCTATAGTGTGGTACTTTCCAGATTTAGCAATTAATTCCGCTATTTGAAAAGAAATATATGTGGCCTTTTCATTTCCAGAAGCAACTCTTTCTATTACGTATTTACTCTTTGTAAGTTCTTTCATTTTCAATCGAAAAAAATCGACAGATTTGTTCACTGATTCAGGGTGCTTGCCCTATAAGTGACTTTGAAGTTTTGCCTGTTACATTATGGTCTTAACTCGTCGTTGGCGGTATTTTCAATGAATTCAATGGATTCACTGATAAAGTGATATATTTTGGCATTTTATAAGCAAAGAAAGCAATACTTGCCATTAAAATTTAAAAAATCACATTAATCTTACATAGGCGGCAAAACAACAATTGCAAATTTATGTTGTGTCGATCGCAAACAGTTCTTGGGAACTGAAAAGGGACGCCTAAGAAGAAACTGTTGATGCCTCATAAGGAGAGGTTACCACCTCTCATTTATTAATTAATTTAATATTTAATCAAAAACAAGCGACAAAACGTAGGATACGAGAAACGATTAGTGACAACAATAGTGCAAAAAAGTAAAAATTAATGAAGACACTCAAAATGAGGTTTGTTTACAGGTTCAAAATTCTTCATCGTCTGAAACATCGGAATCATCATACGTGGAAATTAGTGAACTAAAACGAAGGGTTGATAACTTACGGAAGAAACTAAAATATAAAACGACACTTGTTTCAAAGTGTAGGGCACAAAATCAGCTATATCAGCTAGCGAAGAAAGTTAAAAAAGTTAACTGGAAAAAAGGGCATGAACGCACCTGGCATGACAACAGTTTGCAATCAATTTGTTCAGAGTCAAGTTAGATTAATTGAAAAGAAAAAAAACGGTAGGCGTTATACAGATCACGAGAAAGAGTTTGCACTTGCTTTGTTTTATTGCTCGACCAATCTTATACTTTTTTACAAACTTACTTTTGTCTTCCTAGCATTAGTTCTTTACGTTCTTGGTTATTCCAATGTATTCCTGGGTTTCAGTCAATTTTATTGTTTATTATTTAAAATGTTACAAATACGTTTCGGTGTCTTTATCCACCATCATCAGTTTGTCTAAAATATATATTTACAGTTATCATCAAATTAAATAGAAAACTTTCACCAAAATTCACATATTAAAATACAAATCACACACATATTAAAAAGTACATCCAGAACATTGGTTTTCAGGTGATGAGTCAGGACAAACATGTCTGGGAAAAGACTAGAATCTATTGTTTTAGAGATCTAAATTCAACTTACGTATATAGTTGCCTTCAACCTCACATTTGACTGGTCACTGAATTTTCCATATTTTATTCGATATCAAGCGAGCGAAACAAAAAAAAACTGTTTATCTTTCCTCTTTTCTTTGCATTCTAGGAATTGCTTGGCAATTCTTCAATATCAGATGTTTACATTTCATTTACCTGGTCCAATCAGTTCATACATGCGATCATCTAATTAGCGTATGATACACAGAGCTAAGATTGCCTGTATCTGATCTGAAATTTATTGCATTCTGATGTTTCTTAATTTGTATCATTTCATGGATTCTTTTCTTATTATAGTTGTCCTCATTGATCAATATTTGTGTGTTATCGAAATCAAAATCATGCAACTTTTGTTGAGCATGTTGTGCTAATGCTGTTGCATTTTCGTTAACCTTTCTTAAGCTATACGTATGTTCGTATATTCTTTTCTTTAAATATTGCCCTGTTTGTCCTATGTATGTGTTGTCACAGTTCAAACAGTCAATCTTGTATATTACGTTAGGTGTGTCCAACTTATCGCTTCTAGGCTTAAATTTTGTAAAACACTCTTTTGCCAAGTTGTTTTTAGTTTTTTCCGCTATAGTAATATTATGCGGTTTTAAAACATTTTTTATTTTTGTGTTGATTTCTGGTATGTGTGGTAATGATACATACTTGATTTCACCCTCTTTTTTCTTTTTTATATTATTTATGTTGTTCCATTTATTTGCATTGTATATTTTATTGATTCTTTGTTTTATAATTGGTTCGAAGAATTCTTTGGGATAGTTGTTCATTATTAGTACCTTTTTTATTTTTTCAAGATTTTTTTGTCTGTATCCACAATGTGCTAATTTTATCGCTCTATCAGTAAGAGCTGTTACCACACTTTTTTATACTGTATAGGTGCATATGATTGGTAATTCAAGTATCTACCAGACCACACATCCTTTGTGTACCAGTTTGTTTTTATTTCACCATTATTGTCATACATAACCGTCATATCCAAAAAGTTTAATGATTTGTTTTTGTCCTCCTCAATGGTGAATTTAATGGTTTCATGGAATGCATTAAACTTATCTAGTGTGTATTGAACTTTTTGGTTTGGCAGGCACATTATGCAGTCATCCACGAATCTTTTAAAAAATCCACATTTAAAGTCTAAATCAGGTATTAGTTTTTCTTCCAGACTTTCCATTACAAGGTTTGCAATTGTTGCAGCTATGGGGGACCCCATAGCTACTCCATATATTTGCGAATAGAAATTGTCCTCGTACCGGAAGTACGTGGACTTAAGGCATAGCTCTACCGCCCCAATAAATTCACCTTCGGGCAATGATGTATATTCCCCCTGTTCTTGGTTATGTGGGATGCATTTAGAATGTGGTTTAAATCATGTGGTGTTGGAATTATTCAAGATTAAATGTGATAAATTGAAAAAGGAAGAAAAAGTTGTTTCTGTAGTATTTGATGAAATGTCGTTACAGGAACGTCTCTCTTATAATTCATCCCAAGATGTATTCGATGGATTGCAGTATTTTGGCACTCACAGGCCACATTATTTCAAAATTTGCAATCATGCTATGGTTATAATGCTTAAGGGTATTTATGTTAATTTTAAGCAAGCAGTTGGTTATTTTTTAAGTAAGGACGGATTGCCAGGTGATGTACTCAAAGAAGTAATATTAGATTCTATTGAAAACATTTCAGACACTAGGTTTGTTGTAAAGACGGTAGTATGCGATTTAGGCACTAACAATGTAAAAATGGGGAAACTACTTTCTGTAACAGTTGAGAAACCATATATTAATTTTCGAAACGAAAGAATATATTTTTTATATGGTACACCACATTTACTGAAATGTGAAATAATTTAAAAAAATAAAATATTTAAAAAAAAAAGAAGTTTATTCGTGGTCACATATTGAAATTTTTTTATGAGTTAGCTTCAAATAAAATTCCATGAATGGCACCAAAGTTATCAAAAAGGTGTATTACGTTGCCGCCTTTTAGCCCCATGAGAGTGTGTTTAGCAACTCAGGTTTTAAGCCACTCGGTTCATGTTGGTATTTTGTGTCATGTTTGGATGAACAATTTGCCTTCTAATGCAGTACATACGGCCAATTGTATATCACAAATTGACACGCTTTTTGATATTTTTAATTCTCAATATTATAATAACAAAATACACTTGCGTGCATAGAAATCGGCCCACAGTAAACTTTTGATTTTAACTATATTTTTTTTAAAAACTATTCATCAGATCAAAAAAAGAAATATACTGTTTGAAAGACAATTTAATATGCTTTAATGTGAGTATAAATTATTGTGAGTATCCTATGTTTAACATAGTGAAATTAATGCATTAAGCAAATTAAGCTTTTTTATTATTAACATAAATAGGGTTATTGACAATTTAAAACTTAACACTTAATTTTTTAATAATGGGTATCCTCCTCTATCCCTAATAACTTCTCTCATACGATTAGGCATCGATCTAATCAAATTTGCTATTGTTTCTTGAAGGATGTTAAACCACTCTTCTTCTACTGCAACAATAAGCTCTGGGATCGAGTTTGGGGTATGAAGTCTAGCTCGAATTCTTCGCTCTAGCTCATCCCATAAGTGTTGGATCGGATTTAGTTCAGGACTGTATGCCGGCCACTCCATAACCCGAAAACCGACTTCTGCAATGTAATCTTGCACGATTCTTGCGGTGTGCGGCCTGGCATTGTCATACATAAAGGTAAATTCGTCTCCAATGTAGTCGACGTAAGGTACCACATAAATTGCTAAAATCTCCTACATATATCTAACAGCCGTTAAACCTCTTCTTCCGTGAACACGGTCGCCCCTACGAATGAACTCAGGGTAGGTTCGTGCTTCTATAGAAATTGCACCCCAGATCATACAGGAACCACCTACATAAGCACTCCGCTCTTCAAAGCAGCAATTTGCAAATCGCTCTCTTGGTTTTCGGTACACTTTCCTTCTTCGGTCGCGACCATGGAGGCATATTCTGGTCTCATCTGAGAACAGAACAGATCCCCATTGTTCCAACCTCCAATTCAGATGATCCCGTGCAAAACTCAGGCGTGCTTGCCGATGAGCTGGAGTGAGTTTTGGACCAATCGCAGGTATTTTAGGGGTCAGGTTATTTTCCTGAAGTCTTCGTGTTACTGTCCACTGACTAATAGCCTCTCCTTGCACCTCACGGAGCTGTCGTTGCACGTGAACGGCATTAAGGTGGCGATTTCTTAATGTTGTTGACACAATAAAGCGGTCATCACGAGCGGTTGTAAATCGCCTTCTGCCTGTTCCAGGTCGCCTATGAAAGGATCCGGTCTCCTCATAACGTTTGCACACTCTTCGAACCGCTGCGCGTGTCATATCCGATTGTCTAGCAACAGCTCGCTTACTACTAAGTAGTAGAAAAAGTAGAAGAAATTTTCGGTTAAAGCAATAACTTGGCCGGCTTTTTGTGATGTAGTATGCATTAAACTAACACACTTAAACACTATTGGGATTATGAAAAACGAATTAATATGCAAATTTCAGTTGCAAACGCAATAATTTTAATATTTGACAATTTTTTTATTTTCGTTGCAATCACCATATAAACTCGTTTCATTTGTTTACCGATTCCTACGCATATAAACGACAAGCCTTCTTGATAACTTTATACTCACATTAAAGCATATTAAATTGTCTTTCAAACAGCATATTTCTTTTTTTGATCTGATGAATAGTTTTTAACAAAAATATAGTTAAAGTCAAAAGTTTACAGTGGGCCGATTTCTATGCACCCAAGTTTACATAGAAGACCTATGTCAGTAAAATCCAGTCATCATTTAGAAAAGCTGAAAGAATTGAAAATATATTTGGGTTAGTTTGGGTTAGTTTTCCATTCCATCTTGCATTGATGGGTGGATTTCAAATATAAATGCATTACAATTACTTTTTGACGAATTGACAACAAAATTTAATTTTGAATTTTTATTTACTCGACGTTTAACACAAGATTGCGTCGAGAATTTATTCTCTATTAATAGAGCAAAAACGGCAACAATATAACACCCGACAGCGTTAAATTTCGGTGCAGTTTACGTTCTGTAATGGCTAATCAGTTATTACAGCCATCTACCGATAGTAACAGCGAAATCGAAGCCTCAAAATTTATTTTCCAAAAAAAAAAGAAATCGAAAATACATCAAAAAGTCTCAAGGCATTATTCTCCATGCAAACTTCAATTTCAGTTTCGTTGTCTGATTGTAAAGCAGATATTAACGTAAATGCTGAAAAATTATCAGAAATATATGTATTGGGATGGGTTTGCAGTGAAATACCTCATGAAAATTCTAAAAATCATTTATGTGACCTCGAAATGACTTCATTAGAAATCATTCAAATTGAATTTAAGAAATACTCAGAATTGTCTAGACTACTTTTTCCTAATTCTCCAGCAAAAATGGTTTCCCAAATAATAAATAATTGTTTTAAAAATTATTTAGATGTATACCTTGCAGAAAGTTGTTCGGGAGTAAAACATAAACTAATTTTAAATTGCAAAAGTTCTATTAAAGAGCTGCTAAAAAATCACATTTGTGATAATCACTAGTCGAATACGTATTTTGAATATCTAACCAACAAAAAACGAATCATTGAAATCGATCAAAAATCAATATTTTACAAGGGTGGTTAGTTCCTAACCCCGGACACTGTAAAATTATGCGGCACAGTTTAAGAATTTCTAGGCACACCAAAGTGCCTCTACACAGTGATTGAGAACCACTATGGTAGAGTATGATGATAATTCATTGAAGCGAGTAACAACATTTTACCTCAATGTCAATCACCTAATCTGTATGCGTTTCTCTACTCTATTATACCATTGAGATGCTGAAAAGAAATCTGATTAAGGTTCTTAAGTAGACAACATTTTTCCATGGTTAGGCGAATGCATGATAAGGGGTTCCCTTTTCTCAACTTGTAATTAAAAATAAATAACTTACTCAATTTTTACCTCGACTGCCTTATATAAAATTTTCTAAACTGTACCTACGTAAAGCAACAGCAAATTATTTCTCTTTATAGATGGCACTTTGTGTATCTATGCATTCAAAATATATTGAGTACAAGTTTTACTTTTTTGCGCAATGTCTGAAAAGTATGCATGCGTAAGTACATTTAGTTTTATTTTGTAAATTAAACCATAGCACATTACTCTCAATTCTCGTTGTTTGTCGTGGATAATTTAAACATACTAGTATGTTTTAGGTTGGCTCCAATAACACCCCTGAGCATGAAGATGATTACAGTCGAGCTGGAGTGTCAATCTTGAATGAGGGTGATGATGCTGGATTACTGATAGGCAAGTATCAATTCTGCTAATAATAAATGTTTTGCAATACAACTTGATTGGAGTTAATGAATTCGATTTCCAGATCAAAGTGATCCAGCATATGCTCTATACCGAGCACATCATAAGAAATCCAAGAAGAAAAAGAAGAAGAAGGACAAAAGCAAGGACAAGGACAGAGAGAAAAAACACAAACACCATCATAAGGAGAAAAAACGAAAAAGGGATGAATTGGAAGATGGGGAAAACATTGAAGGTATGTTTGAAGTATCACTTTTCATTTCAAGACAAGAGCGCCGGATATAAAATAAAAAAAAACACATTTTTTCGAATTAAGCAAAAATGTATATTACAACGTAAAGAGGAATAGTTGCGATTAAACATGAAATACGACCTCCGGCAAATGACCACCACGAAACCTCTGGCACACGGCCATTCTTTTCATAAAATTCTGGATCACGTTTTCGCATAACTGTGGCTCTATTTCAACAATAACGCGCCGTATCTCATCTTTAAGGCGTTCAACTGTTTGTGGCTTGTTCACATACACCTTTCCTTCACGTAACCCCAAAGAAAGTAGTCTATCGGCATTAAATGGCAGGATCTTGGTGGCCAATTTTCATCGACAAACCAAGAGATGACTCGGTCTGGAAACTTGATGCGAAAACTCCATTGTTTCGCGAGCTGTGTGGCAGGTCGCACCGTCTTGTTGGACAAACATATCCTGCACATCAATATGATGCAATTCGGGTCACAAAAACGCGGTTAACATTTCGCAATACCGCTCACCATTAACATTTAGCGCATTTTCAGCCGCATTTTCGAAGAAAAATGGTCCGATGATGCCTCCAGACCAAAATGCACACCAAACAGTTACTCGCGGCGGATGCATTGGTTTTTCCAGTATAATACGGGGATTTTCAGCACCATAGCACATATCCGTTTAGCTGAAAATGTGCCTCATCGAAGAAAATTATTTTCCTCCGACAATCAGCATCAATTTGGTGGTCATTAATCCACGGCGCTGCGCATGATCCCTAGGCTTGAGTTCTTGCGTCAGTTGACTCTTGTACGCGTGCAAATGCAGATTTTTGTCAAAATTCGTTGTAGGGTGGGTCTGGTGATGTTCAATTCTGGACCACGGTGGCGAATGGAAGTGCCTGGATTCTCGGTCACACTTTCCCTCACTGCGGCAATGTTTTCAAGGGACTTGCAAGGACGACGACGAACAGTGGCCTTTTCATCCATCAACTTGAACTTTGTCTCGAATTCTTTAATTACACGGCGAACTGTCGACTAATTTGGCGTATTGTTGCGACCGAAAATTGCACGTAATTTGCGAACTGTTTCCGCAAAACATTCCCCATTTTTGTAGTAAGTTTTCACAATAATTAAACGTTGTTGGTTCGAAGACTGCTTCATAACTTTTAATCGCGAGGTCTGTGCATGACAGTTGTCAAAAAATAAATGTTAAAATATTCGCACTAAAGAAATGGCGGCAAATTCAAATCCGGCGCTCTTGTTGAGACACCATTTATAAGTGTATCTATCACAAAAGGCATAAATTCATGGAATGTTCTTTCAGGAAAATAATCGGACACATATTTTACTATATTTAAGTATGCATTTTTTGATAACAAAAATTGCCCTTTAGGTTCCACGTTAATTGTGGCATTTGAAAAAAGTTATTTATGTTAAAAGACAAGCGGCCACCCTAAATATCGTGCTGATGTTTTGTGCTTTGTGTGTCTATCGATTTGGGTTTCACTCTTCTGCAATCAAGGGTAATGCAATCAATCAATTAAAATGCGTTTTTCGATTTAACTTTAACACAAAGAATTAACATTCTTATGATAGTTGGATATGACGATATAGTTCGAAGTCAATAAGATATGCGTGTTTTCTTTAATATAAATCAGCCCTGTGCTGTATCATCAATGCTATTTTTAACGTCCACACGTTATGGCAACTAAACAGTTCAGGATAACGTTTTCGATAACGCAGCAACACAACCGAGGTGTGCTCTATCTCCGAGTTAACGTATGCGTTCCCGACCCCGTTATCAGATAAACGTTAAAAAGGAAAAAATATTGAATGCATAAAGTGAGATGCCCATATACGAATAGTCTATTAGTTAGAGAGAGTAAGATTTGTATGAGTGTAACATGAAACCATCGAAGCTTGTAAAGCTTCACATATGTACCACACATGCACGTTTTTACCATTTGTCCCACCTCGCACCATACTTGTCTTTAAGATCATTTGCATTGGCTTTCAATTTCCTTCGTTACTTTTCTTTGCCTATGGCTCAAACGCTCTCAATGGAGCATCCACAAAAAGGCAAAAAAAACTCGAAAACAGTTTGAAAGCTTAATAGAGTTTGTGGAAGAACATAAAGTGTTAGTGAATGAACCAATTGTTCTAGTAAACTAAAAGACATATTTTTGTATTGAATTGAAAACAGATTATAGCTAAAACACAAAACTACGCTCTGATTAAACACTGTTTTATTAATTACTACGAGGTTAACTTCGAGGGACGCATGTTAAGTTCGAAAACGGCATGGCATTTGATGATGTTATTCTGAAGCGTTATTTCTAAATATAACGTTCGTCGATAGCGTGCGCCTGTTATAATATAACAGTTCGAGCCATATAACGTATTTGACGAATAAGAGGTACGTTAAAGTTGACGTGAGTGACACAGCACATGGCTGAATATCAGAAAAAATCAATAAATAACTTAGTAGTCAGCAAAATTGAGCGAAAATTTTGAGATACTGGCTTTGTAGAAGATAAGCCAAATAATGGGCACCCTGTGATCTGTGAAGAGCTTAAACTAAAAGAAAAATTGAAAAAGTAGAAGCATTTAAGTTGCAACCACAGATGCACAAGATTTTTGAATCTATGTGAATTCGGGGTTTGCCTGATAATCACTGGCAGAGACATACATGCGTACATATATCTGTACTAAGGCCCATTTTGGCAGAAAGCAGTCTTTCATCGGGACACATCCGCTTTCAGATGTCAGAAGATAGATCTGCTTTATGTCAGGTCACCATTGTCAAATCGATCTAATGTTTTACAATTTCAAAAAGGGCATCCTTATAAAATACATCTGACATACGATTTAAGTGAAGACTATCCAGAAATACCAATGATAATCTGTATAACCTTAATAGATTTGTGCTCAATTCAATTTTCAAAATAAAGATTTTTAAAATAACGGTACATACACTAACGGGGCAAGTAGTAGTAAACATCTTTATTTCTAAGAAAAGGCTATCGACCTATCGGTCTTTCTGCCCTTGTTTAGTACATGCAGTGTTAATCTAAACAAACAAATAAAGGTAAAAATTATCTTATTCTAGGTTAACAATTTTATAATTTTAATTCTGACAAACAGAAATCTTAGATTTATTGTCCAGTAGTCAGTTACGATTGTAAGCGTTCGAGTACCGTTGATGTAGGGAAACGGAAGCGGGATTGTCTGGTTGGTCTTGTAAGACAAAGGGGATTCAGTATGGTCCAGTTGTAGGGGTTGTTTGTCCATTTTGTCTGTAGATGTATGAGTCTTTCCGAAATCTTTGTCATGTTTGTGCGTTCGTATAGTAGTTGGGTGGAGGGGTTGTGTAGTGGGTTTTGGTGGTCTTATTCGTGTGATTAGTCTTAGTGCAATTTATTCTGTTGTTTGTATATAATGTTTTGTCCTTTCCGTTCCGTTGGTCATGAGTATATGTCCATAGTCCAAGAGGGGTCTGCAGATCGCTTTGTATATTTTTGTCGCGGTATTTGTACTAATTCCTATGTCTTTGTATGTTAGTCAGCGAAAGTGTTTTGTTCTTTTTATCGTTTCTGTTCTGATGTTTCGTATGTGTTTAGTACATTTAAGTTTCTGGTCAATTGTGCTTCCAAGGTTTTTTACGTCGTTTTTTGGTTG
The DNA here is from genome assembly GCA_024550625.1 of Dendroctonus valens. NCBI lineage: Eukaryota > Metazoa > Arthropoda > Insecta > Coleoptera > Curculionidae > Dendroctonus > Dendroctonus valens. The sequence continues at coordinate 901,053 of JAJTJO010000528.1, forward strand.
TGTCGTTTGGCCGTCTGCAGTTATTGTGGTGTTAAGCCAGTTAAGAGTGGCCAGTTATTGCCAGTTAAGAGTGGGTGAATAGTCGAGTGTTGATGTTTGAATCCGAACTGATACGATGGTATGTACTTTCCGACAAGTTTTCCTAGTCGCTGCTTTATTATGTACTCAAAAACTTTGCTAAGGACTGGGGGTAATGTATATAATTGGTCTGTAATTGCTCGGTTGTGTATTGTCCAGTCCAATTTTCCATGTTTTTGGGATTTTGTTATTTGTGATGCAGTTGTTCAATTCAGTTAGGATCAGTTTGTGTGTTTCTTGAGTTAGGCTTTTCAAGAGTTTTGCCTTTATTTTATCTTTCCCGGTGCTGTGTTTTTCATATGCGCTAGGGCTTCATCGTATTCTGTGTCTGTGATCAGTTTGTATATATAGTTTGGTGAGCTGTTAAAATAGTTCAAGTACCAGTCGTTGATCAAGTCCCAGTTGTCATTGTCGAAGTTAGGGTTTGTCGATATGCTGAAGGCCTTTTGATACTGTCTGGCGAACGCGTCAGCTTTCTCTTTGTCTGTGTAACGTTCTATTCCGATTTCGTCAATTGTGTCAGTAGTGTTAGATTTTTTGTATTGCGCTAGTTTCTTAATTTTTCGCCAGTATGTTTTGCCTTTGTCTTTTTGTATTTCTTTACATGTTTCTAGCCATTTGTCCCGTCGGTATTGTCCAATCAAGGTTTTAATGTTTCTGTTGAGTTGGTTCAGTGTCTTTTTTAGGTCGTTATTTTGAGTGTTTGTATATAGTCTGTACGATTCTCTCTTTTGTTTTATGAGTCAGTATGAATTTGGGGAGCGTATGTCGGTAGAAAGCATTTTTTATTTCCGGGCTAAATTTTCCTATGGTTAGTGAACGTTGTTGTATGGTTTCTATTGAAATGGGCTGTGCTTGCGATTGAATGTAGTCATGGATATGTTGTTTCACTTTATCTATGTCAGTCTTTGTTAGGTTTAACTTTTTCTCTATGGGAGGTGTACTGAAGGTAGCTTGCGTATGTTGTAAGTCTATGTTAAACGTAATAGCCAGGTGGTCGAATCCAAGTTCGTTGGTTAAGTTTATGTTGTTGATGGTGTTTGTTAAGTTTCTTGTGTGCAGTAGAACGTCTGGTGTTGAATGTGGGTTTGCGGGCATCAGAAAAGTTGATGGGGTGTGCTGTTTGTAAACAGGTCCTGTGTGGGAGGGGGTGGTTGAGCGAAGGAGGATTTGCTCTTCCAAGTTTAAATTTTGGTTTTAGGAGAGCTGCGACCCGCCCCTGGCATGATTAATGGTATTTCCATGCCTATAGATATACTGCCAATTTCTATACGTTGGTGTCTGACCTAGTTTGGTTTTAGTCTCTACAAATATGCAGCAGTCTGTGTCGTTTTGTTCTATGTAATAGTAAATAAGTTTCGTATATTTTCCTGACTGTACTCTAATTCATTCCAATGTATTCCTGGGTTTCAGTCAATTTTATTGTTTATTATTTAAAATGTTACAAATACGTTTCGGTGTCTTTCTCCACCATCATCAGTTTGTCTAAAATATATATCCACAGTTATCATCAATTCAAACAAAAAACTCTCACCAAAATTCACATATTAAAATACAAATTACACACATATTAAAAAGTACATTAAGAACATTGGTTTTCAGGTGATGAGTCAGGACAAACATATCCGGGAAAAGACTAGAATCTATTATTTAGAGATTTAAATTTTAATTTCAACTTACGTGTATAGTTATTTACATCCTAACATTCAACTGGTTACTGAATTTTCCATATTTTATTCGATATCAAGCGAGCGAAACAAAAAAAAACTGTTTATCTTTCGTCTTTTCTTTGCATTTTAGGAATGCTTGGCAATTCTTCAATATCAGATGTTTACATTTGATTTACCTGGTCCAATCAGTTCATTCATGCGATCATCTAATTAGCGTATGATTAAAGAAACATCAGAATGCAATAAATTTCAGATCAGATACAGACAATCTTAGCTCTGTGTATCATACGCTAATTAGATGATCGCATGAATGAACTGATTGGACCAGGTAAATGAAATGTAAACATCTGATATTGAAGAATTGCCAAGCAATTCCTAGAATGCAAAGAAAAGACGAAAGATAAACAGTTTTTTTTTGTTTCGCTCGCTTGATATCGAATAAAATATGGAAAATTCAGTGACCAGTCAAATGTGAAGTTGGTAGCAACTATATACGTAAGTTGAATTTAGATCTCTAAACAATAGATTCTAGTCTTTTCCCAGACATGTTTGTCCTGACTCATCACCTGAAAACCAATGTTCTGGATGTACTTTTTAATATGTAACATGTACATGATGTAACACATACATGTGGTTACCAAAAAAGACGACCGAGGTGTCGATGTCAAAATCTTCAATAAATTGTTTTCGCGTTTTTTTTTAACAAATCTTCTCTGTTAGTGTTGGTAGACTTGTTAATTTGATGTTTGTATTTGTTTAATATTGTTGTGTATATTTTCCTGACTGAACTTCAATTTTTTCCAAAGAAATTCCTGGGTTTCAGTCAATTTTGTTGTTTATTATTTAAAATGTCACAAATACGTTTCGGTGTCTTTCTCCACCATCATCAGTTTGTCTAAAATATACATTTACAGTTATCATCAATTTAAATAAAAAATTTTCATCAAACTTCACATATTAAAATACAAATCACACACATATTAAAAAGTACATTAAGAACAATGGTTTTCAGGTGATGAGCCAGGACTAACATGTCTGGGAAAAGACTAGAATCTATTGTTTAGAGATTTAAATTTAACTTACGTGTAAGCTGTTTCTACCTTCACATTTGACTGGCTATTGAATTCCATATTTTATTCGATATCAAGCGAGAGAACAAAAAAACTGTTTTATTTCGCTTTTTCTTTGCATTCTAGGAATTGCTCTGCAATTCTTCAATGTCAGGTGTTTATATTTCATTTACTTGGTCCAATCAGTGTATGCATGCGCTCATTTAATTAGTGTGTGATGCACAGAGCTAAGATTGTCTGTGTCTGATCTAAAATTCATTGCATTCTGATGTTTTTTAATCTGTATCATTTCATGGATTCTTCTCTTATTATAATTGTCTTCATTGATTAATATTTTTGTGTTATCAAAATCAAAACTATGTAACTTTTGTTGTGCATGTTGTGCTAATGCTGTTCAATTTTCGTTAACCTTTCTTAAGCTATATTTATCCTGTTTGACCTATGTATGTGTTGTCACAGTTCAAACAGTCAATCTTGTATATTACGTTAGGTGTGTTTAACTTATCACTTTTAGGTTTAAATTTTGTGAAACATTCCTTTGCTAAGTTGTTTTTAGTTTTTTCCGCTATAGTAATATTATGTGGTTTTAAAACATTTTTTATTTTCGTGTTGATTTCTGGAATATACGGTAATGATACATACTTGATCTCACCTTCTTTTTTCTTATTTATATTATTTATGTTGTTTCATTTATTCGAATTGTAGATTTTATTAATTCTCCGCTTTATAATTGGTTCGAAGAAAGCTTTGTATTGTTGTTATGATGAAAAGTGAATATAGAACAAAAATGCTAGCCTTAATAAATGATTTAAAAACATATAAACCGGAAAAAAAGATCTTACTACAAATATTCAAACAAAACTAAATAAAGTAATAAATTCATGGCATAAAAATAAATTCATAACGGATAATTTAAAACGAACACTGTCTTGCAACAACGGCCGAGCACCATTTATATATGGCCTGCCAAAGATTCACAAAGCAGGAAACCCATTGAGACCGATAGTTAGCAACATAAACGCCCCAACTTACCAATTATCTAAATATCTGTCAGCTGTATTGAGTAATATATTGGGAAAGTCACAATATCACGTTAGGGACTCATGGAGTTTCTGTGAATTTATAAAAAAGCAGAAAATACCTGAGAACCATCGCATAATATCACTTGCTGTGGTATCGTTATACACAAACATCCCGGTAGATTACTCAATACAGTGCATAAGAAATAAATGGGATGAAATAAAAGAATACACATCATTACCCGAAAATGAATTTATTGGGGCGGTAGAGCTGTGCCTGTGGAAGTCCACTTACTTCCAGTACGAAGGCAATTTCTATTCCCAAATATATGGAGTAGCTATGGGGTCTCCTGAAACGTAGATTTTACGTACTTGTATTTACACCAGGGCGCGAATTAATCAAAAAAGTTAAACGAGCACAGGCACGACCGATCGCTCGACTCAACTTTTGTTATTTGCGTTTGTTTATCATTTTCTACAAAATCAGAGCTTAACAGCCAAAGCCTTTAAGTCGACTTATTGCCAAATTATCATCATTTTAGAAATGGATGCGTCTCTCGGAGTCTACCCCTCGGAAGGCTCACCAAATACTCATCGTGAACCTCGAACTTGTGTCATTAAGAAAATTCAAGAACGAACGTCTTTATCTAAAGCGCTAGATCATCTTTTAACAATGCTGGAAAAAAAGGATCCGCAGAATTTTTTTGCGTGGCCTGTTACCGACGCGATTGCTCCCGGTTATTCCAAGATCATTTCAAAACCTATGGATTTCAGTACTATGAGACAAAAGGTCGAGGATGGCCAGTATAACAATCTGAAGGTAACAATAGGATATTTTATTAAATAGGAATAATCGTTTTTTTGTTAAGTCTAAATAAACATGATGGTCAATTGTAATGTAAACAGTGGTATTTGTTCTCGGGATAAAAACATGTGACGTAGAGTACACATCTTAAAAAATAATTTAAGGTAGTCTCGATATTTAATTATCTATAGTCGTAGATAAGGTATTGTCTATTTGGCCAAGAAAAAATTTAACATTCGGCATAAAGTGAAATTGCTTAATTTTGCATAATCTGCCATTCGAATTCCGATATTTACCAAATCTCTACAGATTGTTAATTCAATGCGAAAATTTTAACCGAATAAATCATTAAAGAGGAGTTCGTGATAATCAATCAAGAAGCGGATGAAATTACATCACAACACTCCCGTCTGTTAAATGTAAAGTAATTTATATGTATATTGGCAAATAAAAGTTACCTATACGAGAAAATGTCGTCCTCCGTACATATAGGCAACGGTTTGCTTCTGTTTTATATTTGCGATTTTTTTGCATATCCCAACATTCTGCATCCAAAAAAATAATATGCTCTGGTTATTTCATAACAATATATTTGATTTGCAATTAAGAATTGTCATGGTCTATTATTATTTACCTGAAAAATATTTTAAACCAAATGTATATTTTATTGAAACAATAATAATGCGCAAATCGCCTCCAAGAATTTTTCTATATTAGAATTGCATATTTTGTAGGAATTCACTGACGATTTTCACCTGATGTGTGAAAACGCTATGAAATACAATCACGCCGATACTGTGTATTATAAAGCAAGCAAAAAATTATTACAAGCTGGACAAAAAATTTTGCAGACAGATAAATTGGGCTGGCTTTTACAGGTAATACTTAGAATCGGTTTTGTTGACAGTTAATTTATTTCAACACTCATAAGGCTGCACACTTTTAACAATTAAAATTGTAGGGCAATAAGCACTTAATTTTATTTAAGATCGCACCAGAATTAACAGAAGCTGAACTAGGCTTTGAAGTAACTCCTGAAATGCGTGCCTCGGTTAATAGACCCGATGATACCGAAAGCCAGGTGAAAACTGAAAATAAAGAACCTCCAACACCCGAAGAAGTAAGAATATTTGCATTAAACAGTTAGCTATTATGAATTTAGTTGACTTTTTGACATCTGAGCCCAATAACAATGCTAAGAATTTATTTTATTTAGATTCTCGCCCAAGCCAAAGCTGCTGCTCGTTTAGCTAGGGCCCGACTGAAAGGTTATGGACCTTCTATGGGATATATTAGATCACGTCGAGAGGGAGTTGCGCAATTGGCAATTCTAGTTGGAAACAATATGGGCAAGAAGAAAGGTGTCGCACCTTTGGGATCCGTAGTTGGAAGATTAGCAGATGGAACCGCACATTTGCAGGTAATGTTTAACTGGTTCAATGTTAATATTAATCAGTATAGTAGTATTTGAGTAAATTTTAAAATAAAATACTTATATGCCTGGGTAACACCGTAGATTTTGAGGTGTTGACGCATAAATACCAATACCGCTTGTCGCGTCAATACAACGCGTCAACGCTTTTTATGCTGCAGTAAATGTGTTGGAGATAACAGAGGACCTTGTGTTACGTGATGTGTAGTGGTTCGTAAGCCAATGAGTCATGGGTTTTTAAGGGGTGCAGCGCGTTTAAACTCTGTCTTTGTTTTTACTGAAGAGTTTTACAATGCGTCGGCTATTCGCCGTTGGCTGAAGGCAATTTTAATGGCATAATAAATCGCTTGAACACGCGCCTTTTAAAGTCGTTGGGCGATGCGGTGGCGATTTGTGGGAGCTGGGTGTAGGCATCTCCGAACGATCGCCAAAGCTATTTTGTGAGCGAAAGTTCTCAACTTCTCGTGTTTTTTTTATATCATTTTGGCATTGGCGTTGCCGGCGGCACGTTCAGCCATCCGCCAAATAATCTCCGGTAAAGTGCCGAAGATCGACTATGCATACCGGCGTATGACACACGCCGGCTGCGTTTTTAATGAATGGAATAAATAAAGTCGCAACATATTTGTTTCTCACATGCGAATTTTTGGAGAAAAGATCCGAATATTTAGATTATTTAACAGGTGTCGGAAATCGTTGAAATTACATAGTTTTCAATTGCGATTATCTTTTATTATTATTTATCGTGCTGAAAAAAAACTCATTTGTAACATTGTCAGGGCTTCAATTTGTGCCAACACTGCAATTTTTTTATGATATACAATTCGAAATTTGGGTATTATCAGAACCGATACCGAGATAAATAAGAATTCATCACTAGAAAAGTATTTTGAGGACGAACTAGTTTTGGTTACCGGGAATCATATGATGACCTGCGCGCGGCCTTCACGACTTTGCAATCCGAAGTCTGCCATCTTGAATGAGATTAAAAACGTGTTATTCGAGGTGTTAGAGCGTAAGACGTGAGGTGTTATAACACATTGACGCACAGAGCGCATTAACACAAACGTGCCACACAACACTGTTACCCAGGCCTATTCTATTATTCTGAGATTTGGTTTAATGTTACATTTTATCTTACTGCCGATGTTCCCAGTTTCAAAGAAAAAATATTTAGTTGATTCTAATATTAATCTGTACTAAAATTTGCACATTTTCAACAAGTGTTTAAAAAAATGATATTATGTTAGGGGTTTAGAGAAGATCGGAGAAATACGGCTCGTCCAGTCAAACCACTGTATTATGGCGCTTTTGGTTCGTATGCACCCAGTCACGATTCGGCTTTTGCTAACCTGACTAAAGATGAATCAGCATTAGTCATGAGAACTTATGGAAGTGACCAAGCTGTTCAATATGCGGAGTCTGTACAAGTAAGTGTCGGACAATTCATGAAACATGTTTTTAATTGTGCTCTTTTTATAATTAATAATGTACTTAAGTTGGAGTACATAATGGCGAATGAAAATTGACGCTATTTATCTGGAGGTCTCAAAAAAGACTGATAAATTTTCAAAAAACAAAATCATAAATCTGGCAAAAACAGGTGAAACTAATATGAAGATAACAAGGTACCGTTTTACTGACGCCACTATAAATTCGTCACTCAATTTTAGAGATCACTTTCATAATTCGTTTTCAGCCAGAGAAGAATTCAATGTTTAAAAATCATTTTTTTAATTGAGTTTCCAAAGCAATAATATAAACTTGCGTGCATAGAAATTGGCCCACTGAAAACTTTTGACGTTAACTATATTTTTTTAAAAAACTATTCATCAGATCAAAAAAAGAAATATGCTGTTTGAAAGACAATTTAATATGCTTTAATGTGAGTATAAATTTATCAAGAAGGCTTGTCGCTTATATGCGTAGCAACCGGTAAACCAATGAAACGTGTTTATGTGGTGATTGTAACGAACATTAAAAAATTGTCAAATATTAAAATTATTGCGTTTGCAACTGAAATTTGCATATTAATTCGTTTTTCATAATCTCAATAGTGTTTAAGTGTGTTAGTTTAATGCATACTACACCACAAAAATCCGGCCAGGTTATTGCCTTAACCGAAAATGGACTTAGTCAGCGAGCTGTTGCTAGACAATTGGATATGACACGCGCAGCGGTTCGAAGAGTGTGCAACCGTTATGAGGAGACTGGATCCTTTCATAGGCGACCTGGAACAGGCGGAAGGCGATTTACAGCCGCTCGTGATGACCGCTTTATTGTGTCAACAACATTAAGAAATCGTCACCTTAATGCCGTTCAAGTGCAACGACAGCTCCGTGAGGTGCGAGGAGTGGCTATTAGTCAGTGGATAGTAAGACGAAGACTGCAGGAAAATAACCTGACCCCTAAAACACCTACGATTGGTCCAAAACTTACTCCAGCTCATCGGCAAGCATGCCTGCGTTTTGCACGGGATCATCTGAATTGGACGCTGGAACAATGGGGATCTGTTCTGTTCTCAGATGAGACCAGAATATGCCTCCATGGTGGCGACGGAAGAAGGAAAGTGTACCGAAGGCCAAGAGAGCCATTTGAAGATTGCTGCTTTGAAGAGCGGAGTGCTTATGGAGGTGGTTCCTGTATGATCTGGGGTGCAATTTCTATAGGAGCACGAACCGACCCTGAGTTCATTCGTAGGGGCGACCGTGTTCACGGAAGAAGAGGTTTAACGGCTGTTAGATATATCGAGGAGATTTTAGCAATTTATGTGGTACCTTACGTCGACTACATTGGAGACGAATTTACCGTTATGCATGACAATGCCAAGCCGCACACCGCAAGAATCGTGCAAGATTACATTGCAGAAGTCGGTTTTCGGGTTATGGAGCGGCCAGCATACAGTCCTGACCTAAATCCGATCGAACACTTATCGGATGAGCTAAAGCGAAGAATTCGAGCTAGACTTCATACCCCAAACTCGATCCCAGAGCTTATTGTTGCAGTAGAAGAAGAGTGCTTTAACATCCTTCAAGAAACAATAGCAAATTTGATTAGATCGATGCCTAATCGTATGAGAGAAGTTATTAGGGATAGAGGAGGATACCCATTATTAAAAAATTAAGTGTTAAGTTTTAAATTGTCAATAACCCTATTTATGTTAATAATAAATTCCAATGTATTCCTGGGTTTCAGTCAATTTTATTGTTTATTATTTAAAATGTTACAAATACGTTTCGGTGTCTTTATGCACCATCATCAGTTTGTCTAAAATATATATTTACAGTAATCATCAAATTAAATAGAAAACTTTCACCAAAATTCACATATTAAAATACAAATCCACACACATATTAAAAAGTACATCCAGAACATTGGTTTTCAGGTGATGAGTCAGGACAAACATGTCTGGGAAAAGACTAGAATCTATTGTTTTAGAGATCTAAATTCAACTTACGTATATAGTTGCTACCAACTTCACATTTGACTGGTCACTGAATTTTCCATATTTTATTCGATATCAAGCGAGCGAAACAAAAAAACTGTTTATCTTTCGTCTTTTCTTTGCATTCTAGGAATGCTTGGCAATTCTTCAATATCAGATGTTTACATTTCATTTACCTGGTCCAATCAGTTCATACATGCGATCATCTAATTAGCGTATGATACACAGAGCTAAGATTGTCTGTATCTGATCTGAAATTTATTGCATTCTGATGTTTCTTAATTTGTATCATTTCATGGATTCTTCTCTTATTATAGTTGTCCTCATTGATCAATATTTGTGTCTTATCGAAATCAAAATCATGCAACTTTTGTTGTGCTAATGCTGTTGCATTTTCGTTAACCTTTCTTAAGCTATACTTATGTTCGTATATTCTTTTCTTTAAATATTGCCCTGTTTGTCCTATGTGCTGTCACAGTTCAAACAGTCAATCTTGTATATTACGTTAGGTGTGTCCAACTTATCGCTTCTAGGCTTAAATTTTGTAAAACACTCTTTTGCCAAGTTGTTTTTAGTTTTTTCCGCTATAGTAATATTATGCGGTTTTAAAACATTTTTTATTTTTGTGTTGATTTCTGGTATGTGCGGTAATGATACATACCTGACTTCACCCTCTTTTTTCTTTTTTATATTATTTATGTTGTTCCATTTATTTGCATTGTATGAACTGTGACAGCACATACTTAGGACAAACAGGGCAATATTTAAAGAAAAGAATATACGAACATAAGTATAGCTTAAGAAAGGTTAACGAAAATGCAACAGCATTAGCACAACATGCACAACAAAAGTTGCATAGTTTTGATTTCGATAACACAAAAATTCTAATCAATGAAAACAACTATAATAAGAGAAGAATCCATGAAATGGTACAAATTAAGAAACATCAGAATGCAATAAATTTCAGATCAGATACAGACAATCTTAGCTCTGTGTATCATACGCTAATTAGATGATCGCATGTATGAACTGATTGGACCAGGTAAATGAAATGTAAACATCTGATATTGAAGAATTGCCAAGCATTCCTAGAATGCAAAGAAAAGACGAAAGATAAACAGTTTTTTTGTTTCGCTCGCTTGATATCGAATAAAATATGGAAAATTCAGTGACCAGTCAAATGTGGAGTTGGTAGCAACTATATACGTAAGTTAAATTTGGATCTCTAAAACAATAGATTCTAGTCTTTTCCCAGACATGTTTGTCCTGACTCATCACCTGAAAACCAATGTTCTGGATGTACTTTTTAATATGTGTGTGATTTGTATTTTAATATGTGAATTTTGGTGAAAGTTTTCTATTTAATTTGATGATAACTGTAAATATATATTTTAGACAAACTGATGATGGTGGATAAAGACACCGAAACGTATTTGTAACATTTTAAATAATAAACAATAAAATTGACTGAAACCCAGGAATACATTGGAATGAATTAAAGTACAGTCAGGAAAAGAATATACAAAACGTTAATAATAAAAAAGCTTAATTTGCTTAATGCATTAATTTCACTATGTTAAACATAGTATACTCACAATAATTTATACTCACATTAAAGCATATTAAATTGTCTTTGAAACAGCATATTTCTTTTTTTGATCTGATGAATAGTTTAAAAATATATACATAGTTAAAGTCAAAAGTTTACTGTGGGCCGATTTCTATGCACGCAAGTGTATATGCAAATACCTGCATCCAATCCATACTGTTATTATATGAGTTTTATCATAGAACAGCTCAACTTCACTTCATAACCTCATTTCACAACGTGATTTTTTAGTCGAAAACAATGTTTGAATCTGATATCGCAGATTAAATTTAAAGAACAAATTTCGGATGATCCGTAGAGAGACGTAGAGAAGCCCTTCTACACTATTTGCCTGGTGTAAGTGCTTGTTTTTATTAAATTCAACGTCCTTTTTTGACCACAGATAGAATTGACCCCATTTTCGAGTCAACTTAAATAATTACTTTTGCAGTTTAACTTGTAAAAGTCACGTAATTGTGAATTGTAAAAATGTCTTGGCAATTTACATTTGTCACACGTTGACATACATTGTTTTAATATAACGTATTACTTCCAGGACTTTGTGAAGGGTTGCGATTATGCAGAGTGTTTAGTCGATTCATTATTGGATCTGCTAACTGGAGGTGACCATAGTAAAACCAAGACTAGTCTAGAGGAAGGCAAACGGCTTAAGGGTAAGTAATAATGAAATTCGTCTCCGAGTCAGAATATTGTCTCGGTTTGTAGAACTAAACAATGTGAAAATATATTCGTTAAGCATGTGCCTAAAACCACTGTTTATATTTGATTTATCTAGATGAAGAAGAAGCTGTAAGGACTGTGTTAGAAACGCCTCCCACTGATACAGTAAAAGTTAATGTTGATGAGCTAAAATCACTTAATGGTTTGTACTTTTCCAAGAGTATTTATCCCTGTTTTGATATACATAACAGTTTTAATGGTAATCCGATTGCTTCCTATTTAGAGTTTGGTATTGACGTGAAGTTTCTGGACACCATGGAAGACGAAATCAAACAAACTGAAGATCAACAGGAAATGCAACAAAAACTGAACGACATGCGTCAGTTATTGGAAAAACTACAGAAAACGCAGTATGAAAGGTAATTTGCCATTGCTACGATTTATGTTTATGGGGAATTCATAAGATCTATCTTTATTCAAACTGTCATAATGTACCGGCGTCAAGTATGTACTGGCTTCAAGTTCAAAAGTGGCGTCATTCCTCTGGGGGTGTTTTGGGAGTACAGAAAAAATAGTAAAAAAAAATTAATTCTTATCAAAAACTGAGATATTTGCCAAAAACAAGATCAGAATTACGGCAACGATGCTTTTCAAGGTAATGTGCCTAATTAACATTACGTAAATACCTGTTACTTCTTAATTATTGAAAATTGTAGTAACCATGGATAAACACAAAATAAAGAAAGAGAAAGAAAGCAATAGAAATATTTCGAGGTTAGGATAACTCTGTCAATTTGCTCTCAGTGCTGCCATCCTTTTTGGGGCAGATGAGTGATATACCTAAACTCACCTCACATGTAAACAAACATCTCCTGTGTAAGGTTATGTATCAATGATTAATATTAATCAAATAAAATACAAATAAGTTGTTAAATTACAAGAGGTTGACGAAGTTCTGGCCGTTTAACTCCAGACATGTTTGTTCCCCAATCACTTTATTGTGCACTCTTCGCCGCAGTCTGGGATCACCTTCCCGTATTCGGTTAATTAACTCCTGCTCAATTTGTACCGGTGTTCGGAAGATCAGAGAGTTAATGTGTCAGATAGTCCTTGTGTCCTGTGTATCTTACATACATGGTAGGAATGTTGCCCTTCCTCTGGGGAGTTATAGGGACAATTATCCGGTGCCTGGGAAAGTGTCAGTGGTTGTGCAATGCTCCGCGCACTCCTGGAAGGCTCTGCTTCAATTATCTCCAATACTTGTGCCTCTGTGTCTGGAACTCTGCGCCAATTCCTGGAGCCAATCGTCCAGTGTCTCTAGCCCTTTGCTGGTGTAAGGTCTTACACCTTCTGCTATGTTAGTGTGGCATTTTCCCATCACTAATCACATATCCGCAAATTCGATGTTGGTGTACATTTTGTCAAAGGAGCCTCAAAGTAAGTCACAGATTGACAAATACTTGTTATTATTGACAAAGGTTATCTACCTGTAACTATTTGTTAATGACAAAAAACATCATTGCCGCTTTGACTTTTCATCAAAAAATTGTAGAAGAGGTCTTTTTTTATATTAAAAATTTTCGTAATTTAAAGCAAAGATCGTAATTTTTCTTTTCGAATGGTTAAGTATTCCAAAAGGCTTCCAAGCAAACATGGGACTATTTTATAATAATACTTAATAACAAAGTTGTAATTCGATTTTCAACTGTTAATATCTTCTACAAATTTTGGAAAAAAAAAATTTCAATATTTTTCTCGTACTCTCCAAGTGAGCCCCTATAACCCCTTAAAAGGAATGACGCCACTTTTGAATCACCCTGTAGATATGACGAGCCGAGCCCGAGCCGAGTCCGATCCGAGCCAGTATGGCTGATTTTCACTAACGACCCGGCTTTGCAAGATTTCCTGGCTGCAGACGCAACTTTATTCTACGCGACTACTTTTTTCTTTTTTTGAATAATCTTGGTCTATGGGACCCCACAAGTTTCTGTATAATTTTTATGTTTCTACTAAATTCAACGTTCTTACAATGTACTTTCATTAGACCTCTCTATAGTAAACAACAAAAATCAATCAACTTATCGTTATATTGTTGCGGCACACACGCGTTCGAAACTGAATTTTAAACGAGCCTCCCACAAACCCGTCATATTTATACGCACCTTTTCAATTAACTCTTTGGTTCCTTCTTACACTTTCGCATTTCAATGAAAGAATCTTACCACGCTGTTTGCATGATAAGAATAATAATAATATTTGGGCGGAAAGACCGATAGGTCGATAGCCTTTTCTAAGAAATAAAGATGTTTACTACTACTACTGGAGTGTATGTAACTTCAGCTTCTTCTGTACCTGTATTTTCTACCCTTGGGGTCCTTGGAGGAGTATACCAGTTGCGGAACTGCAATTGGCTAAGGAGAATTCATCATTGCAGTACCTTCATAAATATCGATGCGGTTTGGTTGAAGATTGTTACGATTCATCAGTAGTTTGCCTTCATTAAAGTTTTCTGGACGAATCTGGTCTATATGTCGTTTAAAAATTATTTCTTTAAACTCTACATTGTAGTGAAGGTCACCAATTATTTGCTGAATGGTACCAGCAACTAGGCCTGGGTAACACAGTGGATTTTCAAGTGTTCACACAGCGACACTGACACAGCTTGCGGTATTGATACAGCGACACACTTTTATATATTGGGAAGTAAAAACATAAGACGCTGTGTTTAGTTGTTAGAAGTTCGCTAGCGGTGCATCGCGATCAATGTTTTTTCTTTGGATTTACTGAAGAGAGACAATGACAGACGCCGGACTTGCGTTGTTTTAATGAAAGGATTGAATGCAGTGGCAACATGTTTTCCTCTTGTGAAGCCTATTTGCCTCACAAGTATCTGTGATTGGTTTGGAAGCTGCTGGGTCAGCCATAAATTATGACCGAATGACTGTTGTTCGTTTATGTATGCAAGGGCTGACAAAACCATTTAAATTAGTTTTTTGACCTTCGTCGGCTGATTTTTCATGCAATCTGGTAGTAATCAAAAGCCAGGCATTTGCCTTTTTGCTTTGTTGAAATATCGAATTCCCAGATGTTGCAAACTCAAGTAGACGAGACTCCGTAGCAAGCTTAACCCGCGCCCGGGGCACAATAACTTTTTAGCGCCCCCCCACCCTCATTCGAATTAATTCGATCCAGCAATTTTTTGTTTTGCGAACCGTTTGGCGCCCCTTTGTACCCTCGCTCCGCCTATGACGAGTCTGTATATTACATGTAATAATGAGGGTTTAAAAATAAGATTAAACGTGGAGCTCTCTCGGTGTATTCGAAACTCCATAATCGTTCGTGCGTCTTTATAATGTAGGTAAATAATCCCTGCCGAGAGGTTCGGAAACCATATGGTAACTGCGCGTGGCCTTTACGAAATGTATGTCGAAGCCTGCTATTTTGAATGAGATTAAATGTTAAGTGTTGTTGAAAGTGCCGCGTCGTAAGAGGCCAAGTGTTGCGGCACAGGCCCATTTATCCATTTTTCAATTTCTAGATAAAAAATAAATTGGTTGGCCTATTTCCATTATTCTGTAGGACGGATTGAATTTTGATTATTGTTTTTTCATAATTCTTTCGTTTGTTTTTTTTATTTGTTCGTATATTTCTTCCCAGGAATAATTCTGCAGGAGCCTCTCCGGTAGGGCATGGGCACATTTATTGCATTCTGGACAGCTCTTCGAAATTTTCTCAATGTCAGAATCAATACCAGGCCAGTATACATAAGAACGCGCCAGCGACTTTGCTCTGACGATGCCCGCATGAAGATCAGTCAAAATTCGTTGTCGCAATGAATCAGGTATAACAACTCTATGCTCGAATACCAGGCAATTCGACGCAATAGAATAATGAGCTTCGGGTGGCTTGAAACCGTGCTTCTGCAAACACTCACCAGTTTGCAGCAATTGTAATATTTTTCCTAATTTTGCATATTTTCGCGTTTCCTGGGCCAAGAGTTCTACTTGCACAGGTAATTGATTCACTTGACATGGCATGTATTGGTCTAATTTATCAAATGAGTCAAACACTTCCTAAGAATTGATTGTAACATGATTCACGTTTGAATTTGGAATAGCACGAGAGCAATAGTCTACATTCGCATTTTCTTTGGACCTTTTGAATTCAATAGTGAAATTGAAATGTGCTAAAAAATCTGCGTAATTTGCCATCCTGCTGATGCATAGAACTGGTAATGATTTTTCCGGATGTATCTGGGTCAGTGGTTTATGATCGGTAATTAGAATCAAATTTCTTGCATATAAATAGTAGAAGAACTTTTGGACTGCCCAGACTATCGCTAATGCTTCTTTGTTAATCTGAGGATAACGTTGTTCTGTAACAGTCATGCAGCGACTTGCATATGCAATCTGACGTTCAGTTCTTCAAATCTATGAGATAATACGGCACCCAGTCCCACTTTACTAGAGTCTGTTGCTAATATTAGCTTCTTTGCTGGATCATGTTGTAAGAACTTGAGGTGAAATTAGAATTTGTTTTAGATTGGTATATGCTTGTTCTCCTTCAGGTGTCCAACTAAAATGATCACATTTTAACATATTTCTGAGAGGCCTACTTGCGGTAGCTAAGTTTGGAATAAATCCATTATAATATGTCGCTTTTCCTAAGAAAAGTTCCAATTCATCGTGAGACATTGGTTTAGGAGCATCTGGAACTGCTGTAATGTGTTTATCTGATTTGTGAATACCTTGATAATCAATCTTATGACCCAGAAATTCTACTGATGGAGCAGCAAAAATGCACTTTTTCTTATTCAGTTTGATTCCACTTTCATTAAGTCTTCTTAATACTCTTTCGAGTGATGTTGTTAGATTAGTAAAAGTATCTGCAAACACTAAGAAGTCATCGAAAGAGCATACCACATTAGGAAGATCTTGAATTAAACTTTCCATTTCACGTTGCCATTTAGCCGGAACATCCGCACAACCATAAACTGCTCTTGGACGTATTAAACCATGAGTAGGTGTATTTAGTGTTAAAGCTTCAGCAAACTCTTCATCAACACTCATTTGTGTATATGCATCTGTAATGTCCAAATGGCAAAATATGGTTGCCCCACTCATCTTGTTGAATAAGTATTCATTTCTTGGAATAGGGTGTTCATCAATAATGAGCCTAGGATTTAATGTTGGTTTATAATTTCCAGTTATTCTAATGTCCTCATTTTTCTTTGTGACAATATGTGTGGTTGATGCCCATCTTGATGATTCCACTCGTTCATAGCACCCAGAAGATAACTTTTTTTCAATTTATTTTGCGTATTTATCGTATGATGCTTGAGGAATTTCACTGGCTCGAGGAAAAACCGGTGTGCTTCCTGGCTTGAGGTGCATGGTTGCTGGAGGTCTTTTTAACTTTTCTGGCCCATCACTAAATAGTTCATCATATTTTCGAAGAAGTTCATCCAGTATGGTTTTCTCTGAATTAGAAATCGTCGGAAAAGTTGTAAGAATTGTATTGGTATTTTGAATGTCCAGTCAAATGTGAAGGTAGAAACATCTAGACACACAAACTGATGATGGTGGAGAAAGACACCGAAACGTAGAAAGTTTGTGTATCGGACTATAACTCGATACAGTGGTACTGACAGCATTGCAAAACGCTATGGAAGTGAATCGTCAGAATCCGCGTCGGGGTGGAAGAAAAATGGCTGCTGAACAGCACATATCGCTTGAACGAATGCAACACATATTGAAAAATAAGTTCAAAATCAAGCCTTACAAGTTCCGAAAAGTACATGAAATTCCAAGTTCCAAGTGACCAAAAAAACTTTAGAGTCCAATAAGCAAAGAAGTTCGCTTGCACGCGAGTGGCCTGTTACCGGACATTATCTTTTCTGATGAGTCAATATTTAAAGTAGAGCAATATTTTAACAGCCAAAATGATCGTGTTCACCTAAAGGAGAGATAAACGAAAATTCACACCTTCGAACGGTCACCAGAAAGCAAGCACCACCGTATTTGATGGTATGAGCCTCAGTGACTGCCGATGGACGCTCATCGCTCGTGTTTTTGGATCGTGGAGTCAAAGTTAATGCGACAATCTATCGTAAATCGGTTTTAGAATGTGTATTGAAGCCCTGGACAAACAAACATTTCGGTCGGACGCGCTGGACATTCCAACAGAGTCGTCAACGAAGAATGGTTAAAAGGCAACGTTCTGGGCTTCATTTCTTCGACAGAATGGATGGCAAATTCTCGGGATGCAAACCCGACTGATTTCTCTTCCCGGGGTATTTTGAAGGCAAAGATTTGGTCAAAAAAAAACAAGAAAGTTTGAAGGCTCTCAAGGCAACCCTTCAACGGGAATGGCATCGTATACCAGAAAGTCACTTGCGTGCAGCATGCGATGCCTTCATCACCTCTCTTAAGTATATTGTCAAGACAAAAGGCGATCAAATTGAAAATATTTAAATGCATTTTTTAAGTTGATTATTTGCAAATATTTTTTCTTTGAAAGTAAATAAAATGATTAAAAAACAAAAAATCATGGAACACTTCATATCAGTCAGGCTGTTCAACCAAATTGTAATGTAATGGCATTCAGCAAAATCGAACGGCGGCGTGGTAACGTGAATGCCAGGCTGAAGGTTTCTTTGCGACGTTCGTACCTCTTTCCTACTGTTCTCAGTCGCTTCTTCATTTCTTTTCCAGAAAGAAAGCTTAAGTTTTATTTCGCACCCATTAACCAGAAAGTATACAGAATGTCAAGTAGAAATGCTAGAAAGAGGTCCCCCTCAAACGTTCCATTAACAAAATTTATAAAAAATTGGTCATGTGTAAATAAATTCATGATGTTAAACCAAAAAGGTTTTGTACACGTCACACAGTGTCACATTTTGGTTTTTCTTGTTTTAACATCATACAACTTTTGATCTAAGCAATGAATCATCGTGATTATTTTTTACTAAATGAAGCTTAGGTAATCAGGAATCTTCGAAAAATGTTTAAAAAGGCCAGGTTGATAAATTTTGCAATTATCTAACAAAACGTAAGTACTTTATCTTAATGAATAATGTATTTTTATAATTTGTAAACCGAATACCCTGTACGATCTATTAGATTATATTTGACTTGCTTTAGCTTATAAAAGTTCCCTAAAAGTTTGTTTCCTTTTCATAAATGAGTAGTGTGGATACAACAATACTACCACTATTTCTGTCTTTCCAGATTGTCGCAGCCACCACCGCTATCGCTGAATAATTTACCAGGTCCAACAAGAGAAGAGACCACAATAGCAGAACAATGCGTTGACGGTTTAACTGAAATTACGAAAAAAGTCACACCGGCAGCAGTTGCTCCTGTCCCAGCCATTAGGAGAGCTCTTGGTGTACCGGTTGGTCCATCTGTGCCTGATCCCGAAACAGATTTGGAGCTGGAACTAAGGCAACTATTAGAACAAGTAAGATCATCGCTTTTCTTAGTTCACTTTTATTAAAGTCCCTATGCATGAAATAGGTGTTCTCTTATTGCGTAGAGATGCTTAGCTGTCCCTTATTCGCTCTCTCCAGTCGTTGCTCGGTTTCGAGCGTCGTGACTATTCCTGGTACAAGCCTTCGCCATGCTTCTCTATCCTCTACGGTTCTCATTACTTCTGTTATTGACATATTCGTAAGGTCCTTGATTTGGTCTATGAATCTTACAGGAGATCTGCCTCTCGTTCTTTTGCCGTCCACCTTCCCCTGGATCACAATGTTCTCCATCCCATCCTTCCGTATCACATGACCGAAATATTTGAGTATTTCATGATCTCGAATATTTACTTCCCTGCGTATGGAGATATTTGTTCTATGAGCTGTCCAAGGGATCCTCAACATCCTGCGGTAGCATATCATTTCAAGCGCTTCTATTCTCGTGCGGCATGCTGCGTTTAACTCCCAAGATTCTGACCCATAGGTTGCGGTGGAGAATATCAGCGCTTTGAGAAGTCTCATCTGGGTCATTTTTCGGATATTGTGGTCTTTCAAGATTTTAACTAGTCTGCCCAAAGCTTCTTTTGCCATTCCAATTCTTCTCCTGATTTCTGGTTCAGAGCCTCCTTTGTTGGGTGTTTTTGCGCCGAGATAAATGACAGTGTCATTGATTTCTATGTCGTGGATGAGTCGAAATGGCATTGGGATTGTCTGAGGTCTGTCCACAACCAACACAGCATTTGGTCCTATTTAGCCGTAGGCCTGATTCCAAACTAACAGCTTCTACACGTTGAAGCATTTCAAACATTTGTTGTTTGTTTTGTGCCAGAACTATCGTGTCATCCGCATATCGTACGTTTGACACTTTTTTCCGCCAATAGAGACTCCACGCTCCCAGTTTTCTAGAGCCTTTCTAATAATCCATTCTCCGTATATGTTGAAGAGAATGCAGCCTTGTCTTGCGCCTTTTCCGACGTTGAAGTGTGTTGAGGGTTTTCCTTCTATTTGTACGTATGCTCTATTCTTGTCGTACAGGGATTTATGATATATATGAGATGTTTCGGGACCCCCATCTCACTCAGGATGCTCCATAGTCGTCCCCATTGTACGGTGTCAAAGGCTTTGGTGTAGTCAAGAAGCATGTCCCTTATTGTGGGTTATATAATCAAGTTGGGTGTTCACTGAACTGGACTATACCCGTGACGGATCGTAAAAAACAATATTTGCATTATACAGAGTGATTTAAAGTTGGCGTCATTCCTCTAGAATTAGAGGTATTCAGGGAATACAGAAGAATTAGCACAAAAAGATTATGCTATAAAAAAAAGTGAGCTATTCGAAAAAAAATTCCCAAATTTTCCAGCAAAATTTTTGACACCCGTGTACAAACGACGTTTTTATCTTTAACGGTACCTGTTGCTTTATGCGTGAATCAGCAAGAGCAATCTGTGAAATTAATAGACGTAAATAGATGTGAATTTGATGGATAAATTAGAGGCTCTAGTGTGTAAAGGAAAATTCAATGTTTCAGATAATCGTTTTTGGATACACTGCCCAAAGGAATAGTGATTAATTAAAATAAACAATCTACAGTATGATTCAAAATTGGCATAATTCCTTTTAAGGGGTTATAGGGGCTCACTTGGATAGTACGCGAAAAATATAAAAAAAATTATTTACAAAATTTCTAGAAGATATTAACAGTTAAAAATCGACTTTCAACTTTGTTATTAAGCATTCTTTCGAAATGGTCCATGTTTGACTGGTAGCCTATTGGGATACTGAAGCATTCGAAAAAAAAATTACAATCTTTACTTCAAATTATGGAAATTTTCGATATTAAAAAAATACTCTTCTACAATTTTTTGATGAAAAGTCAAAGCGGAAATGATGTTTTTTGTCATTATCAGGTAGATAGCTTTTGTCAAGAATAAGAAGCATTTGTCAAATTGTGGCTTTGTTTGAAGCTTCTTTTACAAAATGTTCACCAATATCAGTATGCATAGCAGTAACCTAGCAGAAGCTCTCAGAAAATTGTGATGAAAGAAGAGTAAAACCAGCGATAAGATACAAATCAGATTGCTCAGGTCACTCGTTGGAACTTTTGATTTTCGTTGTAACAACTTCCCCTCTTGTGCACGACTTTTGTAACTACCACTCGTCGATGACACGCCCGCCTAACGCGGCATGCAGCAACCTTGAATGCTGTATAGGGTCCCATTTGTCCATATTGATAAATGTGCGCGCGACCGTTTTAAGAATTTTGTAATTTATGATAAATCCTGTATTAGTGAGCAAATATAAAAACACTAGTACTTTTCACAATTATACTTAAACTGAATATTTGTCAAAATTATCACAGAAATCAAAACTGATTGTCAAATTTGTGGTTTAATGTATAGTTTTATCTGAAAATCTATTTGAATGATAGTGGCTATATTGGAAGATAAACAAAGTTAAGCAAAAAAGAATAGAAATATAGAAATTTTTACGTTCCTCTATTTTTTATTTAGAGTTATTATAATATTGCTACCATAAGTAGGTACGTGTGAATCATGAAACAAAAACGGAATATTTTTATAATGATTTAATCTAAAATCCGCAGTTTCGATTACACGTTGTAAGAAACTTACAAGGTTTTTTTGCATCTTATCGCTGGTAAAACTATTTACCGGTTACCCTAACCTATTTCATTTTCACTTGAGATTTTGATAGTTAAGGAGCAACAGGTATTTACGTAATGCTAATGAGGCAGATTACCGTGAAAAACATTGTTGCGAAACTTCTGATCTAATTTTTTGCAAATATCTTAGTTTCTAATAAGAATTAATTTTTTTTACAATTTTTCCTGTAGTCTCTAATCAACACCCGGACAACATCCCCAAATGAATGCACCAATTTTGAATCACCTTGCATATTTAGAAGTTATAAAACACATCGCAACAAAATATACAAAACAGGAAATATTAAACAAATATAAAAAGAGTTAGGTGTTCGAGGCTATTCCTTGAAACCCGAAAAACTCACCAGTTATTATTATTATTATTATATTATTATCAGCAGGGTGTTACAAATTCAAAGTGGTAGCAGTTTGAGGGTTAATAAAATTGTGTTTTGAAAGTTCTAAAATTCCGACCACTTAGAAATAATCGAAAACCACCACCGAAATTTGCTGAAATGATATTTATCTTTAACTGATTTTACCGCTTACTGATTTTAAAATAATTACCACAATAGAACACCTTTTTTTTGAACCACTGTCAAAGTTAATTTTTTTTATTACGGTCCATAGTAATGTGACTAAACATTTTTTTGTTAATATTACCCGTTTCTTCACAATATTATTTTTAACATTTTATTATCAAAAACTGTATGTACGGCATGAAATTAAAATTAGTTAGTTTATTTCGAAATAAACTTAATAAAATTGAACAATAACTTAACTAGTATCGATGTATGTAAATAAGCACTAAACTTAAAATAGTAGTAAAAAAAATTATATTGTATTGGCTGTTTTTGGCGCTCTCAATATTCAAAAAGATTTCGGTTTTGTGCAATACATCGCCCGCTTTTTTGAGCTTATTTTTAATAAGTCCTTTCAATTAACCAGCGCTATACGTTGCGAAACACAGTTTAAATACGCATCCGTAATTGCCCCGCATTATCTATTGCGCACCCCACAGAAATTAAACAAAGAAAATCATAAAATTTGTTAATATTTTATTTGCCACAAACATAAATAACTGATTTTATCAGCCTTTGTTACTAAAAACATCTTGATTATTTCCTTAATGTTATGTTATTAAGTACGATAGTTCTATTAGGTCGTACTCTGAAACTTTTAAATTACGACCGATTTTAAGTCAGGGTCGTATTTATACATTTTGATAATAAAATGATAAATATGATATTGCAAAGAAGCGGCAAGTATTTGAGAAATTAGTATATTACAGTACGAGAGACGAAAGTCGAAGGCCCGCCACTGCGTGTCTCAGGCGTCAAGTTATCGCGTACCGTATACTATTTTTGTTGATCCTCGGTGGAAACTAGCCGGGAAAAAGATAAGGTTTTGGAAAAAACGGCTTGGAAAATGTTGTCAAAACAGTCAGCAGATAGTCTAACAAACAGTCAAACTGTCAGCGGGAGTGGCGAAACTTATTACTTTCCACACGGGATGAAGAACATTTTGTTCGGCGCGTTGATTTCGATGCTCGTACGGCTTTGAAAATGTTGACAAAACGTCCGAAACGATTTATCAACGAAATTCGCCGTTGCTAGTTGCCGAGTCAGAGAGGTGCGTGGCGAAAGCTATTGCAATGGGTAAAAGTGATGCTTTCGCCATCGATAACAGTGGCGAAAGTACGTACTTTCCACTAGGCGATCAAGAAATATACTATTACAGTCACATTACTGGCATCTACAGCATTCATAAACCGGTGTCAAACATCCAGATCCGCATTAAATTTCTAGAAGTGGGTCAATTATTTTGAGTATCTCATCAAATGAACTCAATTTCTGTTTTTTTTTTTATTTCTGGAAGTAATAGGAAATTTTCAACTTTTAAAACAGCAATTTGTTCAGGATCAAAAATGCGCAACTGTGCGCTAATTTAACCGACTTCATACTCCTACGGTTAACGATATTCCAATGCTAACTAACACCTCGAATTTGTAACACCCCGCATATAAAAAACCATTACCTGCATTTGAAACTAGAAGACCTAGATCTGTTAAAGAATTTCCTAATTAGCTTTCGCATTATTGTAATAATTATTAGTCCATATAATTGTAATCGTAATGTTTGATACAATTAATTATTTTATGTAGTATTGGGATCAAATAGGTATATTGGTAATGTGTAATTGTGTTTTAGGCACAACAACCAGCTCACCTGGAAGCAGATAATGCCATTGAAGATATTTTAATGGATTAGAATGACTTGCCCAGTTGCAAGTTTACAAAGTGTGCGTCCACAACACGCTTCTACTATTTGTACTAACATTCTTCATTTCAGATGTTAGGTTTGAAATGTTTTCAAATATAACCAGTGTCTTATTGCATAAACATTATTGTGTATTTTATTTTGAAATAAACATTATTTAATGTGTCTCCTAACACCGGACAGTAGACTGCTTGCCAAACTTTAAAAACTATTTTAACTGGCTCTTATGTAAAGTTACGCCTAAATTTTGCCTCAATGGCAGCTTTTGCTATTGGTAATTGTAACATTCGTTTACGGTGATTTGCTGTTACCTTTGTATTATACTGCGGTTTGTATGTGGATGATTGCGACACTACGTGCAGGCCATAAGAATATATAACGTGTTTTGCAGGCGCTGCGAGCAATTGTCCGACGCCCTGGATCTCCTTAATTGGTTGTAATTCTGTCTATAATTGGTCTAATTGCTGTAATATTTTCCCGAGCGGTTCAAATTGTTATAGGAAAAATAAATGGCAAATCGTTTTTATTTTTGGTTTTTTCCATCGATCAGTATTATTGCACCACTGCCTAATACTGCACAAGGTAGCTTACTCGTGCAACATGCCATTTCAAAAATCAAGCCGGGAACTTTCCAAAGTGCCGCAAAATGATAGCGTCCATATCGCAAATTATAGCTATACATACTGTAAAGTTAAAGGGGACAATAGTTGCGCACACTGCAGTGCACGGCAGTTTGCCTCAAATTTATGGTCTTTGGAAAGACTAAGAAGAATTGATAATGAGTCCTTTTTAATTTTTTTAGTTTCTCCCACAGTCTCACTTTTATATAAAGTTATTTCCATTATTCCATCACCAAAATTACAAGGGGTATTTTCTTCAACTAAGGCAAAGCATAATTCAAGAAGAAATAAACTTCTTCAGTTAAAATAATAGGTACAATAGCAGATACACATAGAACTTATTTACGTATACCGACTAGAGAACTTTTTATTTAGGTTTTTGCTTCAAATTTGTGGTCTTTGCCTCAAATTTGTGGTCTTTGGAAGCAGCAAATTTTGCAATAGCAATAAGCAACAAATTTCTTATCAAAATGTAATACACAAGCATATATTGGAGATTCTATGGTCTGTACTATACTTAATTGACGTTTTGACTGCGGTGCTACTATTTTTTCAAATAGGATCTGGTAATTTATTCATAACATCGTATTGGTTATAAAATTGCGCTCGCGCTTTGACCAGCGAATTATTTTAATAGTGTAGACGAATTAGAGAATCAGATAAGATCGTTTCAAACGGTGCTTGGTAATAAGAAACCGAATTTATAATGCATAATGCCGAATTTTTAGATAGAACTATGACATTCAAAAATTATAGCTTAAGTTATACGGTACTATAAGTAATAAGGTAATATATAAGTTTGTTCGGTACAGTTTGTATTTGTTTCAGTTGAAAAACGAAGTCTCTAGCTTTTCGCATTTAGCAGGAATACATCTTGAAGCTCGAACTTGCATAAGACTGTGCTCGAAGAATGGGTCACTTTAACTTTCCTGAAAATGACATAAAATGGTATCTTTTACAGTTTATAGTGCTTCTTTGTCTCTTTGAAACAACGCAACAATCAAGTTTCTAGCAATTTTAGTTCAGCAGAAATTGCATTTTAAATCCCACATTGAAGAAAACTGTAGTTGAAAAATGGATCAAACTTAAAAATGCTCTACAGATTGTCTGAAATTAATGCTGATTTGCAATCTGATTGATATGGTGAATGCGTCCATTATGAAGCTTTGAACATCAGGAGCCAGTGGCACTCACTTGTGAATTTTTAATTTGGCCCATTTTACCAGCAAACATATGTGCAACATTGAGGTCTAAAATCATTATTGACGAACCGTAAGTGCTAGAGGCCTAGATTTGTTGGCATTTGATAGAGTAAAAACGTATCTATAAGAGTCATCAAGGATTCAAATGCATGCATATTCGGAAAATCATTAGGTCATTTTTAAGAAGAAATTTTTTATAAAAATCTAAGTTGAAAATCCATTCCTGCTCAATTTAAAGAGTTAAAGATCTGAACTATTTTCGGAAAATTTGTAGCGATTTTTAATTTAAGCCATTTGTCAAGCATAGTTTTGTGCAAGTCGGACTTGAAAGTTAATTGCTGCGGAACTGAAATAAACACAGATTTTATTGTTATGGAATTGTATAGAGAGAAAGAGTAAATTTTCAAATTTAAACCATTTTTATACAAAGACATGTTTTGTGCTTAATTAAGCTTAAAAATTAATTTCCGTCGAACTGAAAAGCTGGCGATTTGATTGTTGCACTATTGCAAAGATCAAAGCGACTCTATAAATCATACACGTTGCAAATCAGCATTAATTTCAGACAATCTGTAGAGCATTTTTAAGTTTGATCCATTTTTCAACTACAGTTTTCTTCAATGTGGGATTTAAAATGCAATTTCTGCTGAACTAAAATTGCTAGAAATTTTAATTCAGTTTTAGAAAATTTTCTAGCAATTTTAGTTCAGCAGAAATTGCATTTTAAATCCCACATTGAAGAAAACTGTAGTTGAAAAATGGATCAAACTTAAAAATGCTCTACAGATTGTCTGAAATTAATGCTGATTTGCAACGTGTATGATTTATAGAGTCGCTTTGCTCTTTGCAATAGTGCAACAATCAAATCGCCAGCTTTTCAGTTCGACGGAAATTAATTTTTAAGCTTAATTAAGCACAAAACATGACTTTGTATAAAAACGGTTTAAATTTGAAAATTTACTCTTTCTCTCTATACAATTCCATAACAATAAAATCTGTGTTTATTTCAGTTCCGCAGCAATTAACTTTCAAGTCCGACTTGCACAAAACTATGCTTGATAAATGGCTTAAATTAAAAAATCGCTACAAATTTTCCGAAAATAGTTCAGATCTTTAACTCTTTAAATTGAGCAGGAATGGATTTTCAACTTAGATTTTTATAAAAAATCTCTTCTTAAAAATGACCTAATGATTTTCCGAATATGCATGCATTTGAATCCTTGATGACTCTTATAGATACGTTTTTACTCTATCAAATGCCAACAAATCTAGGCCTCTAGCACTTACGGTTCGTCAATAATGATTTTAGACCTCAATGTTGCACATATGTTTGCTGGTAAAATGGGCCAAATTAAAAATTCACAAGTGAGTGCCACTGGCTCCTGATGTTCAAAGCTTCATAATGGACGCATTCACCATATCAATCAGATTGAAAAAGCCAAAAGAGGAACGAAGAGAGAAGACAGCGAAAGTGGCCGCAATGGCGACACACAAGATAAAGGCTAGTTTGAACTTTCATTGGGCAAACATACCTCTAAGCCTTTCATGCAAATTTCGATTTTTCCGTACGGAAGTGAAATCACATCACCCAACGATCACATTCAATAACCATTATTATCTGACAAAATAATGTAAAAAGAACGATATTATTGATCAACTGTTTTATCTTATCAATACTCATGCGACCAGTTAAGACAATCAGATCCCAATCCGATTCACTACAACGGTATGGAGTATCGGGCCAATTGTTAGTACCTAGTTCGATTAGTCGATTGAAACTCACCATGGGAAGTTGGTTTTCTTCAGCTTCTTCCCAAGACGATAATGTGGCCTATACGTCCGAGGAGTCCGAAATACAAATTAGTAGTGATGGAGCGAAAGCAGCAACGCTACCAGTTGAAGCAATGGAAAGAAGGGATGAGCAGAGAGCTGCTTCTCGTTCAAGATGGAGAAACTACTTAATCTGCAAATCGAGGAAAAAATCATTTTTCTTGCCACCCGCATATGGTGAACGGTCATTTGAACTTTATGGCGTTCCTTCTCCGAGGAAAGCAAGATCTACTGGATTTATTGTGGATACGCAAATGCTGGATGGCATCGGACCTGATGGTTCAATTGTGGAGTATTATTAACTTTTACTTTCGAAATAAACCTAAATTCCAAAAAAAAAACATTGTTTCCTCCAAATTTACACCTACGCACCTAACATATCGATTCGATTTTTACGATTCGTAATAAATGCGAACTTATCACATGCAAAAAAAGTCAAGGAGTAACGACATCAGTCTCTTAAGTCCTCAGCTGTGGACCATTCTACCTATTTGTCTAAGGAGCTTGTATTATTCGGGTCTTTAGGCTTCGAAATAGCACTGGTCCCCTTTATTCTCCACTATTCTGTAGCTTGCTTCTTCTCTCCGGCTGGGTACGGCCTTAATTTTTTTTCGAGGACTTTCTCCCCGGGTGTGAATGTCTTCTATAGGCTATAAAAACTCTGCGCAAAGACGAATTGGACTTTTAAAATCGATTAATCAGCACCTCAAGTTTCCCATTAATTTTTTATAAGAAAAAAACGTGTTAATTTGTTTATCCTTCTAAAAACCGGTCTAAATTTCGGATTTTCACTTTTGAAGTGTATTTTTCTTACGTATTTTCAGCTGCTAAATCGAATGGTACCATCTCTATTCATTGGATGGTAATGGTACCATTCTCTAAGTATCGCCTAATTAATAGTTATAAGCAAAAATCCTCGAAAAATGAGTTAAAAAATACATTAAATTGGCCTGCAACGGCCATAATCATTCAATTTTGTTTCAAATTATATATTTTTTCATGTGTTTTGAGCTGCTTAATCCAGTGAAACTCTTATTTTTTTTGTCTAAGTAGCGTTTAATCAATTTATAAGCAAAAACTGTCAAGAAACTTGAAAAATTGGTGAAAAAAGCAGATTATTGCAACTTTGAAAGTCAATAAAAAAATCGGAAATTTTTTCTAATTTACATATGCTTCATCATATTTTCTCTAAGCATCGTCAAAAAGTAATTAAGCAAACATCGTCGAAAACTAAAAAAATACCATAAATTGGCCTATAACGATCATAATCATTCAATTTTATTTTAAATTATATATTTTTTCATGTTTTGAGCTGCTTAATCCAGTGGTGCGCTTATTTTTTATCCACGTATTTATGATTTCTTCTTAAGCCTTTTACGGACAATTTGACCGTTTTTTTATATTCAACTGTATTTTCCCCATTTAGAAGACACTTTTCGCTACGTCCAGGACTTTCCCAAAATCACAAACGATTTGGAACAATTTCAATGGTTTTTTTTTATTTGTTTCTTCCTCACCCGATTTTTCTTTTTCTTCATATTTTTTTTGGTTCATGTTTGTCATTTCCTGCGATATCTTAAAAGTTCATTCATCAAAAGTCTCCTTTTTTCTCTGAGTTTTTAAAGTCTAATTAATTGTTAAACAAACACGTCGATTATCAGGAAGCCTTTTTCTTCAGTTCGTGTCGTTCGATTTTCGTTAATCTTCCTTGATTTCGGCTTGGAAACCCAGCAGTTTTTGGTAATTTTCTAACGGTGTGTTATGATTTTTTATAAAGTTTTTTTAAGAACGATTTGAATATTTTTGGATTATATTGCACTGAATAAATTGGAGCTTTTTTAAATCGCAAAAAGGCTTCTTCATTATGAAGCCTTTGTTCCTTTCATATTCAACTGTATTTTCGCCATTTAGAAAAAATTCCTTGCTCAAAATCACTACAGATTTGCATTAAACTCAATGGGTTTTTTTTCTATGTGATACTTTGAATTAATAATTTTTAAAATATAGATAATTCGTATTGTGCACAAATACATGAAAAAATATATAATTTAAAACAAAATTGAATAATTATTGTCGTTACAGCCCCATTTCATGTCTTTTTTTAACTAATTTTTCGAGTTTTCCGAGGATTTTTGCTTATAACTAATTAGCAGACACAACAGGTTCAATAATTGTGTATACTTTCCTGACTGTATTTTAATTCATTTTAAAATAAAATTCATGGGTTCCAGTCCCCAATAATAAATAATGTGATTATTATTTATTAGTTCATATCAAAAACGTTTCGGTGTCTTTTTCCACCATCATCAGTTCGTGGGCATAGTTGTTGCTACCTTCAATTTTGGCACGAAATTTAGAATTGTTTGTTGTTTTTGATATGAAATAATAAATAATGTGATTGACTGGAACCCAGAAATTTTATTTTAAAGCTTCAATAATGAAAATCCGAAATTTAGACCGGTTTTTAGAAGGATAGGCAAATTAACACTTTTTTCCATCTAAAATCAATGGGAAACTTGAGGGGCTTTGAGGAGGCACTCTCAATCGATTTTAAAAGTCAAATTCGTTTTTGCGCAGCGTTTTTAGAGCCAATAGAAGAGATTTTCACCCGGGAAAAAAGTCCGCGAAGAAAAAAAATTAAGGTTCGGCCTACTGTCTATAGGGCCAATTATTTGGACGATGAGAACAGAGATCTAATTGATCCGAGCTAGTCAGTTTTGTGTATGAATGCCCATCAAGAGGCCGGCTTATCCCCTAATTGGAGTAATTTTCAAATGACTTCTGATTCCTAATTTGAGAGAAAATTTTTGATTGAATCCGATTCGGGGGTTTCGGTATTAAGTACCAAAGGGGTTCTAAACCTGAGCCACTTTGAAGGTTTATAATCACACCGGTACATGAATGTTGTGTCCGATAAAACTACCCGTCTTAACTCCACAGCCCGGTTTGAAATAAAAAGCTAAAATTGCTTTACTACTTTAATAGACATGTATGCTTTGCCTCGCGGCGACCTGCTCAGCTTTCGCCATTAGGTCCATAAATCTCCACCCGTTAGGACACTACTGTCTCAAAATCACGGAAGCCCATCTCCGTTCCTTGGACCATCCACCCAACCAATTAGCGGGAGGATGGGGAGCACCAGTTAGCCCTGAGTTTTCCCATCCACGATCTTTCTACCTTCTGGCTTTTACATCTCCGACAATTCCTTTAACTATGGGGGGGGGGGGGCGGCGGCAGGCATGCTCGAGGTCAGACAAGTCCTTGCTCTCACATCTTCCCAAAATCCAAATCACTTGACCCAAAATAGTCCATTTACGTTACTCCCCTTAATGCTACACCTTTCCATCTTGTCCCTCTATACCATTTCCAATCGTTCCCTTAATTCACTGTCCCTTCATGCAAAACCCCTTAATGTCCGTCGGGGATGAGCGGTACCTAACTCATCCCCTCTCACCCCAAACTACTCCAACTCTCTCTCCCCACGTTTCTGCGGACGTGGCCGACAGCCTTCCTGGCTCATTCCACTACCGCAATCCCGTCGGACTGGTCAGCCGCTTAGCCGACCATGCTGCTCGTGAGTCTTATGCACGGTCTCCCAGGGAATACCACGAGGAGGTGGACTAACTTATTCCCCTACTTTAATAGACAGACAAAAACACTTCAAACATACGAACAACTGAACTCTACTATGTTCACCAAAAAAGGGTGTGGTGTCAACACAAAGGACCCGATCGCTATGCGTATATGGGCCTTACCCTTCTTATGACCCTTAATCTACTCACCCACTAATGGGAATTTTAAAAACAAAAAACGGTTGACTCGACGGAGGTGGAGGGCTGATTCTTGACAGTGGTGAATCATAGAGGGCTCTAACATGAACGTTGCAAGATGAAAAACCAGACCACAAAATTGTATGAAAACGAAGAAAATCTCAAATTTTTCTACTTTATAGAGTCTCTTATGGGGTTCTCTACACAATGTCTTTCAGACTAAGTTCTTAGCCCTTTCCGTTCAGGAGGCATGAAATTTTATAATCGAGCTTGCATGAAATCGAACTTGTAATAATTCTTTACCAATTTGAAAAAAATGAGACAAATTTGGAAATTTGAAGCCACAACAATCTAGTCGCTAGTCCGATCAATTCGTTTTAAACTGAAAAGTTTAAAACACGCGACACAGATCGGGCCACACTGTGGCCTTCAAGAAACTGAAGACAATTGAACCTCAGATAGCTGATAGAGTCAGGGCTCTTAGCATTTTGGTACCATTCAATACTTTTGTTCTGAATAGAGGTCGAGATCGCAAAGCGAGTCAGAGCTGATATGGCAGAGCCACAGTGTCAAAAGCCTTCTGTAGATCAAGAAATATACCAACAATCTTACTTTCTCGATCTGATAAACAAACACGAAATGAAAAATGTAATTGATTTATTCAACATCATACCGACAAATATACAGTTAATTCAAAATAATAATTAATATCGAATTCAGATGAAAGCTCTGGGCTTTATTTGAGTTCACCAGAGATTGGTGAATGTTTTGTTCTCACTATATTGAAGAAATTTTGGAATAGAAGACATTGAAAATTGAAATTGTCTAATTCAACACCCAATCCATGTATGATTTCTTATAGGAGTTTTCTTTTCGATTGCTATATTTAATTGGATTATATAATTCGAATGATTATTTCGATTCTGAAATCTGAGATATTCGCAATATCTCGGTTATAGAAGTAATTCGATTCTTTCCATGATAACAATCGGTTGAACACAAATTTGAGTATTACAGTAGGCGACGATGAGTGCAAATGAGAAGGGTAAATTTTGGTATTTTTTCACAATGACAAACAAAAATAAATTATTAAATTATCTGAGATTTTGCAGTAATATTTTCCGAGTCTCAATTGCGATGCTGCCAAAGTACGCACGTACGCGGTTATTGATTAAAGTCAGCAAAGGCTGTTCAATAAATCTTAGCCATCAACATTTTAGTTGTCGATCATATATGTATCTCAGTCGCACACATGGCTGGACAAAACCAAAATATGATAGCTCGGTGATTATTAGTTTTTACTAAGTAGGGTCATTTTTAAATGTCAGAGTCAATATGGTCAGCTGATTTATATAAATAAAGAGTCTCTAATTTTTAATGTTTTTGAACCACTTTCATTGCTTTACATTATTTACTACGAGTTTTCTTCAAGTGTTATTTTTGTGTAATGGAAGAAGCAGCTACTCCAACTGGAGACAGTCATTGTGAAAGCGAAGAAGAGACCCCAAGGTAATAGTTAATTTTTTTACTAACTAATATAAATATTTACTGGGTAAACTATTATTCTTTTTTCCTCGCAATAAAATCGCGTTGTTTACTGTGTTAAACTATGAATACTGCATTAGGCGATAGTTGTCAAATCGCTTAAACATCTTTGAAACGCTTTTTGTAATCATATATCTATTTTATCCATAATGTTAATTGTTCATCTGCACAAAATGTTCAATTAATAATGCATTGTTGTCTTTGACTTGTTGCGCTATTGATGTAAAATACGCCTTAACATTCTGTCTGGATCAAATACGCACGTGAAAAACTAATTCACATCAGTACATGTTGCAGATTTTCTTTTTTTGGTAGTACCAGGCATCTTTTGCGTATTTGCAAATCATTTAACTGTATACATACATACTGGTTGGTTAATTTATCAATTTTAGGTATTTAAGCCAACTTTAGTCCATAAATGAACTTGAACATGCTACACACATGTAGCGTTGGGACAAACATCACCAAGCTACTATGTATCTGAAATGTATCTGAATATGTACCTATGATATTTTATTAAGTACTCGTACTTTCAATATTTGATAGTTATCTTGTTTAATCACTCCTCGCGTTTGTTTCAACAACTTTTCTTAGCTGTACTTTTTGTTAAAATACGGTTTTCGGCCACTGAACGATCATTGAACATTTTTTCGTAACAAAACAAACCACACCATTGCAGTTTGCATTCCTAACACATTGCACCATGCTGATGCTGCACGGGCAAAGATAAAAATTGTATAACCTGTTTCCAATTTGGAAGAAATAGCTGTTTAACATTATTAAAGAAAAACAGTAGTTAATCAAACTGTCAAAAGCTAAAAAACTTAACCGAAACTAACCAAAATTAACCCAAATACCTAGAAAATGTGTTTAAGAAAAAATGAAGTACAAAGAAAATAAAGATCTACGTCGTCGCCACTACGTGATGTTAGAGGGAGCAATGGAGTTTTTTGTCATTTTATGGAAAAGTAATGAATGAGTGAAACGGTACTAGGGTTCCCTTTCCTTTGTTGCTTTTTACAATATTTTTCCATAATTGTAATAACTAATGTAGGATCAAGTTCTTGCCCGCTAAATATATAGGGTTGCTCATTAGTTCGTCAAGTGCGATATCTCAGTAAATATGAACTTTAGAAGAAAATACTTTCTACGAAAGTTTTTGATGTTTAAAAGGTGCACATTTTAAAATTACTATATATGTATATATTAATATACGGGGTGCGTCATAAACGTGTGGTAGTTACCAACTATGGTTTTTTAAATGGAAACCCCCTTTTTTGCGCTTTTCGGATTTATCGTCAAATTTGAATGTAAGTTTATTTCAAACGTTTTCGTTTTTCGTTCAATCGTTTTCGAATTATTCGAAAAAATATGAAAATTTTGACAGCTGCTGGGTTCCATAGAAATTGACGCTGTACCCTAATCGCAACGAATTTCGAAATCGGTCTTGTGGGCCTCCAAGAGGACTAAACAAGCTACGTGCTGACGTATGTTAATTTACGAAAAGTTTCCAGTAAACCGCCCAATGAGCATCCAAAATTGCATGTTTGTTAATCTCAATAACTTGGTTATTTCAAATGGAATCCCCCAATTTTTTTTCAATTTTTGGATTTACCGTCAAATTTTAAAGCTAGTTTATGTAACAACTGCAGTCTTGCCAAAAAAGACCTATTTACTTCTCGTAACATGTCAATGCTTGTACAATTTCTAAACGCATGTACTATTCGTTGTCCCATATCTTCTGCAGTAGTCGGAGCAGTTTGATATACAATGTTTTTTATGTGACCCCATAGAAAAAAATCCAATTTTGTTAAGTCTGGCGATCTAGGTGGCCAAAAAACGGGACCGCCACGGCCTATCGATCTATCTTCTAATTTCAATAAAAAAAAACAGACGTTTGTTTTTTGTTTCCATGTCAACATGTATCCGGTTAACTTGATCAAAATAATAAAAAATAATTTTCTACATTTTTCCGAATAGCTTAGAAACGGTGATTTTTAGGACCAGGACACCTTACTAGCCCTAAAATTAGACGTTAAATTTGAAAATTGAAAAATAATTAGGGGGTTCCATTTGAAATAAGCAACTTTTTGAGGTTTAAAAACATGCAAGTTTAGAGGTTAATTGAGCGGTGTACGGACATCTCTTTATGAATTAAAACAAATCTGCACGTAGATTATTAGGTCCTTTTAGAATCACAGAAGACTGTTATCCAAATTCGCAGCGGGTAGGGTACAGCATCGATTTATGTTGAACCCAGTAGCTGTAAAAATTTTCATATTTTTCGAATAATTCGAAAACCGTAAGTTTTTCAGATAAAATGTTCGAAATAAATTTACATTAGAATTTGACGCTAAATCCGAAAAGCGCAAAAAAAAGGGGGAGTTCCATTTGAAAAACCATAGTTGGTTACTACCACACGTTTATAACGCACCCCGTATACTGGAAAATAATTTTAAAATCCGCATCTCAGAAACACGAAAAACTTTTGTGGGAGACATTTTCCTCTAAAGTTCATATTTACTGAGATATCGGACTTTGACGCACTAATGAGCAACCCTGTATATTGCCTTTCCACTTTTCATCTCTTTATTGCAAATTTTCTAGTTGCAAAAATTACATTACACGTCAACCTTACGGTTTACTTGTGGTTAGTCTATAAAATGTGCTGTTGTTCGAAACGTAAAATGTATAACAATGGCGAAGAATATATTTTGAACAGCGTTGATGAAAGACAGCATCCTGCTTCAACTCTTTTGTTGTTGTGAAGCCCTCTGTAATAGTGCTGCCTATCTTAATTTTGGTCATTGGCTGTTCATATAGAGACTTTACTGTCTTTATTAACGCCATATTAATGTTGTTTTTTTAGATATTCCCACAGATTTGAAACGGGACACTGTCATATGGCTTCTTTAGGTATACCAAGAAGTGATGTTCTTGGTTCCATGAGGTTTTCTTTTCAATGGCTTGGGCTATGGAGACTATGTGGGAAATGGTAGATCGATCAGCTCTAAATCATGCTTCTTCTGCTTCCATCCCTTCGGTATTCGATTTCTATTCGCTATTTTATTATTTTTCAATATAGCTTGCTGATTGTGCCTACTACTGCTATTCCTCGATAATCTTCGCAGCTGCTTCTGTCGCCTTTTTAAATATGGGTATTAAATAAGTCGTTTTTCACTCTGCTGGTATAGTTTGTTTGTTGAGACACTTTTGAAAGAGTCTTTGAAGATGTTTCATTAACTTGTTGCTGCCATATTTTATAATTCTTTATATATCATTGTCCTTTTTCTTCGCCTTTTTCTCCCCATTCGATTATTATATTTTTTAAGCATATATCTACCAAAAATTAATCAAAAACACCAGAGAACGAACATTATTATTTTAATCATATAAACATACATAAAAACTGTAGTATGAATCATCGGAATTGACACAAA
Organism: Dendroctonus valens; assembly: GCA_024550625.1. Taxonomy (NCBI): domain Eukaryota; kingdom Metazoa; phylum Arthropoda; class Insecta; order Coleoptera; family Curculionidae; genus Dendroctonus; species Dendroctonus valens. The sequence continues at coordinate 937,660 of JAJTJO010000528.1, forward strand.
AGCAGTTTTTATAATACGCAAATAGAGTTAATTATCGGTTGAAATGGATCGAGGGTTGGCCAATAAAAGGTTCGACTCGGCTTTTATAATTCTGGTCTTGAGACTTGTTTTCAGTTTGATACGAACAAGAATTAGACTTAGGTATGGAAAATATTTTCCGAACCGAACAAAACGAGCAGCCGAACATTTTTACAGTAATTTATACACTCCAGAAGTCCAAACACCAGGGAAGCAAGAAAACAATAAGATTATGAATGTAGGATCCCGGAGATAACTGAAGACGAGATTAGATATGTTCTAAATCATATGAAAAGTAATAAGGCACCGGGTCAAGATGAAAGTCTGATAGAAATGATGTCAAGATTGTGCACACTGTTCCATTGAGCAGTGAATTGAGCAATGAATCTATAGAGCAAGGAAAGATACCCAAAAATTTAAACAACGCTATTGTAATATTTTTATACAAGAAAGGTAGAAGTAAACATCTTTATTTCTAAAAAAGGCTATCGACCTATCGGTCTTCCTGCCCTTGTTTAATACATGTAGTCTTAATCTAAACAAAAAACAAAGATGAAAATTCTCTTATTCTAGGTTAATAATCTTATTAAATAAACTTTCCAATTCTAATGACAAGAAAAAATTATTTTATTGTCCAGTAGTCAGTTGCGTTTGTAAGTGTTCGAGTAGCGTTGATGTAGGGAAACGGAAGCGGGATTGTCTGGTTGGTCTTGTAAGACAAAGGGGATTCAGTATGGTCCAGTTGTAGGGGTTGTTTGTCCATTTTGTCTGTAGATGTATGAGTCTTTCCGAAATCTTTGTCATGTTTGTGCGTTCGTATAGTAGTTGGGTGGAGGGGTTGTGTAGTGGGTTTTGGGGGTCGGGTAGTCTTATTCGTGTTATTAGTCTTAGTGCAATTTGTTCTGTTGTTTGTATATAACGTTTTGTCCTTTCTGTTCCGTTGGTCATGAGTATATGTCCATAGTCTAGCAAGGGTCTACAAATAGCCTTATATATTTTGGTGGCGGTGTTTGTGCTAATTCCTCTGTCTTTGTAGGTTAGTGATCGGAAGTGTTTTGTTCTCTTTATTGTTTCTGCCCTGATGTTTCGTATGTGTTTAGTGAATTTAAGTTTGTGGTCAATTGTGATTCCAAGGTATTTTACGTCGTTTTTTGGTTGTGTCGTTTGTCCGTCTGCAGTTATTGTAGGGGAGTCAGCGTTGAGTCTGTGGTTTGTGAGCAGAAGTTGGTTTTTTGACGCGTTTGGTGTTAGTCTCCATTTATGAAACCATGTCATTGTGTTGTTTGTTAGTGTTTGGAGTCTTTGAGCTGCTCTCTCAGTAGTTTTGTCATGTACAATAAGTGCCGTGTCGTCTGCGTATTGTAATATGTATGCCGATCTGTCGATTTGATTTTTGTCTGGTAAGTTGTAATTGTATATGTCATGGCAGTATATATTGTAGAGAATACAAGAAAGGATATAAAACAAATTTAGAGAATAAATTATTATTATCGATATCATTATTATCGCAAGTATACAAGCAAAGCATTCACAAAAATTCTTACGAACAGACTGAATAATAAATTAGATCAATACCAGCCATATGAACAAGCGAGTTTTAGAAAACAGTATAGCACGTGTGACCATCTTTTGACAATGAGGATCCTAGTGGAAAAAGCGATTGAATATAATTTGGATATCTGTCTGGCGTTCGTAGATTTTCAAGAGGCCTTTGATAGCGTTGAACATTGGGCGATATTGCAATCGCTTGCAAATGCGAGAATAGACCGCAGTTATTACAGCCTTATTAAACACATATACGAAAACGCCACCTCTACCATTCAGTTGAAAGAGGCATAAGGCAAAGGTATACGCTATCTCATAAATTATTCACCTCGGCCCTAGAAGATGCTTTCGAGAAACTAAACTGGCAGGATAAGGGTATCTCAATAAATGGGTAGAGATTAAACCATCTGAGGTATGCGGACGACATTGTTTTGATATCGGAAAACAAAGAAGATCTAGGGAAAATGTTGTTGGAACTAGAGGAGAAGATGACAACAATCGGACGCCAGATGAACCTTTCAAAGGCAAACGTCATATGTAAAGCCAGACCCTCAAATCAAAATTTGAGACCAAAGAATAGAGAATGTATCAAACTATATATACCTAGGTCATGTACTATCACTGGGAAGAGAAAATCAAACCCAAGAGATAGAAAGAAGAAGAAGACTGGATTGGGCAGCCTTTGGAAAACAGAAGTCGACTATAGAACCAATGTGTCCTACCAGGAATGACGTACGGCGCCCACACATGGACCATCACGACAAAATCGCTGGAAACACTCAGAAGAACACAGCGTGCGATGGAAAGACAAATGCTTGGACTGTCACTACTCGATAGAAGGCGAAATGAATACATCAGACGTGTAACCCAGGTGACAGATGTTGGTGAGTAAATGGAGCTTTTCAGGTCATGTGGCGAGAATATAGGAGGGACGATGGACTAAAAACTTGCTACAGTGTAGACCCTACCAGGGCAAACGAACCAGGGGTCGGCCGCCAATGCGCTGGACAGTCCATATAAAACTCACTGCAGGTTTGGCATGGATGAGGGAAGCACAGTACCGAAATAGATGGAAACATATGAAGGAGACCTACGTCCAAAAATGGAATACATCAGGCTCAGAAAAAAAGGAAACAATTTAACGGTTTTGCACAGATTTTCCATGATCTCAAACTTCCGAATGCAGCCCATATCACTAATGGTTGAAAAAGGACTACATCTCCAGCATTTTATAAAGTTTTCAACTGGAAAACTTTCCTGTAAGAAGAAGCTTGCCTATAGTTTCACTTGTTATCTTTATTGAATTACGCATAAAGCAATAGTTTACGTAAAGTTAATGCGAAATACGTCATTTACAAGTGTTTTGAACTACATTGCTACCTAACTTATGATTTAGTTCTTTGCAAATATCCCATTCTGATGAGATTTCTGATGTTCTGAACTTTCTGAATATCCTCTACAGACCGTCCCGAGGAATTACAACAAATTTGAGTAACCCTGTAAATAAATACGTTTAAATAATCACGGTAAAACTGTTTTAAATTTTGGGGATCCGTAAAATGCATGTCGTTTTGCTGTTATTGCATTAACTGTGACTAAGTTACTCAAAAAAAGTTTCAATATTTTCAACTGTTTCCACGATATGAGGTTATAAAGTTATAATAAAATATTGAGAGTTTTAGTGAGCTTTTACTAACAATAAGACAGAACAACAAGCAACCGAACAGTAGCACCAAGCAAATTTAAATAGCAAAGTCAGGAAAATGCCAATGAATATACTTTCCAGTTCCAAACCTAAAAAGTCATCGCCATTATTATTTAATATTTACATTCATTTTCATTTTCTTGAGCAATTAAACCCTTTTGTTTCTTTAAATCGAATTGGCCGCCCTTTGTAGTCTGTAAGTCTTTTAATATAACTCTCCAGTCTCCAGTTGAAACTGAATGGATAAATTGCCAAATGGCCATTTGCCTCTATTCTTAAGACAAAAAATTGAAGTATGGAGCAAAGGTTAATAACATCGATGAAGATGAAATGATCACTCTGAATAATAGATTGCAGGAGCTCTAAAATGGAAATGCTAGCTTTGAAAATAGGGAATTATTTTGATATAAATATAAAATATTTTGAACCTTTTTTCTTAGCAACCGTTTTGAGGAAAAATATATTTTTTTGTAAATTTTTTGAGTAGGGAATAGTAAGCGAATGCAGATTGATTTAGTTTAGTTTAAACATATGTCCCAATAAGATTTCCTAGTTCCGTGCGAAGCGAACAGAGAACAGAAATTCGAGTTTACTAATACGATTTTTAGCTGCTCCTCAATACGTTTATGGTGCGTTTTTACTGATTTTAATGTTACTTTTATACTATTATTTTGATATCTATTATTATTACTGTAATTAGTATAATTATTAACTGAAATTGTTTAAGGCTTTTTAAAACTTTCTTGTTCTAAATTCTAGATGTTTGTTCTATTCAATTCCAAATAAAAACAGACGTAAAACTAAAAGAAAATGTTTGATTTATAGTCATCCAAACCAGCCAAATTATCTAGCCATTGCTGAAGATTTGTAGATTTCAACCTTTTTAAATCAAATAACCACTGAACTCAGTAATTCCATTTGCGCTAAATATATAGATTTTATCTGAAACAATGAAATGCGGTTTCGAAAGACATTTAATAAACATTAGATATCATTTCTTATCTATCTTCGAAAATGAGTTCATGTTCAATGGCAATGGTGATGAAGGTTGGCTATATTCAATGATTACCTGTAAACTACACGTTCACCGCTACATTTTACTAAATAATAACATTTATTATTCAATTAAAGATTTTATCGCTAATATTTTGTGAAGGTTGCTTGCACTTTAACTGTTCTAATATACAGAGTGATCCATAAATAAGACGACAAACCTTTAGTGGTGGCAGGGACATCACAAAAAAGGTTTTTTTGTTAATAAATCTTCAGGGTGTTTTTTAATAGATGTCCGCAATTTTACCTAGCTATTCCTCAGGTATTTTTAATATAAAAAGTTCATATAGGCATGGGTCCGCATGGCCTTACATATTCAACAACAGAGTCTTAAAAAATAATTTCAATTTTTGTTTTTTATAAGTAATTTTTGATATATCGATAGTTGGACAAAAATTTGGACGTATTTGCTGGTTTTGGAACATGAGAAATTTGAATCTGGTCTTGGTTTTGCTCTAACATATAGACAGCGCTACCTACATATATTTCTCTCTTTAGAAGAGTCATAACTTTTTTGTGGATGCTTGTATCATATTTTTGTCATGAAAATCAATTCTATTTCATTCAAATTCTATGTCATTTATACAGTAAATGAAAATACAACCGAAAACCTAAGAAGCAAATTCCGTCATAACCAAACAAGGGCCCGGACCGAAACGAAATAACTGTTCCGTTCCGGTTTCGGCCCAAGGCAAAATTTCGGTTCCGTTACGATTCCGGTTTAGAAAATCATTTCCAATTTGGTTCCGTTCCGGTTCCGGTTTTTTCCCGGTTCATTTCGGTTCCAAAATCTATATACAGTGTGTCCAGTATAAAATGATGTACATGGGGATATTGGAAACCGTTAAAGATACAGAGTGGACCAAATGGGGAAAAAGTTGCGCAATCAAGTGCCTATAAATAATCTGTCATCAATTTCTTTAAACTCGGAATAGCAACGGATATACAGGGAAAAACAGAAAAAAGTGCGTTTTATAAAATCGTTTATATCGTGTTTATTATAAAAGATACAATAACGAAATTTTCAGGGTGGGGGTAAGAAATGAGCGTGAATTTGAAAATTAAGAAAAAAATTATCTAGGCCCACTATGTTCAATGAGGCCGAAGTCAACTTTTGTTTTTCTTATTGGCGCCATATTGAATTTCTGCATTTTTAAATTCCCCTTTAAATATGCTCTTCAACCATGTATAACATGTTTATGTTCGGTCAAGATAAATAATTAAAATTAACAAAATTAAGATTTTATGGTAGTAGGCATTGACATTTCTCTCCAATTTCCTCATAGTGACGTTCGTTGTCTGTTTTAATTACCTAGGTAACTGTCAAAGTAGAACTTATTGTCAGTGTCAAGTGTTTATAATTAATTGTGCGTTTCAAAATGAATCACCTTTCAAATTATGAAAAATACGATCTGTTTTTGTTTGTTGTTTACGGAGTGTTTTATTCTCTGTCGTCGAAATGAAGCGAAAGCTGAAGAAATGTGTATTTAAATAAATATCCAGAAAGGCGACAACCTGGTAGAACTATGTTTAGGCGTCTGAAAGACAACCTTGTGGCTTATGGGAGTTTTGCTAAGGTATAGAAAAACAAACTTCCAGACGAAAATAAAGAAAATTTGGTAATGCAAGGCGTGGTTGGGACACCTCGTACGCCTTTACGTCAAATTGAAGCCACAACAGGTGTTGCGCGGTCAACGGCTAATTTTTTAAAGCGTCATAAATATTACCTCTATCGTGAACGGCCCTGCCAGGGACTCCAGAATGGCGATGCGATTAGAAGAATGGCATTTTGTCAGTGGTTTATTCAAAGAAATAACGAGATACCAAACTTTTCCTTAAAAGTCCTTTGCTCAGACGAGAGCCAATTTACTAAATATGGACTATTTAATCGTAAAAATACCGTTTTTTGGTCAGATGAAAATCCACGGCTAGTTCGTCAAGTTAGGCACCAAGAGGTTTGGATTTAACGTCTGGTTAAGTATTGTGGGTACCCACGTGATTGGACCATTTTTTTTTAATGAGAACTTAAATTCCAAGAGTTATTTGAACCTCTTACAAACTAACGTAGCGGAAGCACTTATGGATGTTCCAGTAGCTACCCTGCAAAACTTGTATTTCCAATAAGACGGCGCGCCGCCACATAATGGACGTATTATCATAGAATTTTTAAATCACGAATTTCCCAACAAGTGGACAGGCAACCTGGGATCAGTAAATTGGCCTGCGAGATCCCCTGACATAACACCGCTTGATTTTTTTGCATGGGGTTTCCTCAAAAATGTGGTATACTGTACGTCATACGAAACCGAAGAGGAGCTGAGGAATGCTGTTATAGAAGCTGTTAACAAATTACCCCAAAAATGATCAGAAAATCCTGTGAAGCAGTAATGAGACGATGTATGTTGTGCGTGCGTGAAAACGGTGGCTTATTTGAACACCTACTTTAATCCTAAAATGTTACTTGTTCTTTTGCAGTGTTCGATGTATGATCAATAATAATTTAAAGTAATAATTAATAGAAATATCATTGCCTACTACCATTAAATCTTAATTTTGTTAATTTTAATTATTTATCTTGACCGAACATAAACATGTTATACATGGTTGAAGAGCATATTTAAAGGGAAATTTAAAAGTGCAGAAATTCAATATGGCGCCCATAAGAAAAACAAAAGTTGACTTCGGCCTCATTGAACATAGTGGGCCTAGATTATTTTTTACTTTATTTTCAATTTCAGGCTCATTTCTTATCCCCACCCTGAAAAATTGATTATTGTATCTTTTATAATAAACACGATATAAAGGATTTTTTAAAACGCACTTTTTTCTTTTTTTCCCTGTATATCCGTTGCTATTCCGAGTTCAAAGAAGTTGATGACAGATTATTTATAGGCACTTGATTGCGCAACTTTTTCCCCATTTGGTCCACCCTGTAACTCTAACGGTTTCCAATATCCCCATGTACATCATTTTATACTGGACACACTGTATAACAACAAACGAGGACAAAGGTAAAGGCTACTCTAATTAGGAATCTCACTACGTTTTTCCTTGGTTGTTGTATTATACAAGATAAAAGATGAGCAAACGATCCACTGCTTCATACGGTACTTCGGCTGGTTGTATGGTAGGGGGTAGGAGGACTAACAACTCCACAAAAGGATTGAAATTTAGGTAACATTAAATGGAACAACATTGAAATAAAGACTCCCATACAAAAACTAATTTAATCGTTGTATTTTTGAAAAGTAATTTGTTAATAAATTTTCTGACTTTAGCGCGTTTCTCTTCATTCCGTTTTCACTCAGGTCCACAACTTCTCAATCTCTCAGAGAAGCTCATTCTTTTTCTTTCAGAAATCAAAAATCGTTTTATTTTTCCGTATGCGGCTTTATTCCACTTTATAATAATTTAAAATATTTTCAATTTTGATAAGGGCTACAAATGAACCTTGTGAAGAAAATTTGTGCTGATTAATTTCTTTTAAAAATTTTTGCTCTGAATCTTTATGTCTCAAAAAGGCTTCCATTTCATCGGTTGATGAAGAACTAGATGATTCCGTTTCCATATCGTGTTGGTCAAGGTCAGATTTAGAATTAGAAGAATTGTGCTCTTTTAAGATCATCAGTCTAGTCCAAAACGACTTTAAATGTGCTTTTGCTCTTTCTACTTGATTGTCGTCTAAAACTACCTTATACCAAAAAATTGTTATTTTGTGATTTATACAAAATCTTGTCATTTGGGACAACTAGCCGCAAAGAATAGCGCTTATATTTTCTCCCTTTGACGGCGTCGCTGCGCCGACTGTTAAAACGATTGCAAGAACTAACTAAAAGAAGTGCCGGCACATTAATAGTTACACTACGGCTCACCAGAACATAGAAACGTAAATTTATATTCATTTGCATGAGGGTAAATGATTATTTTCATTTGTTTGTAAAATTTACAGTAATTTCTTTCAAACGTTACAAGCAGAACCGAAATAAAACCGAAAAAAACGAAATAAAATATTTCGGTTCCGGTTCAGCACCTAACAATGTGTTAATATAAAAATGGGTTCAGTTTCGGTTCCGGACCAAAAAAAGAAACTGTTCCGTTCCGGTTTTGGGTCGATATCGGTTCCGGTCCGGGTCCCTGTAACCAAAGCTGTTGAAGAGAAGAAAACAACGTTCCACACTTTTAAACTAAAAGAAGATTGAAACTTTAAAGTCGTATTAAAAGGAATTCATCCTACTACTGATCTTAAAGAACTATAAGAAGAAATAGAAAAACAAGACCATAAAGTGGAAAGTATTTGGAACATAAAACAACGAGGAACAAAACTTCCGCTATCTGTATTCTTTATAGAGCTTAAGCCCAGTGACAATAACAAGGATATATACAAGATAGAGTACCTGCAGTATACGAAAATAGCCTTTGAACCACCTCGGACTAAGCGAGAAATCCAACAATGTACCAAATGCCAAAGGTACGGCATACAAAAGGCTTCTGCCACCACAATCCACGATGCGTGAAATATACTGGAAGTCACCTGCACTGTACACAAAACTGTACTATCAAAAATAGAAGCAAGGATGTAAAATGTGTACTATGCGAAGGAAACCATCCTGCTAATTACAGAGGCTGCTCCATCCACAAAGAACTGCAAAAAAAATGTCCCAACTTCAACACAATATCTCCCTGGTTCAATTGTTCTAACTCCGCGTTTGTTCTTATTCGATATTGCCCTGAACTAGGATCCTGGGTTGGTCCATATATTTTTCTAAGTATTCTTGGATCGAATCTTCGCAGGACGTGTTCGTTTGCTTTGGTTATAATCCACGCTTCACATCCGTACTTGGCTACCGGTCTTATAGTAGCATGGTACAATTTTAGTTTTGAGGATCGCGACATTATTCTCGATTGGAACAGTTCTTTTAGTGCATAATAGCATCTAATACCGCTCTGTATGCGGGGCTTCATTTCTTTATTCATGTTCTTGTCTGCTGCGATGACTACGCCGAGGCATTTGAATTCTGAGACCCGTTCAAAATTGTTGGTGTCAATGGCTACATTTTGCTTTAGTCGATCTCTTCTTTGTCTCCTGGAATTAAACATGTATTTTGTTTTGTCTTCATTAATACTTAATCCTACTGTATCTGCCTCCTTTTCTATTTTTCCAAACAACACTTTGATTTCAATGGTTGTTTTACTGACAAGATCTATATCATCTGCAAATGCCAGTATCAGGTTTGGTCCACTGCTTGAAAAACCTTCTACGTCAATGTTAGCTCGTTTGATCGCTGCGTCCAAAACGATATTGAACAGTATTAGAGACAAACTATCACCCTGTTTCAGCCCATTGTCCACCACAAAGTTTTCTGACACGTTGTTCTCAACTTTAACACAGCACCGGCTACCCTCCATGCACACATTTGTGATATTGATTATTTTCTTTGGAATTCCACATTCTGCCATGGCTGCCCATACATGGTCTCTTAACACGCTATCATCGGCTTGTTGGAAGTCGATAAATAGTTGGTGGAGGTCCTTATCAAATTCCCAGTGTTTTTTGAGGATTTGGCGAATAGTGAAGATTTGATCTATCGTTGACCTGCCCGGTCTAAAGCCGCACTGATAATCACCTATCGATTCTTCCGCGTATGGGGTTATGCGGATTAGAATCACGTTTGCAAGCACTTTGTATGCGGTGTTGATGAGAGAGAACCCTGTGTAGTTTTTGCATATCTGATTGCTTCCTTTTTTATGTAGGGGAATAATCACACTCTGTTTGCAGCTTTCCGGTAATGTTTCGCTGTCCCATATTAGAACGACTAACTCATGCATCTTTTGATAGAGTACTGGGCCTCCCATTTTCAGGCATTCAGAGGGGATATTATCATTTCCCGGCGCTTTGTTGTTTTTTAGGCGTTATATGGCCTTCGTCACTTCATCTTCATCTCACTCTAGTGTTGGTTCCTCGGTTTCTATTTTGGCGGTTAAATACACCGGTATATTCGTTGTGTCATCCTTTGTTACATTGAGGAGTTTCTGAAAATGTTCTTTCCATGTTTTTAATACCTCTGTAATGTCGGTGATGAGTTCACTATTATCTTTCCGGATTTACTTGTTGTGGTTTACTTGTTGTGGTTTAAAGCCCATTTTAGTTCGAGAAGTTTCTTTAAAGAATACCCTGCTGTTGTTATGTCTTCCACTATCTTCCATGCCTTGTATTTGTTTCTTCTGATGTTCTCTCTTTTTTTCCCTAATGAGTTTTCTTGCTCTACGTCTTGCATTGTTAAAGTAATCTATGTTGTCCTGTGACGGGTCCTGTAACATTTGGGCCCTAGCGCGGTGTCTTTGGTTCTGTACGTTCTCACAGTCCGTTTCGTGCCAGTTATTTTTTTTTTGTTCTTTCGCGATTTCCGATAGTTGTCTCCATTTTCTCCCGAATAATCTTCTGTATAACATTCCACATGGTGTTGGCGTTACTCTTACACGTTTCTGGTATATCCCGCATTTTAGTTGCAATTTTAGACTTGCAGTTAGCGAGGGCTTCCTCTTCCTTAAGTTTATCCGTGTCCCATTTAGCTGTCTTATTTGCTTGTTGTGGACCTGTCTTCTCTTTCTTGATCCTTATTCTTGTTTTGGCACATTTTGGCAGAAAATGGTCCGAGTCCTCCTCAGCTCCTCTTTTACTTCTAACGTCTATGATGATATTTGGGTGCCTGGAATCTATTAGGATGTGATCTTTTTGGTTTCTTGTGATACCATCATTGGATACCGACGTCTGCTTATGTATACCTCGGTGTTCAAACATAGTAGATTTGACCATGAGATTGTTGAATCCTGCTAGATTGACTACCCGTAGTCCGTTGTTGTTGCTTACATCGTGTGGGCTATGTCGTCCAACATGTGGTCTTAACCAGTCTTCTCTACCCAGTTTTGCGTTGAAATCGCCCAGTACCAACAACATATCCTGCTTGGGGGTCGAGTCGAGGATTCTGGTGAGTTCGTCATAGAAAATATCCTTCTCATCATCGTTCTTGTCTTATGTTGGTGCGTGTACCGATATTAATGTGTAGTTGTACCATGGACCTCTTAGTCTAGTGTGACATATTCTTTCATTAAAGGGTACAAACTCTATTACTGCGTCGAATAAGTATTTCTGTATTGCAAAGCCTGTTCCGAATTGATGAGCGCCATCTTTGTTGCCACTGTAAAATACCACCGACTTACTGATTGTTATGTTACCCGTGCCTGGCCACCTGATTTCCTGGATAGCCGTAATATCCATTCAATACTTTTCCAGTTGAGATGTAGTTCTCTTGGCTGCTCCTGGTCGATACCAGCTTAATACATTCCATGATCCGAGATTTAAATTCCTTATTCGTTGCTGGACTTTCGTATTCGTTTCCCAAGTACTATTCACTGTTCAACTGTTTGCGACTAAAATTCAACAATCCTGTATATTTTTAATTCAATACTTAATTAACCAAACATCATCTAATTAAATTAAACGGTTATCATTATATTGTCAATAAATTTGTAAATTCTGAAATATCTCGGAACTTTTTAAAATTAAGTTTCAGTTGGTTGGGTACTAACTGTTACTGGCTGTAAAATAATATTATTAAAAATACGATTTATAGTAAATAATCATTTATAAGTCAATTTATATTTTTTTCCGCTCTTAGATATGGAGACAATGTGACCAAAACGCTCATCGAGGAAGCAAGACTGCGAAGAAAACTTCAGTTTTTCTTTATGAATCCCATTCAGAAATGGCATGCAAAGCGACGGTTTCCATTTAAATTTGTTGTACAATTGGTTAAAATCATTTTAGTTACATTGCAGCTTTGCTTATATGCTTCTAGGTAAGTTGTCTCAAAAATGAGATAAAGTTTGCGGCATACTCATGCGGCTACATAAATGTAGTACTAAGTTTTTCATAAGTTCAAAGTTAATAATGGTGCATCAAATTAATTGCTAATTTAAAGCAACAAAAATGAAATAATTTTTTTCAGTTAGGGTTGATTTGGATGTTCCAAGCATTCGAGCATTCTTTCTACAATATTGTTATCGGAATTCCATTAAATTTTGATTCTTTTGGGTGCTAAAATAAACCATACTGAGCATACAACTTTGTATGATCCTCACTGTATATTTCTATGAATGCATTTAAAATTGATTGAAATTTGTAGTAGTTACAATCACGTAAATTATACTTGGGACAATAAAATCACATTTTCACACTTGTTCTTAAAAAACTGGGACGCAACTCGAGAAGTGAATTCATATCCACCTGCAGCTGGGCCCCTAGCTATTTATAAAGAGCAAGACTTTTTTCAAACTTTGGACTATGCCTATGATGGATATGTTCGGGTGGGAGAAGCTATAGGTAGGTGGTTTTTGTAGCATTTGGTACTTCTAGCCATGCGACAATATTTTTTTGGTTGATGTTAACAGCGTAACAAATACTGTAAACTAATGAATCCTTCAAAAACAAAAGCAAATGCAAAATGATAAGTAAGTGAAATGTGATAAAGTTAGTTTTTGCATTTAAAAATTATTCGTTTAATTACACTGTTTACGAAGTTAACGTTCGTTACAGTGCTAACGAAGTTTGCTCTAAGGACGGTATAGATAGGCAATGTCAATGGAAAGCGGGTTGTACTTCGTCGCAAGACCAAATCCTCTTAAATTTATATTTATTTGATGGTTTTGTTACATATAGAGGTTCAAACGAGCTAGATTTAAAAATTAATATCTACTATACTGAGTGCCCCAAAAAAATTAGGGGAGAGGTGGTCTTCATATTTCCTTATTTAAAGGTAGCTACTTCATTTCTAATCCAAAAAAAATATAAGGAATGGAAATATGCAAGCTGCAACTCAATAATAAATCTGGGTGATGAATTTTTCGACCAAAGCGTCCGCAAATGCAAACGCGTGGTAAATCTTTGAAATCGGGATAAATTATGCATCTAAACGAAGGAGAAAAAAAAACACAGATTTGTATTTAAAAAATTGAAGTGTCGATATTTCATAAACCAGAAGTGATATTTTGTTAAAATTAATATCAGTCCGTAGCGCAAGCTTTCAGAACTAGTAAAATGTTGTGGAACTCGTAAAAAGTGTACCTTTAATTTTCTATTTATTTACAAAAAATATTTTTGTTAATTTTTGCTTTATTATTTTTCAATATTAAAACCGAGAAAAATTTCAGCAACGTCTCGATATCTCAATTTGTCATCAAATTTGACAAGTTTTGTCTCATCTAATCGAAATTTTAACTCTTACGGTTTAGAATATGGGAATCAAGCAATTGGACCACCCGATTCTATTTGCAAAAGCTCTTCAAAAGTATGAAGATCCAGTCTTAAATTCTTATTGTAATCAAAATGCAATGATAACTGCAGTTCTTCAATTAGACTGTCGTAGCTTTTCGATAGCCATTCTTTCACCCAAATTGTTTTCTTTTTCGTTTTCTAGTATTATCATTGCCATTATCTTAGCTCATCACTTGAGGTCATGTTTGCAATACAATGCACAACTTATAACTTAAGTTTAAATAAAAGTTCATCAAGTGTGTATGGATAGTGCAATTGTGCAATATTACCCTTAAGAGTTTTTTACACATTGAGAGCGCGGGGAAGTCCCGTGGCGCCTGCGTGGCTTTAGGTCTGGACGCGGCTGCGTAGGATATTCTTATTTTACGCCTGGCCATACCAAACGCGCTTCAATGACGGCGTTTTTTGTTTTGATTTTCGTGTTCTTATCAGCTTTGCACAGAATTTGGATTTACCTCGCGCACGACGTGGTCTTTTTTTCGGTCTGGACCCGGCTTTACTAACTTGGTAGAAAAAAGGTAGCTTTGGTCACTGATTTACAGAAGCGATCACATTTATAAATTTTTTTAAGGTTCTTATTCCTATGCCAATGAAGATAATACTGCCACGGACATGGTTTTGTGCCTATACCAATACAAACAGGGTACTATTTTTGGCTTTAATGAGTCATACGTTTTCAATAGCGAAATTGTTGAAAGGTGCTTAAACATTTCCCGTTATGAGAACGGGGTGATGCTTAATTCACGACATTTTTTGCTGGAAAACAACATAAATGTTAGTTTTTCTGCATTGGTGCGTGGAAATTTGATGTTTTCGCTGAAGACTGTTAATTTCAAAGCTGCAAGCAGGTAAGTTCTGTATTACTGATTTAGCATCATATCTTGAATTAGATACATGTATTTATGCTGTAGGGAAAGTAGCTAAAAGCAAAACAGATACTTTTTAATACCTAACCTCCTGCATGATTTTGATAATTCTTCAAAAACCTTAATCTTATTGCTATGTTTCACGTACACACACACACACACTCATAGTATTCATAAACTGCACAATGCACAAGATTTTTTCTTTCCAAAGTATCAAAATAAGTTTGCTTTATTTGCTATGGATTTAAAGATCGAGAACTAAGATCGAATCGAATGGAAATTGGGTAGCTCTGTAGTCATCAGACATGTCATCAGTAGGTTTTCTATGGACATACTTAGAGAATCTACTCAACTCATCAGTCTTTTACTTCTTTCTTATATGGTTGCTGCCGATGAGTGAGGCTTAAAATAATAGTCATTTACTAGTTGAGTGCAAGAAGTAATTTTTAGCGCATAACACAATTTGTGAAACTTTGCTCATCGAAGTTTGTACATTAAGCCGGGCTTACAACGAATGCTTTTGGACTGTTAACCGCGCAAGAGTGTGTCAAAAGCACGGAGCAGTGCGATTGTTCCGGACCCGACTTTATACAGTGGTACCTCGACATACGAGTTTATATTGCTCCGTAACCTTGCTCGTATCCCAAAGCAATTTTTCCCATTGAAATTAATTGAAATGCCATTAATCCGTTCCGGCTCCCAAAAAACCACCTCAGTTGTTTTTGTTAAGTCTTTTTGAATAAGAAAAATGTATTTACAAGAAGAAACATTTATTTATAAATAACAAATACTAAGAAAACATAATAAAAGAAAAGGTGAGGTGCTTACGGAAGCTCTTAATTTTCGTCACTGGTCTTCGCTTTTTGGAGGTTTGTTTCTTTCTCCCTTTCAGGATATTGCGGAAATGAGTTAGGTATGTTTCGTTGAACAACTCCGATGCACGACCAGTTGCAACTTTTTCGGGGTGATTTTTTTCCACGAACTCTACAACTTTCTCCCATATTCCCAAGATCTCCTTTATATCTCTTGTAGAGATAACCTCCTCCATCTCTGATTTCTGTTCAAAACTATTTATTGTTGAACCACAGTATGCTGCGGCGAATGTATATCGTGTAACTTCTCGGTTGTCAGCTCCTGAGACTGTTCCTCGACGAGTTCGTTCACATATCTCTCATCCACCTCTAGACTCATGGATTTTCCCAGAGAAACAATCTTCTCTGCCACTGACACTTCGGGTTCCAATCCTTCGCAGGCCCTTTCAGATACAACCTCAGGCCACAGCTTCTTCCATGCAGAGGTTAAGGTCCTCGTAACATCCAGCTAGGCCTGATCAATAATTCTTAGGCATATCACGGTGTTAAAGTGGTCCTTCGAGAACTCTCGAAGGTTAGGTTTGTATTCTCCGTCACCTCAAAGCAGTGCCGAAAAATGTGCTTGGTGTACAACTTCTTAAAATTAGAAATCACCTGCTGATCCATGGGCTGCAGGATAGGAGTGGTCTTGGGTGGTAGGTAGAGAACCTTTATAAACTTGAACTCTTCGAGTAAATTGTCTTCGAGATTTGGTGGATGAGCAGGGGCATTGTCGAGGACGAGAAGGGCTTGCATGGGTAGGTTGTTTTCCTGTAGATATTTTTTAATAGAAGGACCAAACACCAGGTTTATCCACTACACCAAGAATTTCCTGGTGATAAACGCCTTCGGATTTGCCATCCACATAACTTGCAGTTTTTCTTTTAAAATCTTATGTGACTTAAAGGATCTGGGATTTTCCGAATGGTATAGTAACAGAGGCTTGATTTTGCAGTCGCCACTCGCATTGGCGCAAAGTGCTAGTTAGTTAATCTATCCTATTCGGCATCCTTTCACAGAAAAGCCCAGTCTCGTCACAGTTGAAGACTTGCTCGGTGATGTATCCTTTGGCTTCTATCAGTTCGGAAAACGTTTTGATGTAAACCTCAGCTGCCTTCACATCCGAACTTGCTGCCTCATAATGCTTGCCGACGGAGTGAATGCAGGTCCTTTTCCTAAAGTTGTCAAACCAGCCCCGACTGGCTTTAAACGAGTCTTCCGATTCTTCGTTTGCGGAAGTGTGTGGGATCTGGTTCAGCAAATCACCGTAAATCGCTCGTGCCTTCTCACATATGATGCTTTGTGTTAAAGTTCCTCCTTGCAGCTGCTACTCTGTCACCCACACCATCAGTAGTTTCTCCATCTTTTCATGGAGAGGGCTCCGGAGCATTAGAAACTATTGTAACGCCCTTAGCTGGCCTTATACCCTTTATCTACTCCTTCTGTTTAATCACAGTACATATCATTGATGTGACCTCGTCAAGTCAATTACTCGCACACTTTGCTCTTCTTGTGATAATGTACAAATGTGATAATGTACAAAAAGAACCCAGCCCATTTATCAAAAATGCTTCGAAAACGAGGGAAACAAGCACACAGACTGAGGTCTAGTCTGAGGTGAAAGAAACTATTAGACCAACATGCGGCCGCATATTGGGGTACTGTGCAGCGGTGTAGTGTGCGATTCCTCGTATCTCAAATCTTGCTCTCATCTCAAAGCAAAATGTATCGCTCGCTCGGCCGCTCGTATCTCAAAACATTCGTATATCGAGGTACCACTGTATTTTGAAATCTCATTTACATCAAATATATCGAATTTTGGATTAAATCAAATATATGTTAAGTACACATGTGTTTCCATCTATCTTTTTTTAAGGAATTTAATTTTATTATTGTTTATTATATTTTTATTAAAGTAATTTTTGCTACAAAAACAAACACCGATAAATTACAATTTTTGAACAAATTTATAATTTTATTCGGTTTTATTTCTAAGCAATGTGATTTAAAGCAGTCAAAGAAAAAGTTGCTTGTGACATAAAATATAAAAGTGATAATTTTTAACGTATTATTGCAATTTTCATACCGTAACGTCCGGAACGTTTTTATACGAATACCATTGTTTGATCACTATATTTTAAAGTGTCCCATAAGTTTCTTCTTTTTCTGCGCCAAGTGAATACGGGGCATTTGTTGTTTACGGCCAATTTATTGTGATACAGGATGTCCCGTAAATCTTCGACAATACTTCGCCTGATGAAAGTTCCGTTCTTGAGAAGTCAGAAAATGAAACAATAGCATTAATGAAAATATCATGGTTTTCGAGACATTTATACTTTTTTGAAAATCGATTAAAACTGACATGTCTTGATATTCCGATCCATTAATCTAGTGTAACATTAGGAATAAAATAGTAGTAGTAGTAGTAGTAAACATCTTTATTTCTAAAAAAAGGCTATCGACCTATCGGTCTTTCTGCCCTTGTTTAATACATGCAGTCTTAATCTAGATAAAAAACCAATATGAAAATTCTCCTATTCTAGGTTAACAATAGTAGTAGTAAACATCTTTATTTCTAAAAAAGGCCATCGACCTATCGGTATTTCTGCCCTTGTTTAATACATGCAGTCCCAATCCAGATAAAAAACAAATATGAAAATTCTCCCATTCTAGGTTAACAATGTTATTGAATAAATAAGATTTCAGTGGCAAGAAGAAATTATTTTATTGTCCACTAGTCCGTTGCGTTTGTAAGTGTTCGAGTAGCGTTAATGTAGGGAAACGGAAGCGGGATTGTCTGGTTGGTCTTGTAAGACAAAGGGGATTCAGTATGGTCCAGTTGTAGGGGTTGTTTGTCCATTTTGTCTGTAGCTGTATGAGTCTCTCCGAGATCCTTGTCATGTTTGTGCGTTCGTATAGTAGTTGGGTGGGGGGGTTGTGTAGTGGGTTTTGGGGGTGTCTTATTCGTGTTATTAGTCTTAGTGCAATTTGCTCTGTTGTTTGTGTATAACGTTTTGTCCTTTCTGTTCCGTTGGTTATGAGTACATGTCCAAAGTCTAGCAAGGGTCTACAAATAGCTTTATATATTTTGGTGGCGGTGTTTGTGCTAATTCCTCTGTCTTTGTAGGTTAGTGATCGGAAGTGTTTCGCTCTCTTCATTGTTTCTGCCCTGATGTTTCGCATGTGTTTAGTGAATCTAAGTTTGTGGTCGATTGTGATTCCAAGGTATTTTACGTCGTTTTTTGGTTGTGTCGTTTGGCCGTCTGCTGTTATTGTAGGGGAATCAGCGTTGAGTCTGTGGTTTGTGAGCAGAAGTTGGTTTTTTGACGCGTTTGGTGTTAGTCTCCATTTATAAAACCATGTCATTGTGTTGTTTGTTAGTGTTTGGAGTCTTTGCGTTGCTCTCTCAGTAGTTTTGTCATGTACAATAAGTGCCGTGTCGTCTGCGTATTGTAATATGTATGCCGATCTGTCGATTTGATTTTTGTCTGGTAAGTTGTAATTGTATATGTCATGGCAGTATATATTGTAGAGAAACGGTGAGAGCGGGGATCCTTGAGGGAGCCCTTGTTCAGGGGAAAAAGAAAATGACAGTGTTTTGTCAATTCGTACTTGTAGTTGTCTGTTTTCTAGTAAGTTCTTTATGGTGTGTAGTAGATATGTTGGTGTGTGTAGTTTGTATAGTTTGTATAGTAAGCCTCTATGCCAGACACTGTCAAAAGCCTTGTTAATGTCCATAAACAGGCAAGCTGTCTTTCTGTCAGTTAGGTGGGTAGTTTGTATATTGTTGGCCAAAATAAAGAGCGGATGAACACTCGAGTGATGCTGTTTGAAACCAAATTGGTAGGTAGGTATATATTTTCCAATCACTTTTTCAAGCCGCTGCTTTATTATGTATTCAAAAATTTTGCTTAGTACTGGAAGTAGTGGAATTGGTCTGTAGTTGCTCGGTTGTGTATTGTCCAGTCCATTTTTGGGTATAGGGATTATTAAGCCGTTTTTCCATGTTTCTGGGATTCTGCCATTTGTGATGCAGTTGTTCAATTCAGTTAGGATCAGTTTGTGTGTTTCCCGAGCTAGGCCCTTCAAGACCTTTGCCTTAATTTTATCTTTCCCCGGTGCAGTGTTCTTGATGTGCGCTAGGGCTTCATCGTACTCTGTGTCTGTGATCAGTGTGCAGGCATAGTTTGGTGAGTTGTTAAAATAGTTCAAGTACCAGTCGTTGATCAAGTTCCAGTTGTCATTGTCGAAGTTAGGGTTTGTCGATGTGCTGAAGGCCCTTTGATAGTGTCCGGCGAATGCGTCCGCTTTCTCTTTGTCTGTGTAGCGTTCTATTCCGTTTTCGTCAATTGTGTCAGTAGTGCCAGTCTTCCTGTATTGCGCCAGTTTCTTAATTTTTCGCCAGTATGTTTTGCCTTTGTCCTTCTGTATTTCTTTACATGCTTCTAGCCATTTGTCTTGTCGGTATTGTCCAATCATAGTTTTAATGTTTCTGTTAAGTTGGTTCATTGTCTTTTTTAGGTCGTTATTTTGAGTGTTTGTATATAGTCTATACAGTTCTCTCTTATGTTTTATTAGTCTCAGTATGTATTTGGGTAGTGTATGTCGGTAGAAAGCATTTTTTATTTCCGGGCTAAATTTTCCTATGGCTAGTGAAAGTTGTTGTTGTATGGTTTCTATTGAAATGTGCTGTGCTTGTGATTGAATGTAGTCATGTATATGTTGTTTCACTTTGTCTATGTCAGTCTTTGTTAGGTTTAAGTTTTTCTCTATAGGAGGTGTATTGGAGGTAGGTTGCGTATGTTGTAAGTCTATGTTAAACGTAATAGCCAGGTGGTCGGATCCCAGCTCGTTGGTTAAGTTTATGTTGTTGATGGTGTTTGTCAAGTTTTTTGTGTGCAGTAGAACGTCTGGTGTTGAGTCTGGGTTTGCGGGCATCAGAAAAGTTGGTGGGGTGTGCTGTTTTATAAAGTCGGAGTTTTGCAAAAATTTTTTAAGTTGTTTCGTTTTGTTCGTGTTCAAGTTAAAGTCGCCTATAATTATTGCATATTTGTAGATGTTCGCCTTAGTCAGTATGTTTTATTCTAGGTTGGAGTGTGGGTGTATGTATGTCAGAAATATGTGTATCAGGTCGTTTAAGTAGGGTATGCTAAAATGTAGACAGTCGTTCAAAGGGTTGTTGAGGGAAGGAGGATTTGCTCTTCCAGGTTTAACGTCTGGTTTTAGGAGAGCTGCGACCCCGCCCGGAATAAAATATTTCTTTTGTATTTTAGTTTTGGGTTAGTAATCTAGTAATAAGTAAGGGTCGTAATTTAAAAGCTCATCAAAAGATTTCGATTGCATTGGATTAAAAATAAACTCTATTTTAATACACATTCGCCAAGCCGACTAAGTAATAGTATCTCAGAAGAAACGTATGGAACACCCATTATTAAAATTAGAAGAATATTACGACAATTTCATTTTCATAGATAATCTCAATGTTGGACAATTTTCAGGATTACTGCCCCAAATTGTTATAGATTTGATATTGCCATAACATTTAACAATGAAGATCATGATGGTCAATTATTGCTCGATTTAAATGCTGAAGCTTTTAGGTTGAAATGTAAAGGTATTAATCTCTTTAAGTAGAAAACCTTTGGTTTTTCAAATAATAATGTTTTTAGGTGATATAACATACATCACGGATGATGAAATCTCTAGTCTTCTGTGCAGTTTGTTAAATTATACAGTTACGATCACTTGCATCATTTCTTTAGTGCTCTGCTGCAGAACAGTGTGTCGAGCACAGCATTTGAAATGGATCACAATGAAATTCTTTGACGAGAAACTTGGCCGACCACTAAGTAGTGAAGATAAAAACAAGTTTTTGAATTACTGGTACATTACGATAATTATCAATGATATTTTAATTATTATTGGTAAGTGGAAGGTTTCAATTGTTTAGGTTTGTTATCATCACCTGCTAATAAATAATTTACAGGCTCGTCTATAAAGGAACAAATAGAAAGACGAGAATTTACAAGTGATCAATGGAGCATTTGCAGCATGTTTTTGGGTGTGGGAAACATGCTTGTTTGGTTTGGGATATTGCGATATCTTGGATTCTTTAAAACATATAATATTGTTATTTTAACTTTACAAAGAGCTGCACCAAAGGTATCCATAATATTCCTAAAATAACCCTTGATTAGGTTTTCAAGTGTAATCGTTTCAGATTGCCAGATTTATGTTATGCGCCTTGATCATGTATGGAGGTTTCACTTTCTGTGGTTGGCTGATTTTGGGCCCATACCATATCAAGTTTCGCACTCTTTCGACTACGTCTGAGTGTTTATTTTCCTTGATTAATGGAGACGACATGTTTGCTACTTTTTCAATCATGTCAAACAAATCACAGTTGCTGTGGTGGTTTTCCAGGATATACTTGTACTCCTTCATTTGCCTGTATATCTATGTGATTCTCAATTTGTGCATTTCGCTCATTACCGACACCTATGAAACAATTAAGCTGTACTATCGGTAAGACTTCATAAAGGTACACGGCTGTGGTAATTTTCAATTTTTCTCATTTGTTTGCAGGGACGGATTTCCGGAAAGTGAACTGGATAAATTTACGGGATTTATAAACTGCGAAGAGATGTCAAGTGGAATGTTTAGGAGAACCGAATCGAATGATAGTCTCAGTATCATTTGTCTGGTGAAAAATTGGTGTTGTTTTCCCAAACTTCAGAAAACCTATAGAACATTAAGCCGACACAGCTTTTCCCCAAATAGTGCACCTCATCCTAATGAAGTGACATAAGGTTTGGGGTTTTAAGAAATATTTTTTGGTCATTTATAGCAAAGTTTTGTTTTGCATTTTGATTGTAGTGTTAGTTTAATATCGAATTTAATTGTCTGATACTCTTAGATAATGTTTCAGGCCGGTAATAATTTCGTAGTTCTCAATTTAGATGTTTGTAGATGTTTTAGCTATTGGATTGGCTCCTGCATACTCTTTTAAACTGTATTGGTTCAACATACTGAGTATGTTTTATAACTACATTGAACTGTATTACCTGTTATTTGTTTTTTTTTTGTTTATTAAAGTTAATGTTTTTCGACAGTGTTCCAAGGGACAAGCTGTACGGTGCATAGTTATCCTCTTTGTGACTCGCTTTGGCCAAAAGGTTTCAGTGATGGCTAAACATGTTTAAATGTTTTTTTTGTAACAAAAGGAGGTTCACTTACTACCAGCACTGCGGGAGTCAATTCTGATACGTTGTGGAAGCACATTTTTAGTTACCATTTTCTAAGTCATAATTTCAAATAAATCTAAAACTGCGTGAGCTGACTGTAGTTCTTAAAGCAATTGTATTTGTCTCAAAGCTTCTTTTTATTGAGCAAACATTCTCAGCAAAGAACAATGTATGACAATAAATATTGTTTCTGATTTTGTTGGTTATCGAATAAGCATTTAATTGCGAAGTGGACATTTTGCAAATTTGCATCTAAACTTTTTTCATATCATCAAATTTCAGTATATTAAAAAAAAATTATAAATTAATTATATTATAATATAGTAGTAAATATTGAGGCATATTTTTGTTTTAGTATGTTACCAAATAACTTGCGTTTTTAGCAAAAATAAATGCATTTTAAGTATATGTAAATTATTTATAATAAATTACTGCTGTAGCAGTATCGCTGCATTTTTGCAATTTTTATTAGTGTTAAAATGCATGTAGTGTAAAAATGCGGCGATTTTGCAGCATATTTTTAAGTTTAGAGCCACCAGTGTTCATTGTGATAATATCTGAGATTATTAACGTGCTCGTTTCCACAGGGAAAGATAATTTTAAATGTGAATTGTTTTCAATAATATGCAAAGGGCAATATATCCAATCCCGTTATCCAGTTTATTAGGTACAGTCTGTTAGAGCGCACATTATTGTTTAAATTATGTATTAAAATATTATAATTTTGCATTTGCTCAAGGTCTTTGCATGATAATTGTTATATGCAACAAGAAAGTGAATTAGGGTTAGTATGAAATGAAAGTATTTGATTTTGTGCTATTAAAAAATATATCAGATAAAATAACGGACGTTTTTGCTAAACGAATCGAATGAAGACATTGGAATCGACATGTAAGTAATATTTATAATAAAGGGTTTTCCAATAAGAGGTTTCATTTTGAATAACCTGCTATTTGGTACGAGAAGCTATACCGCCCGAACCGTACCGACGTTGGCATTATTTTGCTTCTGTTATCTGCTTATGTTTATATTAACGTATATATTAGCGTTAATTATTTTTACTATTTAATCTAAATTAACAAAATATATTTTATTATTAATTTAAAATAAATAAAAATTTAAATTACATATATTAACATGTTTACATGATTAACACAGTTTAACTACGTGTCAAATCTTGTAATACTTATATTGGTTTCAAAATCCAATATTTGAGTAATGTCGTTAAATGTTCAAGGCGTGCTGAACGAGATAGGGTTTGCTCTTTCGATTTCCTGCTGTTTTGCTTGATAACCAATTTAATGGTGCATAAGTGACTGATTTTAATAATAGGGAAAAATAGAGGTTTCCATTTGTTTTTGATAGTCAAGTTTAATTTTCCAGCATTTTTATAGGAGATCCAATACTCATTTTCTGCACAATGATACATTGATTTGGCTGATGATACATGATATAACTGGCTTGTAGCCAGTACAAGCTAGTTAAATTCAAATTGATTAAACCAACTCGGCGAAGCAACAACTCATTACCAAGTCTGCATCTACCAAAACCTAAGTCCATTCGAGTAATAATCTATATCCTGGTGGAGTAGACCAAAATCTAGAGCCTCGTTGAAAAAAATTCACCCCCAACTACAGATAACTAAAATATACTAAAATTATATTGAAAAATTATATTAGAACGTGAAAAAAAGCTTTGCTTATTTCAGACTTCTGGTGTCCATTGCAGTATCAAACATAGTTAAGTTTGAAACTGATGAGTTTTTTGAGCTTTTAGGCCATCGTTGATTAGAATTTCTTCTTGACGTTTCACAAGTACGTTTCATATCTTCAGAGGTGGTTCGTTCGAAAGCAAATTCTAGAATTTTCTCTACTTTGGATGCCGTATCGGGAAAATCCTGAATGGTCACTGAAATTCAGGCGCGAGAGTAACAGTGTAAAGAAAAAAGTGTGAGTGCACATTTAAACCATCAGGTGAGTTATCTTACAATGTAGCCTCTTCGGCATTTTTGAATATTAAACATTGATATAATGTTACTTAGTGAGTTTATCTTTACAGAGTAGCTTCTTCTGCATCCCTGTTTATTGTTCAAGTATAAATGATATTGTTAATTAGCGAGTTTATCTAAAAGGTAACACTTTCGGCATTCTTGAATAAAAATAATGTTGTTAATTAGTTAGTTAGAGTGCAGCCACAGAGCAACCTTTTTGACTGTATTTGGTTTTTATTTGAGGAATCAGTTTATTTGTCTGTGTTTATTGAGATTACTGAGATCATTAGGCCCTCAAGTCATTTGTGATAGAAGTTCGCATTTTAGTGAACAGGTACTGCTGATTGAAACTCCCGCAGTCTTCAACGCATGCTTTTTATTACGATAAGCGACTAGAGTACTATTCCTGGGGAGGTTACTTAAGTATAGCTGATTGATCTTCTGTCTCTCCTGAATTCCGCGTGGTTCTGCCTCATTATGGATATCTGATAGATGGTAGCTTTGCGGGTTGCAGAAATATCAGAAAGTTAATTGTGCCGTGGATCACAGTTTCTGAGCTGAATTTATCGTGATTTAAGTTGTGCATCATGCAGCCAATGAATCATCCATTGGCTAGGCCAACCTTAATTGCAAGTAGACAACTGCTGAATCCAAGTCGAGATCTTGGATTGGGCAATGACTTGTCGCGTTACGTTGATTTTTATAGCTGAAGCTGACTTATTTACGCATTCATTTATTTATCAATTATGCCTATTTGTTGTTTGATTTGTTTCTAGGCATGGGTAACACTGAGTTGAGTTGCGCTTTTGAGCTGTTGTCGCTCTGTGAGTTTATGAGTTATAACTCATTCCGACTGACTGCGCCGCACATTTTATTACGCTATTACGCTTGTGGCGGACTTCATGCACAAACTCACAGGTGGCAGCACCAATCCTTGGTGCAGAAATTAACCTTATTCAAGATGGCAGACTTCGGATTGCAAATTCGTGAAGGCCTGGGAGTCACCTACTAGCAGTCTAAGTCTTGTTCTATGGTGGTCACCATATGATTCCTGGCATTGTCGGTAGATGTTATATTACGTGTTATGTAATTATACCGGGTGACAATACAATAATTATAACCAAATGGTCACGAATATAACATGTTGTTTATTAACTTTGAAAGTTTTAATTGTTTTTATTCGATTCTCCGTAAAAAATACTACATATATGTTCTGTTTCAATTTTATTCAATACTTTTAAGCTTCTTTATTAAGATGAATAAATTAAGATAAACCAAAGAGAAAAAATGTTGGCGTCACAGAAGTTGAAAAAGCGTCCGATCGATATTGTGTGAACGCTCGGGATCGACAAATCTAACGTCCGACGAACCATCAAGCAGTTTGAAGAGCTCGGGCAAACTGGTCGCCGTCCAGGAAGTGGCAGAAAGCGCACCGTCAGGACCGTCAAGAACCGGGAGCTCGTCCGAGAACTTGTCAGGCGAATTACGAGGAGGGTAACTCCATGAGAAAAATCGCGCGTGAGACTGATATCAATCGGGAACCAATTTGCCAATTAGCCAAAGAGGATCTGGATCTCAAGCTCTACAAGCTCCAGAAAGTTAAGCTTCTCACCGACTACAAGCGCGTATGGTTTGAAAGATGCAAACGATTCCTTCGTCGCCACGCTCCCCTTCAGTAGGACAAAATCCTCTTCACAGATGAGAAGCTGTTCACCCATCAACAAGCCCATAATCACCAGAACGATAAGAGCAGGTCCGCGGAGGTCCCCTCAGGAACATGCCAAAATCCTGCTACTGTTTTGTTTTGGGGCCGAATTTACTCCAGTGACAAGACCCCCATTGTTTCCGTGGAACAGGGGGTCAAAATCAACAAAGAACGTCTACCGCCGTGACATCCTCGAAGCCGTCGTACTTTCGTGGAGCCAGCAGCACTTTGGAGATGCGGATTGGACGTTCCAACATGACTCTGCTCCGACCTACAAGGGGAAAACGACTCAGAACTGGTGCGGGACTCATTTTCCAAATTTCATCTAGTCTGCGGAATTGCCGCCCTTCTCGCCACATCTCAATCCGATGGACTTCAGTGTGTGGTATATTTTGGAGACCAGGGCCTGTGCTACACGCCACGAAACTTTGGAGTCGCTGAAGCGGTCGTTGCGTCGGGAATGGGACCGATTGTCGCCAGAAGAGGAGCGTGGCGCAGCAGAAAATTTTCGGAACCATTTGGTGCTCTTCCGAGACGTTTGTTTATTGTTCTTCGTTGATAAATTTTATTTTTATTGAAAATTAAACATTTTATGCGTAAAAGTAAAGCACATGACGCATGACTATACGACATGAATGAGCTGCCTTGCGGCGACCTGCCAGCTTTCGCCTTTAGGTCCATACACCTCCAACCGTTAGGACACTACTACCTTGAAAAACGACTATCACGGAACCCAAACTCCGTTCCTTGGACCCTCCTCCCTACCAACTAGAGGGGAGATGGGCCGCACCAGTAAGCCCTGAGTTTTCCCATCCTCGATCTTTCTACTTTCTGGCTTTTACATCTCCGTCAATTCCTACAATATGGGGCGTGGCGGCCGGCACCAGGCCGTCAGAAGTTTGAGGTCAGAAAAATACCTTGCTCTCGCATCAACCCAAAAACACTAAAAAACACTTGACTCCTCAAACAGTCCGATTACGTTAACATTAACTCCCCTTATAGCACGCCTTTCCATTTCAAACCTCGACACCATGACTCAGTCAATCAATCTGACCACTTGAATATCCCTCTGCAAATCCCCTAACAGTCAACCGGGGATGGGCGGTACCTACCCATCCCTTCCGCTTCAAACACAAGCACTTCCTGCACACCTCTCCTTCCGTTATTGCGGATATGGGCGTCTGGCCCGCAGCTCAGCACGCTTGTCAATTGCCGCAACCCCGTCGGGCTTGTCAGCCATTTGGCCGACCATGCTGCTCGCAAGTCTTACGCACGCTCTCCCACGGAATACCACGAAGAGGTAGGCTGAGTTATTCCCCTAAATAAATTTGGGGAATGACTATACGACAGCACATTTATCGACTGGCGTACGGCTTAATATATAAATGTGTTTACTGCAAGATAAACTACGCCGATGAGTCACTGCGCCGGTGAGTTGGGTTGGCGCACGAAGCCATTCCGCCGGCACTGCGCCGGCTCTTGAAAATTCACTGAGTTAGCCATCTCTGTTGGTTTCTCAATTACTTATGCTACGTTATTTTCAGATGTATTATCTCAATCGATAACCTGACAACTTCATCGTCATTTACTAAAAATGTTGTTTAACGATTTACATTTTTGTAGTTATGTTAGTTATTTTTCGTACGCGTTATGTATCGAACATAAGTGTTTATTGATTATTTTGATGGAAAAACATTTAATCAAAATTGGGTTTTTGAATCAAAATTAAGCCACTATGAAGATATTTCGGATTACTATCGTGCGTTTCGCGTTTCTTTACTTGGCTGAACTGAGTAAACGACTATATGTGCAGGTATACAGAGCACCTCATGGAAGCCCAATTTTCAAAAGACAAAGTCTAATATAATAACAAATAAATAAATTGTATTGCATTTTATTACACATATAGTATGTATAAACATGAATACTAATAATAATAATACAATAAAAAAATTAACAGTGTTACTTCATAACCTACTACTCCAACAGATCAATATTGTTGAAAGGACAAGTCGTAACTAAACATTTAATACGACACCTTCTTCTGACTCTATCAAACAAGGCTGTATCTCCACAAATTTTTACTGTTTTTATAAAAGTAATGTTTGTACTTAACTGACAATTATAAAAGTTTTTACAGTTGTATTCGACTGGAAAATTGCCCACTTCTCTGCACTGGAACTCTTCAACTTTATCGAAAGAGCACGACAAGGAAGTAACGCATTTCTGTTCATCTACATCATACTGTTGGTTTGGCTCACACAGATATTGCTTCAAATCGTATCTATTGTAGATATAGTTCCAACTGCAAGCATAATAGCGGTTGCACTTTTCTGGATGTGGAAAAGTCCCGCTGCTTGTGCAAGACAGTGGTGCTTCTCCAGGACATTGCACTGGGGAAGTAGTGCAAAGCAAACTACTTGAATCAAAAACGGTACCTGGCGGACAGTTTCCTTCCAAATCAACAAATTGGTCAAATAAATCGATACACAAGTGATATTTGCTACAATCACTTGTGTCGGGAAATTTACCAGGAGCTACACATCTGAACGACACTGTCGCGTTGGTGTTAGTACTAGTGCCAGTAGAACTAGTTGTCGATTCATCAGGAGAAGCAACAGTTACCTCTGAGGAGTTCACTTGATCTGAGTTGTCAGTGGAGTCACTGGTTTCGACCGATGATGTCGTAGACACTTGTGAATCACTACTTGGAGAACCTGTGACATCATCTGTACCCTCTGAAAACCCGTCCTCACCGGCAATTGATGTCTGCACTTCTGTTGTAATATCACTTTCCCCTATATTTTCTGACGTGGAGCTCGTAACAGCGGTAGTAATTTGAGTGGTCATCGCAGAATTACTGGATGTTGAAGCTGCCGTTGTTTCATCAGCTTGACTGTTTGTCGTGCCATCACTGTCAGTCATTTGGGAAGCTCCGCCCATAGTACTTTCTGCCGGTATTGTCCTTTCAGGTTCAGCGGTAGTACTACTTTGAATTGTGGTGCCTGACTTTGAAATTCCTACTTCAGTTGTATTAGGTGCGGGTGTGCTATCATTTTTAACCGGCGTTGTTTTATCTGCTTGACTGTTTGTTGTGCTTTCAGTGTCGGTCCTCTGGGAAGCTCCTCCGGTAGTACTTTGTGCCGGAACTGTGCTTTCAGGATCAGCGGTGGTACTAGATTGAATTGTGGTGTCTAACTTTGAAGTTACTGCTTCCGTTGCACTTGGCTCGGATGTGTTATCAGCTGTAGTAACTTCCGATTTCCTGGTTGTAGCAACTTCAGGGTCAGAAGGAACTTCTGATGTGACCTCTTCAGACGTTTCGTCTGAAGAAGTTGAACCAGATGTGGTAGTTTCTGAATTACTGGATGTTGAAGCTGGCGTTGTTTCATCTGTTTGACTGTTTGTTGAGTTTTCAATGTCAGTCTTCTGGGAAGCTCTACCGGTGGTAGTTTGTGCCGGTACTGTACTTGTGGGATCAGCGGTGGTACTAGATTGAATTGTCGTGTCTGACTTTGAAGTTACTGCTTGCGTTGCACTTGGCGCGGTTGTGCTATCAGCTGTAGTAACTTCCGATTTCTTGGTTGTTACAGATTCAGGGTCAGAAGAAACTTCTGACGTGACTTCTTCAGTAGAAGCAGAATTCGCATCTGAAGAAGTTGAAGCAGATGTGGAAGTTTCTGATTTACTAGAAGTTGAAGCTGGCGTTGTTTTATCTGCTTGACTGTTTGTTGAGCTTTCAGTGTCAGTCTTCTGGGAAGCTCCTCCGGTAGTGCTTTGTGCCGGTACTGCGCTTGTGGGATCAACGGTGGTACTAGATTGAATTGTCGTGTCTGATTTTGAAGTTACTGCTTCCGTTGCACTAGGCGCGGATGTACTATCAGCTGTAGTAACTTCCAATTTCCTGGTTGTAGCAATTTCAGGATCGGAAGGAACTTCTGACGTGACTTCTTCAGAAGTCTCATCCGATGAATTTGAACCAGATGTGGTTGTTTCTGATTTACTGGATGTTGAAGCTGACGTTGTTTTGTCTGCTTGACTATTTCTTGTGGTCTCAGTGTCAGTCCTCTGGGAAGTTCCTCCGGCAGTACTTTGTGGTGGTACTGTGCTTGTGGGATCAATGGTGGTACTAGATTGAATTGTCGTGTTTGACTTTGAAGTTATTGCTTCCGTTGCACTTGGCGCCAATGTGCTATCAGCGGTAGTAACTTCCGATTTGCTGGTTGTTAGAATTTCAGGATCAGAGGGACCTTCTGACGTGACTTCTTCAGAAGTCTCATCCGATGAATTTGAACCAGATGTAGTAGTTTCTGATTTACTCGATGTTGAAGCTGACGTTGTTTTATCTGCTTGACTGTTTGTTATGCTATCAGTGTCAGTCTTCTGGGAAGCTCCTCCGGTAGTACTTTGTGCCGATACTGTGCTTGTGAGATCAGCGGTAGTACTAGTTTGAATTGTCGTGTCTGACTTTGACCTTACTTCTTCAGTTGCAGTTGGCGCGGATGTGCTGTCAGCTGTAGTAACTTCCGATTTGTTGATTGTTACAGATTCAGGGTCTGAAGAAACTTCTGACGTGACTTCTTCAGAAGTTTCATCCGATGAATTTGAACCAGATGTGGTAGTTTCTGATTTACTGGATGTTGAAGCTGACGTTGTTTTGTCTGCTTGACTATTTCTTGTGCTCTCAGTGTCAGTCCTCTGGGAAGCTCCTCCGGTAGTACTTTGTGCCGGTACTGTGCTTGTGGGATCAACGGTGGTACTAGATTGAATTGTCGTGTCTGACTTTGAAGTTATTGCTTCCGCTGCACTTGGCGCGGATGTACTATCGCTGTAGTAATTTCTGATTTGCTGGTTGTAGCAATTTCGGGGTCAGAAGGAACTTCTGACGTGACTTCTTCAGAAGTTTCATCCGATGAATTTGAAGCCCGATGTGGTAGTTTCTGATTTACTGGATGTTGAAGCTGACGTTGTTTTGTCTGCTTGACTATTTGTTGTGGTCTCAGTGTCAGTCCTCTGGGAAGCTCCTCCGGTAGTACTTTGTACCGGTACTGTGCTTGTGGGATCAAGCGTGGTACTATATTGAACTGTCGTGTCTGACTTTGAAGTTATTGCTTCCGCTGCACTTGGCGCGGATGTACTATCAGCTGTAGTAACTTCTGATTTGCTGGTTGTAGCAATTTCGGGGTCAGAAGGAACTTCTGACGTGACTTCTTCAGAAGTTTCATCCGATGAATTTGAACCAGATGTGGTAGTTTCTGATTTACTGGATGTTGAAGCTGACGTTGTTTTGTCTGCTTGACTATTTGTTGTGGTCTCAGTGTCAGTCCTCTGGGAAGCTCCTCCGGAAGTACTTTGTGCCGGTACTGTGCTTGTGGGATCAAGCGTGGTACTAGATTGAATTGTCGTGTCTGACTTTGAAGTTATTGCTTCCGCTGCACTTGGCGCGGATGTAGTATCAGCTGTAGTAACTTCTGATTTGCTGGTTGTAGCAATTTCGGGGTCAGAAGGAACTTCTGACGTGACTTCTTCAGAAGTTTCATCCGATGAATTTGAACCAGATGTGGCAGTTTCTGATTTACTGGATGTTGAAGCTGACGTTGTTTTCTCTGCTTGACTATTTGTTGTGGTCTCAGTGTCAGTCCTCTGGGAAGCTCCTCCGGAAGTACTTTGTGCCGGTACTGTGCTTGTGGGATCAAGCGTGGTACTAGATTGAATTGTCGTGTCTGACTTTGAAGTTATTGCTTCCGCTGCACTTGGCGCGGATGTACTATCAGCTGTAGTAACTTCTGATTTGCTGGTTGTAGCAATTTCGGGGTCAGAAGTCTCATCCGATGAATTTGAACCAGATGTGGTAGTTTCTGATTTACCGGATGTTGAAGCTGACGTTGTTTTGTCTGCTTGACTATTTGTTGTGCTCTCAGTGTCAGTCCTCTGGGAAGCTCCTCCGGAAGTACTTTGTGCCGGTACTGTGCTTGTGGGATCAAGCGTGGTACTAGATTGAATTGTCGTGTCTGACTTTGAAGTTATTGCTTCCGCTGCACTTGGCGCGGATGTACTATCAGCTGTAGTAACTTCTGATTTGCTGGTTGTAGCAATTTCGGGGTCAGAAGGAACTTCTGACGTGACTTCTTCAGAAGTCTCATCCGATGAATTTGAACCAGATGTGGTAGTTTCTGATTTACCGGATGTTGAAGCTGACGTTGTTTTGTCTGCTTGACTATTTGTTGTGCTCTCAGTGTCAGTCCTCTGGGAAGCTCCTCCGGTAGTACTTTGTACCGGTACTGTGCTTGTGGGATCAAGCGTGGTACTAGATTGAATTGTCGTGTCTGACTTTGAAGTTATTGCTTCCGCTGCACTTGGCGAGGATGTACTATCAGCTGTAGTAACTTCCGATTTGCTGGTTGTAGCAATTTCGGGGTCAGAAGGAACTTCTGACGTGACTTCTTCAGAAGTTTCATCCGATGAATTTGAATCAGATGTGGTAGTTTCTGATTTACTGGATGTTGAAGCTGACGTTGTTTTGTCTGCTTGACTATTTGTTGTGCTCTCAGTGTCAGTCCTCTGGGAAGCTCCTCCGGTAGTACTTTGTGCCGGTACTGTGCTTGTGGGATCAAGCGTGGTACGAGATGGAATTGTCGTGTCTGACTTTGAAGTTATTGCTTCCGCTGCACTTGGCGCGGATGTACTATCAGCTGTAGTAACTTCTGATTTGCTGGTTGTAGCAATTTCGGGGTCAGAAGGAACTTCTGACGTGACTTCTTCAGAAGTTTCATCCGATGAATTTGAACCAGATGTGGTAGTTTCTGATTTACTGGATGTTGAAGCTGACGTTGTTTTGTCTGCTTGACTATTTGTTGTGCTCTCAGTGTCAGTCCTCTGGGAAGCTCCTCCGGTAGTACTTTGTGCCGGTACTGTGCTTGTGGGATCAAGCGTGGTACTAGATTGAATTGTCGTGTCTGACTTTGAAGTTATTGCTTCCGCTGTACTTGGCGCGGATGTACTATCAGCTGTAGTAACTTCCGATTTGCTGGTTGTAGCAATTTCGGGGTCAGAAGGAACTTCTGACGTGACTTCTTCAGAAGTCTCATCCGATGAATTTGAACCAGATGTGGTAGTTTCTGATTTACTGGATGTTGAAGCTGACGTTGTTTTGTCTGCTTGACTATTTGTTGTGCTCTCAGTGTCAGTCCTCTGGGAAGCTCCTCCGGTAGTACTTTGTACCGGTACTGTGCTTGTGGGATCAAGCGTGGTACTAGATTGAATTGTCGTGTCTGACTTTGAAGTTATTGCTTCCGCTGCACTTGACGAGGATGTACTATCAGCTGTAGTAAGTTCCGATTTGCTGGTTGTAGCAATTTCGGGGTCAGAAGGAACTTCTGACGTGACTTCTTCAGAAGTCTCATCCGATGAATTTGAACCAGATGTGGTAGTTTCTGATTTACTGGATGTTGAAGCTGACGTTGTTTTGTCTGCTTGACTATTTGTTGTGCTCTCAGTGTCAGTCCTCTGGGAAGCTCCTCCGGTAGTACTTTGTACCGGTACTGTGCTTGTGGGATCAAGCGTGGTACTAGATTGAATTGTCGTGTCTGACTTTGAAGTTATTGCTTCCGCTGCACTTGGCGCGGATGTACTATCAGCTGTAGTAACTTCCGATTTGCTGGTTGTAGCAATTTCGGGGTCAGAAGGAACTTCTGACGTGACTTCTTCAGAAGTCTCATCCGATGAATTTGAACCAGATGTGGTAGTTTCTGATTTACTGGATGTTGAAGCTGACGTTGTTTTGTCTGCTTGACTATTTGTTGTGCTCTCAGTGTCAGTCCTCTGGGAAGCTCCTCCGGTAAGTACTTTGTGCCGGTACTGTGCTTGTGGGATCAAGCGTGGTACTAGATTGAATTGTCGTGTCTGACTTTGAAGTTATTGCTTCCGCTGCACTTGGCGCGGATGTACTATCAGCTGTAGTAACTTCCGATTTGCTGGTTGTAGCAATTTCGGGGTCAGAAGGAACTTCTGACGTGACTTCTTCAGAAGTCTCATCCGATGAATTTGAACCAGATGTGGTAGTTTCTGATTTACTGGATGTTGAAGCTGACGTTGTTTTGTCTGCTTGACTATTTGTTGTGCTCTCAGTGTCAGTCCTCTGGGAAGCTCCTCCGGTAGTACTTTGTGCCGGTACTGTGCTTGTGGGATCAAGCGTGGTACGAGATGGAATTGTCGTGTCTGACTTTGAAGTTATTGCTTCCGCTGCACTTGGCGCGGATGTACTATCAGCTGTAGTAACTTCCGATTTGCTGGTTGTAGCAATTTCGGGGTCAGAAGGAACTTCTGACGTGACTTCTTCAGAAGTCTCATCCGATGAATTTGAACCAGATGTGGTAGTTTCTGATTTACTGGATGTTGAAGCTGACGTTGTTTTGTCTGCTTGACTATTTGTTGTGGTCTCAGTGTCAGTCCTCTGGGAAGCTCCTCCGGTAGTACTTTGTAGCCGGTACTGTGCTTGTGGGATCAAGCGTGGTACTAGATTGAATTGTCGTGTCTGACTTTGAAGTTATTGCTTCCGCTGCACTTGGCGCGGATGTACTATCAGCTGTAGTAACTTCCGATTTGCTGGTTGTAGCAATTTCGGGGTCAGAAGGAACTTCTGACGTGACTTCTTCAGAAGTTTCATCCGATGAATTTGAACCAGATGTGGTAGTTTCTGATTTACTGGATGTTGAAGCTGACGTTGTTTTGTCTGCTTGACTATTTGTTGTGCTCTCAGTGTCAGTCCTCTGGGAAGCTCCTCCGGTAGTACTTTGTGCCGGTACTGTGCTTGTGGGATCAAGCGTGGTACGAGATGGAATTGTCGTGTCTGACTTTGAAGTTATTGCTTCCGCTGCACTTGGCGCGGATGTACTATCAGCTGTAGTAACTTCCGATTTGCTGGTTGTGGCAATTTCGGGATCAGAAGGAACTTCTGACGTGACTTCTTCAGAAGTTCATCCGATGAATTTGAACCAGATGTGGTAGTTTCTGATTTACTGGATGTTGAAGCTGACGTTGTTTTGTCTGCTTGACTATTTGTTGTGGTCTCAGTGTCAGTCCTCTGGGAAGCTCCTCCGGAAGTACTTTGTGCCGGTACTGTGCTTGTGGGATCAAGCGTGGTACTAGATTGAATTGTCGTGTCTGACTTTGAAGTTATTGCTTCCGCTGCACTTGGCGCGGATGTACTATCAGCTGTAGTAACTTCCGATTTGCTGGTTGTAGCAATTTCGGGGTCAGAAGGAACTTCTGACGTGACTTCTTCAGAAGTTTCATCCGATGAATTTGAACCAGATGTGGTAGTTTCTGATTTACTGGATGTTGAAGCTGACGTTGTTTTGTCTGCTTGACTATTTGTTGTGCTCTCAGTGTCAGTCCTCTGGGAAGCTCCTCCGGTAGTACTTTGTGCCGGTACTGTGCTTGTGGGATCAAGCGTGGTACTAGATTGAATTGTCGTGTCTGACTTTGAAGTTATTGCTTCCGCTGCACTTGGCGCGGATGTACTATCAGCTGTAGTAACTTCCGATTTGCTGGTTGTAGCAATTTCGGGGTCAGAAGGAACTTCTGACGTGACTTCTTCAGAAGTTTCATCCGATGAATTTGAACCAGATGTGGTAGTTTCTGATTTACTGGATGTTGAAGCTGACGTTGTTTTGTCTGCTTGACTATTTGTTGTGGCTCTCAGTGTCAGTCCTCTGGGAAGCTCCTCCGGTAGTACTTTGTGCCGGTACTGTGCTTGTGGGATCAAGCGTGGTACGAGATTGAATTGTCGTGTCTGACTTTGAAGTTATTGCTTCCGCTGCACTTGGCGCGGATGTACTATCAGCTGTAGTAACTTCTGATTTGCTGGTTGTAGCAATTTCGGGGTCAGAAGGAACTTCTGACGTGACTTCTTCAGAAGTCTCATCCGATGAATTTGAACCAGATGTGGTAGTTTCTGATTTACTGGATGTTGAAGCTGACGTTGTTTTGTCTGCTTGACTATTTGTTGTGCTCTCAGTGTCAGTCCTCTGGGAAGCTCCTCCGGTAGTACTTTGTGCCGGTACTGTGCTTGTGGGATCAAGCGTGGTACGAGATTGAATTGTCGTGTCTGACTTTGAAGTTATTGCTTCCGCTGCACTTGGCGCGGATGTACTATCAGCTGTAGTAACTTCCGATTTGCTGGTTGTAGCAATTTCGGGGTCAGAAGGAACTTCTGACGTGACTTCTTCAGAAGTCTCATCCGATGAATTTGAACCAGATGTGGTAGTTTCTGATTTACTGGATGTTGAAGCTGACGTTGTTTTGTCTGCTTGACTATTTGTTGTGCTCTCAGTGTCAGTCCTCTGGGAAGCTCCTCCGGTAGTACTTTGTGCCGGTACTGTGCTTGTGGGATCAAGCGTGGTACGAGATTGAATTGTCGTGTCTGACTTTGAAGTTATTGCTTCCGCTGCACTTGGCGCGGATGTACTATCAGCTGTAGTAACTTCTGATTTGCTGGTTGTAGCAATTTCGGGGTCAGAAGGAACTTCTGACGTGACTTCTTCAGAAGTCTCATCCGATGAATTTGAACCAGATGTGGTAGTTTCTGATTTACTGGATGTTGAAGCTGACGTTGTTTTGTCTGCTTGACTATTTGTTGTGCTCTCAGTGTCAGTCCTCTGGGAAGCTCCTCCGGTAGTACTTTGTGCCGGTACTGTGCTTGTGGGATCAAGCGTGGTACGAGATTGAATTGTCGTGTCTGACTTTGAAGTTATTGCTTCCGCTGCACTTGGCGCGGATGTACTATCAGCTGTAGTAACTTCCGATTTGCTGGTTGTAGCAATTTCGGGGTCAGAAGGAACTTCTGACGTGACTTCTTCAGAAGTCTCATCCGATGAATTTGAACCAGATGTGGTAGTTTCTGATTTACTGGATGTTGAAGCTGACGTTGTTTTGTCTGCTTGACTATTTGTTGTGCTCTCAGTGTCAGTCCTCTGGGAAGCTCCTCCGGTAGTACTTTGTGCCGGTACTGTGCTTGTGGGATCAAGCGTGGTACGAGATTGAATTGTCGTGTCTGACTTTGAAGTTATTGCTTCCGCTGCACTTGGCGCGGATGTACTATCAGCTGTAGTAACTTCCTGATTTGCTGGTTGTAGCAATTTCGGGGTCAGAAGGAACTTCTGACGTGACTTCTTCAGAAGTCTCATCCGATGAATTTGAACCAGATGTGGTAGTTTCTGATTTACTGGATGTTGAAGCTGACGTTGTTTTGTCTGCTTGACTATTTCTTGTGCTCTCAGTGTCAGTCCTCTGGGAAGCTCCTCCGGTAGTACTTTGTGCCGGTACTGTGCTTGTGGGATCAAGCGTGGTACGAGATTGAATTGTCGTGTCTGACTTTGAAGTTATTGCTTCCGCTGCACTTGGCGCGGATGTGCTATCAGCGGTAGTAACTTCCGATTTGCTGGTTGTAGCAATTTCGGGGTCAGAAGGAACTTCTGACGTGACTTCTTCAGAAGTTTCATCCGATGAATTTGAACCAGATGTGGTAGTTTCTGATTTACTGGATGTTGAAGCTGACGTTGTTTTGTCTGCTTGACTATTTGTTGTGGTCTCAGTGTCAGTCCTCTGGGAAGCTCCTCCGGAAGTACTTTGTGCCGGTACTGTGCTTGTGGGATCAAGCGTGGTACGAGATTGAATTGTCGTGTCTGACTTTGAAGTTATTGCTTCCGCTGCACTTGGCGCGGTTGTACTATCAGCTGTAGTAACTTCTGATTTGCTGGTTGTAGCAATTTCGGGGTCAGAAGGAACTTCTGACGTGACTTCTTCAGAAGTCTCATCCGATGAATTTGAATCCAGATGTGGTAGTTTCTGATTTACTGGATGTTGAAGCTGACGTTGTTTTGTCTGCTTGACTATTTGTTGTGCTCTCAGTGTCAGTCCTCTGGGAAGCTCCTCCGGTAGTACTTTGTGCCGGTACTGTGCGTGTGGGATCAAGCGTGGTACGAGATTGAATTGTCGTGTCCGACTTTGAAGTTATTGCTTCCGCTGCACTTGGCGCGGATGTACTATCAGCTGTAGTAACTTCTAATTTGCTGGTTGTAGCAATTTCGGGGTCAGAAGGAACTTCTGACGTGACTTCTTCAGAAGTCTCATCCGATGAATTTGAACCAGATGTGGTAGTTTCTGATTTACTGGATGTTGAAGCTGCCGTTGTTTTGTCTGCTTGACTATTTGTTGTGCTCTCAGTGTCAGTCCTCTGGGAAGCTCCTCCGGTAGTACTTTGTGCCGGTACTGTGCTTGTGGGATCAAGCGTGGTACGAGATTGAATTGTCGTGTCCGACTTTGAAGTTATTGCTTCCGCTGCACTTGGCGCGGATGTACTATCAGCTGTAGTAACTTCTGATTTGCTGGTTGTAGCAATTTCGGGGTCAGAAGGAACTTCTGACGTGACTTCTTCAGAAGTCTCATCCGATGAATTTGAACCAGATGTGGTAGTTTCTGATTTACTGGATGTTGAAGCTGACGTTGTTTTGTCTGCTTGACTATTTGTTGTGATCTCAGTGTCAGTCCTCTGGGAAGCTCCTCCGGTAGTACTTTGTGCCGGTACTGTGCTTGTGGGATCAAGCGTGGTACGAGATTGAATTGTCGTGTCTGACTTTGAAGTTATTGCTTCCGCTGCACTTGGCGCGAATGTACTATCAGCTGTAGTAACTTCTGATTTGCTGGTTGTAGCAATTTCGGGGTCAGAAGGAACTTCTGACGTGACTTCTTCGGAAGTCTCATCCGATGAATTTGAACCAGATGTGGTAGTTTCTGATTTACTGGATGTTGAAGCTGACGTTGTTTTGTCTGCTTGACTATTTGTTGTGATCTCAGTGTCAGTCCTCTGGGAAGCTCCTCCGGTAGTACTTTGTGCCGGTACTGTGCTTGTGGGATCAAGCGTGGTACGAGATTGAATTGTCGTGTCTGACTTTGAAGTTATTGCTTCCGCTGCACTTGGCGCGGATGTACTATCAGCTGTAGTAACTTCTGATTTGCTGGTTGTAGCAATTTCGGGGTCAGAAGGAACTTCTGACGTGACTTCTTCGGAAGTCTCATCCGATGAATTTGAACCAGATGTGGTAGTTTCTGATTTACTGGATGTTGAAGCTGACGTTGTTTTGTCTGCTTGACTATTTGTTGTGGTCTCAGTGTCAGTCCTCTGGGAAGCTCCTACGGAAGTACTTTGTGCCGGTACTGTACTTGTGGGATCAAGCGTGGCACTAGATTGAATTGTCGTGTCTGACTTTGAAGTTATTGCTTCCGCTGCACTTGGCGAGGATGTACTATCAGCTGTAGTAACTTCCGATTTGCTGGTTGTAGCAATTTCGGGGTCAGAAGGAACTTCTGACGTGACTTCTTCAGAAGTCTCATCCGATGAATTTGAACCAGATGTGGTAGTTTCTGATTTACTGGATGTTGAAGCTGACGTTGTTTTGTCTGTTTGACTATTTGTTATGTTCTCAGTGTCAGTCCTCTGGGAAGCTCCTCCAGTAGTACTTTGTACCGGTACTGTGCTTGTGGGATCAAGCGTGGTACTAGATTGAATTGTCGTGTCTGACTTTGAAGTTATTGCTTCCGCTGTACTTGGCGCGGATGTACTATCAGCTGTAGTAACTTCCGATTTGCTGGTTGTAGCAATTTCGGGGTCAGAAGGAACTTCTGACGTGACTTCTTCAGAAGTTTCATCCGATGAATTTGAACCAGATGTGGGAGTTTCTGATTTACTGGATGTTGAAGCTGACGTTGTTTTGTCTGCTTGACTATTTGTTGTGGTCTCAGTGTCAGTCCTCTGGGAAGCTCCTCCGGAAGTACTTTGTGCCGGTACTGTGCTTGTGGGATCAAGCGTGGTACTAGATTGAATTGTCGTTTCTGACTTTGAACTTATTACTGTAGTTGTACTTTGCCCAGTTGTGCTACCATTTGTATCCGGAGATATTTTATCTGCTTGACTGTTTGTTGTGCTTTCAGTGTCAGTCCTATGGGAAGCCCCTCCGGTAGTACTTTCTGCCGGTAATGTACTTGTGGGATCAGCGGTGGTACTAGTTTGAATTGTAGTGCCAGACTTTGAACTTACTACTTCAGTTGCACTTGGCGCGGATGTGCTAACAGTAGTAGTAGTAACTTCAGATTTGCTAGTTGTTACAATTTCAGGGTCAGAGGGAACGTCTGATGTAACCTCTTCAGAAGTCTCTTCCGACGAATTTGAACCAGATGTGGTAGTTTCTGATTTACTGGATGTTGAAGCAGGCGTTGTTTTATCTTCTTTACTTTTTGTTTCGGAAGATGTGTCTTCAGACTCATCTGAGGGATCGGTAACAGTTTTGTTCGTTGTGGAAGATGTAGTATATTTCTCAGTCTGACTCGTTATAGTGCTGTCGGTGTCGGATTGTTTAGAACTACTATCTGTTGTGGTTATAACTGAAGCCGTTCCACTTTGCTCAGAAGCAGTGGTCTTTCTGGTGGTCACTCCTGATTTTGGGGTAGTTGTAATTTCCTCTGACGGTTCGGTAGTGATGTCTTTGTCGGAAATATCAATTTGTTGGCTCTTTTCCGTGGTATTTGCATTTTGTGAGCTGGTACTATGTAGTACTGTAGTCCTAATTTCATCACTGCCAGTTGACCCTTGACTGAGTGGTGTGGTGTTGGCTTCTGTAGATTGGGGCGTGACTTCTAATTTTGTTGCTGTACTGCCTGTTTCACTTGATGACGATGTAGTAGATTGCCAATTTGTACTACTAGTATTAGCTGATGTTTCCGTTTCTGCACCAGAAGTATCGCTCGAACTACTGCTGTCAGAAGTTTTGGCCGTAGTCGAGGATGAAGTCACAGGTGTTATCGTAATTGAAATGTCGGTAAAGTTTGAACTCAGCGTGGAGATCGGTCCACTTGATGTAGTTGTAGTTACTGTAACTGTCGTTTCATCCTCTGGAGGACATTCAGTGCTGCTTTCCTCCGGTGCTACGCACTCCCATGGATTTGCATCACCACACACTAACCCAATAGGGCAAGTCTGAACTGCTTGACTTGAAAAGGCGAGTGTTACAGGGCCATAGTTTGCGCATTGGTAATAATTGGTTTCGTTGACACAACGAAAGTATTTCCCATAGCAATTAAGGATCACTTCTTCTGGATCCTGACATTTGGGGCAATAAGCCTGAAAATAGAGAATTGATCGAGATTAGTCCCACTGTGTGGAAAGCATTCAAACTGATAACAGGAAAATTAATTTATGTAGTTGACTTTGAACTGATATATGAAAGGCAACTGCTGTTGTGTTTGGCTATTGGTATTGTCACACAATAAATAAATTCTAAATTGTACCGGCATAGAAATATCCGAACCTGCGTTTGCAAGTGAGTCGCAGGGTAAGGTAGAAAATCACAAGAGGGAATTAGGGTAATAACTCGTGAGTGTTATGTTATACTTTATCCAGGACGGGTTGAACATTTATTCAAATGAATTATACTGGGAACTAGACTGATACTACTTGTCATTGCGAACCACAGTGGAAAGATAATAGTTCTTATATTTGTTTTTTCAAAAGCAACAAACGGTAGAAATTTTTTTAATCATTTTAATAAGCAGTTCAGGGTTGAAAAGTTGTTAGCAGTTGTTATTCGCACTTGAAATAAAGTAGCAAAATGACCAAATGTTTAAAACAATTTGTCACTGTACGATATTTTGATGGTAGAAGATAGTGCGCCCTACCGGAGGACCGTCTTGCATACTACTATACAAAGGGTTTTTGTTTGCTAAATATTACAAGTTTTCTATTCAAGGGTTTACTATTTAAGGGTTGAAATGTTGATGTCCGAATTTAAATTTGCACCATAAACATTTTTAAGCTGAAGATCAATTTTTATTGATTGTGAATACAGAAACATATTTAAACTCCGCCTGAGTTGTGGGAGGGTGGATTGAGTAGCCCAAACGGAACTTTGCCGGTCCCAAGCCCGGATAAAGGAGGAGGGTTTCAAGGTAAGGCTAGCCACCTGCCTTTTGTAAAAACAATAGAGGGCTCATAGACCGATCACAAATGCCTCGGAACAGGACGGATTAATTTATACGACGAACGCACGAAATTGGAAACGAATAAGGAAACAACGTAGGAGAGTAAAAGATAACACACTAAGGCTCGGATGTTGGAATGTAAGATCATTTAACTCGAAAGACCAAGAGGTTATATTGGAACTTCATCACCACAATATAGATATATGCGCCATATCCGAAACTAAAAAGAAAGGCAAGGGAACATCTCAGTTTTTGTTTTATTCCGGCAGATCGAAGGAAGTTAGAGCAGCTTCTGTTGTGCGAATTCTAATCAAGCGAGGATATCTAGACAGCGTAACCAGCGTAAAATATCGGAGCGACAGAATACTGCAGGTCAGTATGAAGATGGAAAAGGAGAAACTAAATATTGTATCGGTATATGCTCCGGATTCAGGAAGACCAAGATAAGAACTGGAGGAATTCTACGATTAGCTGCAGTCTACCGTGGAGGATATACCCAACGGAGAGAAGATCGTCATCATGGGTGACCTGAATGCACGTGTTGGAAACGAAGTAATCCCTGGAATAAAGAACAAATTCAACGAAGCGGAAATCAATGAACAATGACAACTGCTTATAGAGTTCTGTGCCCATAACGAACTTAGGATGGATAATACGTACTTCGATCATAAGATTCAACATAAAATAACATTCAGAAGCAACAGGCAAACAACATCTATGATTGACTACATTATTACAAACAGATCTATGATGTCCGAACAGATTTTAGATGTTAGATCTTTGTCATCTGCTAAAATAGGTTCAGACCACAGTCTTGAATTGGGAAAAATAACCTCCATTAGACGACTCTCCAGGAAAACCAAATACAACACGATGGAAAAGTTCAACATTGAATCTCTTAAGGATACGAGTACGCTAGATCTATATGTACGCCTTCTCGACGGGAAGCTACTAGAAGGGATTACTCGACGCTTGGACACAGTGGATGAACTGTGGGGAGGTTTGAAACAGAGTATAAATCAAGCGGCCGAGGCGGCTGTCGGAAAAAGAACTGTAAACACAAATTCTCACAAACAAAAAACATGGTTTACCCCTGAAATCAAGCT
Source organism: Dendroctonus valens (assembly GCA_024550625.1). NCBI lineage: Eukaryota > Metazoa > Arthropoda > Insecta > Coleoptera > Curculionidae > Dendroctonus > Dendroctonus valens. Next base: position 981,106 of record JAJTJO010000528.1, read on the forward strand.
GCTAGCCCAAGAGAAGAAGAAAGCTCATTTAAAGTTCAAAACAACTAAGAACCTACAGGACTATACTGAGTACATAAGAACAAGAAATGGAGTGAATATGAGGATAAGAGAAATAAAAAAGGGAGCACTGGGCAAAGTTTAGCAGGGAGATTGAAGGTGACATGTACGAGCGCAGAAACGTGTCTGGAAGATGTTGAGAGCTGCAAAGAGGGAGTTGAATGATTCTGTTCAGTTGAACAATATATCGGCCGAAAGATGGAAAAGTCATTTCGAGAGCTTGTATGCAGGAGATCAACTTCCTGAACGGAAACTATTGTCCAGACAAAATGCTGTGGATGAGGAGGAAATTAAGGAATGGACTGTGAAAGACGTATGGTCGGGAATGAAAGAACTGAAAAATGGAAAAGCTCCGGGGCCGGACAACATCCCAAATGAACTCTTGAAGAATGGAGGGGAAAAATTGGCCGAAGAACTAGCAAGACTCTTCAATGAAATACTGAAAAGAAGAAATATGCCTGAAGAATGGAGAAGCAGCATTACCATACCAGTTTTCAAAAAAGGAAGTATCTCAGACCCCTCGAATTATAGAGGAATATCCCTTCTGAATACCACGATGAAGCTATTCACAAAAATACTGGGAAAACATATTTCCAAAAAAAAAAATTATTTCCGAAGAACAGCAAGGATTTAGAAAGAACCGCAGTACCAACAATGCAGTATTTATAGTTCGCCAGGTTATAGAAAAAGCTACCGAATTTGACAAGCCAGCTTTTATGTGCTTTGTGGACCTAACCCAGGCCTTCGATCGATTGAAGCTTGCAGACGTTCTCACTGAGCTCAGCGCAAAAGGAACACCAAAATATTTAACATCATGGAACAACTCAACACGGACAATGTAACTGAAATAAAAACAAAATCGGCATTCACCGGTAAAATAAGAATAAAGTCCGGTGGGAGGCAAGGCGACAGCTTGAGTCCATTTCTGTTCAACCTCATTATGGACAGGATAATAGAGAGGGTTCGGAAAGTAAAACATGGCTATAGACTGGGAAGACACCTCCTCAAAATCGGGTGCTTCGAAGACGATGCAGCGCTCCTCGCAGATACGGAGGACGGCTTACAATGGCTACTGCAGGCGTACAAAAGTGAAGCCCAAGAACTCAACATGAAGATCTCTATTACAAAAACTAAACGTATGGTAATATCGAGGAAGGCACGTCGATGCAAGCTGTTAGTTGATGACAAAATAATAGAGCAAGTTTCAGATTTCAGCTTCTTGGGAATCAAAATATCGTCATGGTGAAACCTGGCGGGTGTTGTCAGGGAGCAGGTCAATAAATCTGCCAGGATAGCAGGCGCCTTGAACTGGTTAATATGGCGAAACCAATTTATGACCAGCCAATGTAAGGTCAGATTTACAAAACTTGCGTACGCCCGATCATGACATATGCGGTTGAGACCAGAGCCGACACATCCGAAACCAAGAGGATGATGCGTTCTAATGAGATGAGGACCTTAAGAGTCATAACAGGTAATACCTTGAGATATCATAGGAGGAGTGAGGACATCCGAGAAGAGTGTGGGACATTGGAACGAACATGTTTCCAGAATGGGCGATGGGAGACTTGCCAAGATTGCACGGAATGGCAAGCCAGCTACTGGAAGATCACCAGGACGCCCTCCGAAGAGATGGAAGGCTAGCTGGTCATCAGCTTCTCAAGAGGTCACGTAAGAGGGTAAACAAGCCTTTGGTTTTCGAAAAGAAGAAGAAAAAGAATAAAACATATTTACAGGTGAATTTAAGCTCTGATAGAATGCGCCAGTCGTATATGGTTTCTCAACAACTGAACGAAACTGGTTGTTCAAATACTGGCAGCATAAAATGGATAAAAGTTTGAGTCTGTGAACTTTTGAGTTTGAGAAGTGAATCTGAATTCTCATCACAAATCACAATTTTCCAGATATCGAGCTGGAATTTGGCATAAAATCCAATTTGCATATAGTCGAGCAGGTTGAAATTCATTGAGATCCGAATCGGTATTTGCCCTTAAAGGGACCCAACATTTAAAAATATTTATGTAACTCCTCTAGAACCCTTGTCTATTATTCAGAAGATCCTCTGTTTTTAATTCAGCGTCTCGATTGCAAAACAACAATCAGAAATTTGGGTTTCGAATGGTGTCTAAACTCTTCAACAATCGCGGATATTAGAAAATCGCTTGTTCTGAAGAGATGAAGTGGCATGCTATATGTAGTTCTGTAATAAATTATGAATAAATAAGTCATTCAATGATAGTACCGCATGCTACTTTAGGAACTCAAATAACAAAAATATACTTCGATATATTGAATTGTTTTTAACCGATTACAGTGTCGAAGGAATATTTGCATCAGTTTACTATGTAACATGTAATGTCCTTCAGTTTACATAATCCCTTTTGTCTAATTGAATATGATTTTCACATGTAATATTTGTTGATTTACGCATAAAACAGCATGCATTTTGTCATTTGAAATAACGATTGATAACAAACTGATATGAATCAGTTTTGATGCTCTGAGTTTTTGATTTCTTTTTATAATTTTTAAATACAAGGCATCATCTATAAAGGAACGACACCAATATCTCCTTCTGTAATAAAAGGCGTTGTTCAAAAAACTCTTCTTCTCTTCTTTTTAGCCGCCTTTATTCATCCACTCCTGGACATAGGCCTCCATTCTTTCCGATCTATCCTGAGCTACGTGGTACCAGTTTCATCCCATTTTTTCTCAGATGTCGGAATCTTCTTTGGTGTCTTCCGACGCTTCTCTTGGATAGTCTGGATCTCCATTGCAATAATTGTTTTGTCCATCTGGTGTTGTCCTGTCGAGCGATGTGTCCCGCCCATGACCATTTCAAAACGGCAACGCGTTCTGCTACATCCACAAGCTTTGTTCTCCATCGCACTTCTTCGTTTTGTTCTCCATCGCACTTCTTCGTTTCTTAGACGGCCTCGCACTGATACTCCACACACAACATTCTCCATAGTCGTTTGCGTGCTCCGAAGTCTGTTGGCTGTTCTTGACGTCATTACAGGAAGGATATACGTGTTGAAGGCTTAGGTTTTAAGATCTATGGTGATGTTATTCCGCTCAATTCCGCTTGCTGGTTCTCCTTGCCAAGTTTTATTTGGTGCCCCAAATATACGTACTCCTCGACTCTTCTAATAAGTTTACTCCCTACTCTTATTTTTGCTTTATTTGTGCTTATGGGACAGCAGGGACAGAAAAAATCACGTTGTTAAGCGAGCATGGCCGTCAATAAAATCTTAAATTCCAGGAGAACAAAATGTGTTGAACGATCCTTTTGTTGACCCCAAAAATGTGCTACTTCCTCCTCTGCACATTAAGTTAGGTCTTATGAAGAACTTTGTAAAAGCCAGGGCAGAGAGGGACCAGCTTTCAAGTACAAGTCGGAATTTTTCCCACGGCTTAGTGCAGGGAAGATAAATGAAGGTGTTTTCACTGGACCTGACCTCAGGAATGTTATACTTGATGCTGAATTTGAAAAAAAGCTAAACAAAAAAAATTGGCAGATTCGAAAGCATTTGTGAGGAAAGTGATAGGAGTTATTGGCAACAACAGAGAAGATAACTACAAGAGTTAAGTACTTAACCTTTTGAAAACGTACAAAACTATGGGTTGCCGAATGTCCCTTAATATTCACTTCCTCCACTCGCATATCAACTTTTTCCCTGAGAATCTTGGAGCTATAAGTGATAAACAAGGTGAGAGATTTCATCAGGATATAGCGACCATTGAAGCGAGATATCAAGGCTGCTGGGATCCTGCAATGCTCGGAGATTGCTGTTGGTTTTTTAAAAAGGAAGATGCAATTCCACATAAAAGAAAAAAATTAAAAGGAAATACGAACAACCTGTATATATGCATATATTTTTAAAATTGTATAATGCCATTTAAATGTTTAAAAGACAAAACAATGTATGTGTGCTATTATTTTATTTAAGTTTTTATTATATAGATTTAGTTGGAGGCGTTAGTTTTCTTATTTTTATCACACTTGTGTCACAATGCCAGTGTAACAAAAAACCCAGACGTGGTAAAGGGTTTTCAGTGTCATTTTCGGATTCAGCAGGTAAACGTTACATAGCAATTACTAAAAGTTAATCATGTTACATAAAAAATATTCTTTTTGTAGACCAGTGTAAGTAAAAATACAGTTTCAATGGTTTGGAAAATTTTTGTTTCATATCTCTGAGGTCCTTGAGGAGTTTGGACACCATTCGAAACTCAAATGTATAGTTGTTGTTTTGCAATCGAGACGCTGAATGGATTAAAAACAGAGGATTTGACCAATTGACTAGGGTTTTATAGGAGTTACATACATAGTTTTGAATTTCTAGTCTACTTTAGGGGCGAATACCTATTAGGGTCTCAAAGAATTTCAATCTGCCCGACTAAATGCAAATCCGATTTTGTGCCAAACTTCAGCTCGATATCTGGACTGAGGGCTGAAATCTTCTAGTAGTTTTATTACTACAGATAAACATTTCTGGGGTGATCTAGGGTAAATGTTGCAGTTTGAAAAGCAATGAGCCATTTTATTTTATAAATTACCAAAGCCAAATAAAAACTCTGGCAAGACATGACTTATCATCAAGCATATATTGCACAGGCTTCAGAAAATTAATAACGGTAATTTACATTGTACCAAATCCTTGCTTGGCAGCGTTTTCACGTTGTTCATATTATCCAAACACGAAAACTATTTCTCAACGTCATTTAATATTTGTACGTGATTATTTGTTAATAGCAACTAGGTAGAATTATTTATAGGTTTTCGTAAATTCCTAAAACCAACTCACGATGCTTTGTAAGCAAAACATTGGCAATTGAATTAATCGCAAAATTTAAACCATGTTTACTTGCCTATATGTTTTTCCAAAGAGCTAACAAGCAATCCAATACCAGTAGCGAGCGCATTGTGAGGTGACAAGGCACTTTTCACTTCACATTGAACAAATTTTAACAACTTGGGCAAACATATAAGTAAATGTGGGTCTTTCATTGTTTTAAATAATAAGAAAGTAAATATTTTACTGTACACCCAGTTGGTGATTTGGAAATTAATTATTTGTTTTCGAATGCCACCTCATAACAAACCATTACGTTTAAGTTTATAGACATTATTTGCACAAAATCCAAATCCTTTTTATGGTTTAAGCTAGTTAAAAATTACATTATTTCGTTCTGTGTAAGTTAAATCTATCCGTGCGATATAGTTGATTCCAGTTTTTTTGGCATGTTTTAATGTCTTTTTTTAGTGATTTCACCTTTGCAGATCTATCGATCTGCTATCCGTCCGGATCGAAGGACCAGTTATGGGGATATTTAACTTGTTCCTTGCTTACGGAGAAATTGTTTTCACTTCTTTGACGCTGAAATTCTTGTTTCTTTAAAATATTATTATACGTGTACAGATTTTATTCAGGTTGGTGTGATAACTCCCCCTCAAAGTATCTCCACCTTTGCGCGGTGAGGGGACTTGCGTGTCTTAATGATCCCGAGAGCAATGTCGACGGTAGTATAACTACCAGTAGGGACACCCAAGTCGAACAGGAGACGGGAGAGAGATACCGGGTCCTCCAAGGATGGGGGTTGAGGCGTAATGCTAGCAACATTACACTCGTAAAACAACTAAAAAAGGCTAAAACTACCCAGAAACATTCCTCGGAATTCGGACGGATCCAAAAGTACACGAAAACAGCAATGGAAATAGATACTGAATTTTGGAATATGGAACGTGCAGGGAATAAGAAATAAGCAAAAGGAAATTGTCCTAGGATGTATCCAGCGTAAATTAGACATAACAATCCTCTCTGAAGCGAAAAAGAAAGAACAAGTAAATTAAACGGTAAAATATTTTATTCCTTTTTACAGCGGAGTTGACAAAAGTGAAAGAGCAAAGGCAGAACTATCAATGATGATACAAAAGAGACTGCAAAAATACAGAAGACTATGGAAAGCGATAAGCGAACGTATTATAAAATTGACCGTTCAAATGATAGGAAGAAATATGACGATCATAGGAGTCTATGCTCGAAATGACGATGCTACAGTTCAAACGAAAGATACCTTTGAAGAAGGACTAAGAAACATCATCGACCAGACACCGAATCATCATGAAATCATAAAGCAGGAGACCTAAACGGAAGAGTAGGGAAGCAAAACAATTGTAAAATGATTGGAAAATATGGAGAAGAAACGATAAACGATAACGGGCAAAGATTAATCAATATCTGTGACCAATGCGACCTAAAGAAAGCGAACACATTCTTCTCATATCGCCGGACGGAGCGGAAATTTTTGAAATTTTCGAGGAACATTTTGATAAACTCTAGATTGCGCAACTTTTCCCCAATTTAACCAATCTCGTATCCTATATGGTTACCGAGATCCCCATGGTTGAGCTCCAAAAACGGACACCCGGTATATGGTTAGAACATGATAGCGTAGATCCATTTTGAAATAAATGTAAGCCACAATCTTGCTAACCGATGGCCTGGAACAGGAGGTCCATATTCGTGGCCCCTAAGACTTCCGGACAACACCGCTCGAGTTTAGTTTAGTCAAATAAACCATTACCCTTATAAGAGTTGATATAAATATTAGACCACCGCGCAGATATTTTGAACCAAAACTTCAAACTTGTGCCTGTGTTAGAAATAAAACTTTACATTAATATATTCAGCATGCTCTTTATGTTACTGTCCATGCTCTCTTAAAATTAATATTGCCGATAACTATTAACAATTGAGTTTTGTCGAAAAATGTATAATGCTTTTTGACTCAAAATTAACCAAGACATACACTCTTACGATGTAGAAATGGAGTCACGGGAAACCCTGTAGGTTTCTACTTGAATCTGAAAATCTCCGCGATTTTACGAATAGCCACGCATATATATCCTTGTAACTTTTCCTCTGACGATTAAAAAATCTATGAAGAAGTCAATATAAAGAAAACAGTTATTTCAAATACGGGGACTATTTTGGTTCCTTTAGAATATCAACTGGTTGCGGCACATTCAAAGTTTACTAACAAATTAAATCTGTTGTTATCCAATCAAGAGTATTTCAATCATGAAATGCATTGAACGGTCAAAATATTGGATCTCCCGATAATTACTTTGACTCTCAATAATCACGGACTGAATGAGAAGTACGTATAAATCAATCATACAAAAACATCAGATATAACCCAACTTTCAATTAAATTAATGGATATTGCATGAAAGTGCCAATGAAAATGCTTTCTTGGTAGAGGGCCGATAGAGGTTGTAAGGATAGCTGGGGATGTTATAATGTAAAAAACTTTTAAAGGCCTGATTTAAAAATCGAATTGTGGTGAGTGGGCAGTTTGAAGTGTTTTTTATTTATATGCCGCATTAAAGCTTAATGGACATTTAACTACCTAAATGATTATTTGTAAATTTCTTTAAAAGTACAGAGTCAAACAAAGCAGTGCTCAGAACTAGCAATTTGTGGCTTTAAGAACACTCACAAATGTAACAGTTCAAATTTTATAGCTACAGAAATATATTGTATATATTTTAAACCTACATAACAATCCCAGAAGGAAAATTAACGGAAATATGCTATTGTCTTTCCGAAGATTTAAAATATATTGCAAATAATGCAAGGCAAAACGGAAAGTAAAAACGCTTATTTTCCATCAGTTTTAAGAATGTATTAATTTATGTATAGGATGTATAAAATAATAATTATACTATAATTTCGAGACACTAATAAATTTACCAGCTTCAATAAAGAATAGTATTTGCAGTAATTGCTTAATTTAAAAATAAAAGTGTCTCAATAAAGTACAAATATATTTTATTTGTTCTAACTTCAATTAGGCAAGAACCAACACATTGATCAACCTCGATATGAGGAAAGGTGAAATGTGATCATATTAGAGTGTTTGGTACACTGCTACCAGTACTTAGCAAGGTTTTTGAGTACATAATAAGGCAGCGACTCGGAAAACTGGTCGGAAAGTACATACCATAGTATCAGTTCGGATTCAAACATCAGCACTCGACTATTCACCTACTCTTCACTCTGACTAACAATATACAAACAACACACCTAACTGACAGAAAGACAGCTTGCCTGTTTATGGACATTAACAAAGCTTTTGATAGTGTCTGGCATAGAGGCTTACTATACAAACTATACAAACTACACTCACCAACATATCTACTACACACCATAAAGAAACTTACTTACTTACTTACTTACTTACTAGAAAACAGACAACTACAAGTACGAATTGACAAAACATTGTCATTTTCTTTTCCCCTTGAACAAGGCCTCCCTCAAGGATCCCCGCTCTCACCGTTTTTCTACAATATATACTGCCATGACATATACAATTACAACTTACACTCAAATCAAACAAAATCAAATCGACAGATCGGCATACATATTACAATACGCAGACGACACGGCACTTATTGTACATGACAAAACTACTGAGAGAGCAGCTCAAAGACTCCAAACACTAACAAACAACACAATGACATGGTTTTATAAATGGAGACTAACACCAAACGCGTCGAAAAACCAACTTCTGCTCACAAACCACAGACTCAACGCTGACTCCCCTACAATAACTGCAGACAGCCAAACGACACAACCAAAAAACGACGTAAAATACCTTGGAATCACAATTGACCACAAACCTAAATTCACTAAACACATACGAAACATCAGGGCAGAAATTATAAAGAGAATAAAACACTTCCGATCACTAACCTACAAAGACAGAGGAATTAGCACAAACACCGCCACCAAAATACATAATGCTATTTGTAGACCCTTGCTTGACTATGGACATATACTCATGACCAACGGAACAGAAAGGACAAAACGTTATATACAAACAACAGAACAAATTGCACTAAGACTAATAACACGAATAAGACACCCCCAAAACCCACTACACAACCCCTCCACCCAACTACTATACGAACGCACAAACAAGACAAAGATTTCGGAAAGACTCATACATCTACAGACAAAATGGACAAACAACCCCTACAACTGGACCATAGTGAATCCCCTTTGTCTTACAAGACCAACCAGACAATCCCGCTTCCGTTTCCCTACATCAACGCTACTCGAACACTTACAAACGCAAGTGACTACTGGACAATAAAATAATTTTTCTTGTCATTAGAATTGGAAAGTTTATTTAATAAGATTATTAACCTAGAATAAGAGAATTTTCATCTTTGTTTTTTATTTAGACTAAGACAACATGTATTAAACAAGGGCAGAAAGACCGATAGGTCGATAGCCTTTTTTAGAAATAAAGATGTTTACTACTACTAGAGTGTTTGGCTGGAAAATGAAGATGGAAAGTATCAGGCCGAATTGGAGAGAGCTAACTAGTAATGAATTCATTATTTCGCGGTTTACATTTTCCGAGATCAAAAAAGTACATTTGGCAATATTTGGTAGTAATTCGCTGTGTATGAAATTATTTCAAGACGAATGATATTTTAGATACATATCTTTACTTCGGTAGTTTGATTTGAAACATAAACTTTTTAGATTCCGTACTTTAGGTATTCAAGTTTCTACACGAAATTCTGGTTAATTGATAGCTCATAATATCAAATAAAATTAATTAAAATACACATTCCTAAAAGCCTTATTGCTATTTGGACCTCGTGTAAACTACTTAGAGGGGTGAAAACTGAAAAGACCAGTTTAATTCTCAAGAATACCTTTTAAATTGAATTGTACAAAATATCATTTTAACTTATAATAATAATAACGCTAATATTTTAAGCATATTGCTGTACAAGCTGCGTCAGTTAGAATATTATCAAAGCAATATTTTCCGAGTTTTATGATTCAACAAATCTATTTTATAATTTTTTCAGAAACAATCGATCTGTAGCGATCTGTAGATATACAGGTAGCTTCAATGGGGGAAAAAGTTGCTCATTTTTGATCGTGAGGTGGCGTCCGAAGTGATTCGAAAAAAAAACTTTTTGAGAACAAATTTTATTTTTTTTCTTAGTTCTTCTCTTCAACTAGAGATAATGGAAAATAATGGATAATTTAAATTCAGTTAAAACATTTAAATAACAGTTTTGGTTGGTTTGGGTTAGTCAGGCAATAAATAATTCCTAAATAAATATTTAATTTTTTTTTGAAACTACATCTGCCGGTAACCTGATAAAAGACTCCTAAGTAAATTTTCAATTTTTTATTAATACTAAATCCTCCGACAATCTAATTGAAACTAAATTTTCTAAAGAAATTTTCGTTTTTTTATTGAATTTAAACCATTCGACAATCTAATTAAAACAACATTTCTCAAATACATTTTCCATTTTTAATTGAAATTAGATCTTCCGACAATATAATTAAAAGAAAATTCCTAAATAAATTTTCTATTTTTTATCGAATTTAAATCTTCCGACAAGCTAATTAGATGAAAATTTCTCAATACCATTTCGATCTTTATGGACATTAAGTCTCCTGACAAACCAATTAAAAGAAAATTTCTTAATTAAATTTCATATTTTTTATCGATATTAAATCTTCAAAAATATACGCAGCGCATCAAAAATATATATACAATCAGCGAGAGCAAACAGTATTCAAGCTGTGATAAGAGCACAAAAATTGGTTTAGACGTCGAGCTTACAAAATTGAGACAATATTTATTTAGCGTGCTGAAACTTGTTAAGCTCATAGAACTGCAAGAGTTTTCAAAGGGTCATACGCAGGTAGGAACAATAGAGATAAATACAACTCATACTTTATTCAAAAATTTCAAAAAACATACAAGAGTGTTAGGTGAATCATTAAAAAATCATTGGAAGATCAAATAAATTAAGTTGATAAAAGTCTAATTGAAGAATATTGATATTTTTGGCGAGATATTGTATCTCCTCATTATGGATTACCTGTGAACCAATGATTAAATCAACGTTATCCATGAAAATTGATTGAGAGTAGGGCTGGAATAGAGCGGCCAACAAGATATCCCGACTTGATCCCCTTAGACTTTTTTCTCTGATCTTAAAACCATACTTTATACCACTACACCTAATAATATTCAGGACTTTAAAAATAGAATATTTTTTGAATGAAGGTGCATAGCGCAGACACTTGAACACAAGTGAGGAATGAATTTGAATGTCGCCCCTATTATTGTTTCGCAAACAATTGTGGTCATTTTGAAAATCAAATTTAATGCTGTGTTAACTAAAGTTTGATTGTTAATTTTGTTGGATAAAATGTAGTAAACCGAAACGGCTCTTCCTTTTTCTGCCATCTCTGAGTATAAAACTTAATGCACTTTTATAGGAAGTATCACGGATAGTGTTATTCAAAATTCTTATGGTGAGGTCGCCGTGCGCAATCCTGTTTGAAGTTTCTCTGTTATCTAAATTGACGTTCAGCTACGAATATAAATATTATTTCAATACTTTATTCTAACGTGTTAACCATTTTTACAGACTTTAATACTCTTGATGTTCGGTGATTAAACGTAAATGCTATACGAATAAACGTGCTTTGGTACTTACCGTTCAGTTACTCGGCAACATATTGGAAACTCAATAAATAATTCAGTTTTTTAAGTTTCATTTCAAAACTTGTTTATTATTTACATCGAAAACCACTCGGTCGATTTCAGATTGTTTAGCTCCTCTGAATAGATAATTAAATGCCCTTTAATATGACGTGCACGAAGAGGTGCGATATAAAGCTAATTAAAATATTTAGTGAAATGTTACCTCTTATATCTAATGTGGCGTGTTTTTTGTCATTTTTTCAGATAAACGAACGCACAAACATGACAAAGACTTCGGAAAGACTCATACATCTACAGACAAAATGGACAAACAACTCCTACAACTGGACCATACTGAATCCCCTTTGTCTTACAAGGCCAACCAGACAATCCCGCTTCCGTTTCCCTACATCAACGCTACTCGAACACTTACAAACGCAACTGACTACTGGACAATAAAATAATTTTTTCTTGTCATTAGAATTGGAAAGTTTAATTAATAAGATTATTAACCTAGAATAAGAGAATTTTCATCTTTGTTTTTGTTTAGATTAAGACTACATGTATTAAACAAGGGCAGAAAGACCGATAGGTCGATAGCCTTTTTTAAAAATAAAGATGTTTACTACTACTACGAAAAACCGATTAAAAATTAATCATAAATTTCTAGAAGCTGATAGGGAATTATGCATATTAATTTCAGTAAATGTAAAGGCCTCTACAAGAATTAATGCTTGCAAAAGTAGAAAGTATATTTTCTTTAACATATAAACTTGAAAAAATATTTTTAATGTCACGTTCAATGGACACTGTTTTTATAATAATTTTTGTGATTCTGCCTTTTTTTAGAAAATCTAAATAACTGCTTGAGCTTCTGAAAATTTACCAAAGTGTTACAATAAAATTTACAAGGACGTTGCTCTATCGAAATTAGAAATCATAAAATCAAAAAATGTTTCAATAGTACATAATACTGAAATTGTAGAAAATATACAGAGTGAGATGATACAGTGCGAGAAAAGTGTTTCTGATATGTTCTCTCTCAATAAAGAGATGAAGACAAATAAAGATAACATACTAAAGAGTGTTCCAATAAGAACAACGAAATTTAATTTTAAATAAAACATATATATTTGTGGCAAAAGTTTGAAACATTTATTAAAAAATGAAGTACACATCATGAGGTTATGAACGGACTAAGACATCGGGCAAATGACCGCCTCGGCTTTGTTGGCACACACTTGCTCTTTTCATGAAATTTTCAAGGACTGTTGCGCAAAAATGTTGCGGTATTTCAGAGATACAGCGCTGCATTCCATCGTTTAAGGCTTCAATCGTTGTTGGTTGGTTTTCACATGAACTTGCGACTTTAAGAAACCCCAAAGAAAAAAGTCGAAAGGCGTAAAAGGCAAAACGGGAAATAACACGACCAGGACATGACTCGTGCAGTACTCAACAGTTTCTCGGGCAGTATGACATGTTGCACCGTCCTGCTGAAACCACATGCGGTTGAGATCCATATTTTGCAATTTTGGCGCAAAAAAGTTAGTTAACATTTCACGATAACGAGCACCACTCACGGTTAATGCTTGACCAACTGCAATTTCTAAGAAAATAGTCCGATGATGCCTTCAGCCCACAATGCACACCAAAAAAGTGACTCTTTTTGATGCATTTGTTTCTGAACGATCACTTTTGGATTTTCGAAACCCCAAATACGACAATTTTGTCGATTAACGAAGCCATCAAGATGAAAATGGGCCTCGTCACTAAATATGATTTTCGTTGAAAAATCACCGTCTAATTCTCGTTGTTCCAAAATCCAATCAACAAAGGCTCTTCGTTGCCCATGGTCTTCCGGCTTTAGCTCTTGAGCCAATTCAACTTTGTACGTATGAAGCTTCAAGTCTTGTGTTAAAATTCGATGCATAGTGGTTGTGGCAACACCAATTTCCTGAGCTCTTTGCCGAATTGATGTGGTTAGGCTTTCCTCAACATTTGCACGTACTGCTGCGATATTTTCAGTCGAGCAGCCAGGATAAACACGAGTTTCGGTTTTCACTTCATTAACAGACCCAGTTTGCTGAAATTTCTTCATTCATTTTCTGACAGTGGCTTCAGATGGAGCATTCCGATGGGCCATAATTGTACGCATTTTGCGAACTGTGGCTGCAAAACTTCCACTACTTTGATAATAATTTTTCACAATGAGAATTCGTTGTTGTGTATTGAGCCGCTCCATTTTACTTAACCTCCTGCTGTCTACTAACGAACGGCCTTTCTTTATGTCAAATCATGACACTACAAATGGCGCGCAATTCAAAACCGTCTTTCTTATTTGAACACCCTTTATATGTTAATATTAGAAGCTTAAATGCCAACTTTATTAAACTCCAGGTTTTTGTTGAGAGACTCGAAATAAAACCTTGTATGATAATATGTGAGGAATACTGGAACTTAGAATTCAAAGACTATTTTATATTAGAAGGAAATAAAATGTATTATAATTACAGTAGGATCAACAAATCTGATGGTGTAGTAATATACAGGGACATTTTTTTAAGTGTCTCACCCAAATTACTACTTCCCTGTTACCCTTCTGAAAACTTTTAAAGCAGAATCTGCAATAGAATTTATCAAGGAAATTTAGATCCGCGCTTAGAAATCTTGCTAGATGTCAAATTTTACAGTTTTGACGACACCTTGATTTTTTTAATGGTAACATATGGATATTTCGACCATCGGTTAGACCATTGAGAGTTGGTTGCAGAAATATATAATTATATGCCCTTTGCGTCGTACAGATATACGGAGTGTTAGACTAACTGAATCTGAATCTGAATCAGGAAAATCTTGAAGTTGACTTGAAACTTAAGTCTTGAAAAATAAATTTCTGGCATCTGATAGTATAACAAGAAAAAAAGCAATGCAGATTCCACAAAGAAGCAAAACAGTAAGCATAAGGAATAGCTATAAACATGTTTAATGAGCTTCCGAACAAACTTAAAACATTAAAGAATAATGTAAAAACCAAAGGTGAATTAAAGGAATGGATTAGGCTGAATGTGTAGTCTGATAAATTCTTCTGTAACAATTGTGCAAAATTAAAATTAATTTTAACTTTAAGTTAGTTATAGTTAGTTAGTAAGTTCTTCCAGTTCTGCCAACAGGTACCTACGTAATCCTTTGCGGAGTTTTTCGAGTAATTGCATATGTAATTTACTGATGTAAACTTTTACTGGTTCAATAAAGTAAAGTAAAGTAAAGTTGATCGATTATTTACAGTTCATTTGATGCTTTCTGTTTCCGCTAATTTATTTGCATTGGTAAATTTTCAGTATATTCTGAAGATTTTTGATTAAGGCGAAAGTCTGCCAAAATATGAATTGTATTTGTATTTTGTAAGACGTGAAACAAATTCGTCAACGCTTATGCCCAGCTGGGGGTATTGGAGATATAGTTTACATATATTGCTTTATCTTTCATCTGATTTTGTGATTTCAATCCTGCAACACTCTGAACGCTTTAGCTTCAAATAGTTTGCATTAACCTTTTAAGGTTTATATATATTTATGTTTTAAGAAAACAGCCTAAATTTGGAATTGGAATCAGTCTGTATGCAATATTCTCAATATTTTCCTATCACTCACCCGGACTAGTCAACAGGAGCATTTTTATTATTATATTCTATTATTTACACTATGCTAAACTAAAACCTATCACTTGCCTGTATAGTTCCAAAAAGTACTACCAAACTCACAAATAAAAGCATCAAATGCATGATCTATTTCACATCTCATTTGCTACTGCTTAATAGTGATATGTGATATGGCTTTAAATCTACAACTCTCAGGTATTGTTAAACATAATACTAAACTAAATATTTTCCCTGTGTCGATTTTGTCTTAAATGTTCATTATTTAGCTGCTAGAATGTCACGTTTAATAAGCTGGTGTTGATTACAACGGTACGGTAATACGGGGAATTTTATTAAATTTGTCAAATTTTTAACGCAGTTACATTGTTGTTGTTGAATTCAGATAGATACAATAGAAATCTAAAAATGCTGAGAAATTAGATAATGTACTGTAATAATATGCCAGGGATTTAAAATAATTTACATGAAATAATTGCAAGCAAAATATAACATAGCGACAGAACACATTGGAGTAATCCGACTGAATATATCTCAAGCAGTTTTCGATATGAATAATTCCAGTCCATTAATAAAAGGAAGGCCTCCCCGGAAGATGGCAAGTTTTTCTTGCCTGTCGCAATGCAGAATTTCCTCCAGACGTTTCGTAAACACTAGTGGCTTGCATCATCAGAGGTGTATCGCTTGAAAGCTTATTCCGGGGTAACTGACGTTTCGCAAGATGGTGTCACAGATCTTTTTGCTTGAAAGCTTGATCCATTCGTACATGCTAAACCTTAGCAAGACGTTTGTCTCCACGACGGTCAAGAGGCCTCAAAACCTCAACAGTTACAAGCAATGGCCGTTAAAGCCTAATTCTCTCTCTCTAGTATTTTCTCTAACTTTTACCTGCTTATTTTTGCAATAATACACTTTGTAAAACATGATTAAATAGCACTAAAAAGGTGTAAAGAGGCATATGAAATGTAAAAATAGCAAACAAAGTATTAGTGCAAATATACCATAACTACTTTTTAAAACTTGGTTTCGATTTAACAATTTTTTCGCTATATTATAATAAATACAGCTTGGCCATGTGGTCTAATTTCGATTAATACGTGGATCCACTCTTCGCAGGAGGTTAAAATACGAGTAATTTTTCACATATTGACTATATATTGAAGGTGATACAAAAGTAGCGTCATTCCAATGGTCAATAGGATTCCAAATGGTCAATAGAGAAACTTAGATAATTATTGAAATTTAAAACTTCTTTTATGAATTGTTTAATAAAACTAGAAAATAAATTATTTTCGTTTTATCATATAAACTTTTTACAATTCTTTTTCACTATTATCGGGTGATTTAAGTTAAAATTTAACTGTCTATTTACATGCGTAGGTATTCTATACTCCAAAGTTTCGAAATTGTCTAAATTTTTCTTAATTGGTATATCGACGAAAGGAATTTAGTTGTTTGGTTCTTTTTCAATCTTTCTTCTCTTCTATCAGTTCCTATCCGTTCCGGATAACCATATTAGCTATCATCACTGTATTCACTGCGGCTCTGAACAACTGTGTGGTGGTCATTGCAAACCAGGTTCTGAGGTTCTTTAGCCAAGATATTCTCCTTCTTCTTAAATCTCTTTTTCTATCCACTTTGCCCTGCATGATATTTTGGAGTAATCGATATCTGTCTGTTTTTCTCATCACATGACCGAGGTATTGGAGTTTCTCTGTAAAACCGTTTCAGTTTTGACACGGTTTGTCCACGACACCCTCAGTATCCAGCGACAGATACACATCTCAAAGGCTTCCAATCTTTTACGTGTCGCATCAGTAAGTGTCCACGACTCCATCCCATATAACAGAACTGAAAACATATAGTGAAGTCGTGGTTCTTATATATTTTACTCATATTTCCGAACACTGCTCTGGCCTTCTCAATACGGATCTTGATCTCTTGCGCGTGGTTCCATTGGTCATTGATTTTGATGCCATAGTACGTGTATCTACTCACTCGTTCAATAGGCTTGCCGTTACGCTCGATGTTACAATTGGTCACATTGGCCTTACATTAATATTAACGATAATTTTTGCTTTGTTTGTATTAATGTCAAGTCCGTACTTCTGGCTAATCATCGTCACTCTATCTACCAAAAATATCAGCGTCATCAGTATCAGCGAACAAGACAGTGTCACCTGCAAATCGGATGTTATTTAATCTTTCTCCATTTAATGGAACTCCCACATCAGCTTCTTCCAGTGTCTCTCCAAATATTTGTTCGGCATACAAATCATCGTTAAAGATCAATGGAGACAGTATGCATCCTTGTCTTACACCTCGTAGAATCCTGACCTCATCCGTATTTTCTTCCCCCAAACTCACTAAAGCAGACTGAATCCAATATAAGATTCTAATTATTTTTAAATCTTTATCAACCAGTCCTATATTTTTCACGACGTCTATCATTGGCTGATGTTGTACTCTATCGAACGCGTTTTGATAGTCGATGAAACAAGGGTACATGTCAACATTTGTACCTCTACACCTCTGAAAGAGTAGCTGAATGCCGAACAGGCCCTCACGTGTACCCAGTGCATTTATGAATCCGAACTGAGTTGGGGTTATATGTACCTCACACGGTTTATATATTCTTCTGTGTATTATTTTTAGAAATAGTTTCAGTATGTGGCTCATTAGGCTTATTATTGTGTAATTTCCACATGATTTAGCTTCAGGTTTTTTGCTCAATGTGATAAATTCGGCCCTAAACAATCGGGAGGGATTATCACCGGAGTCATAGATTCGATTGAAAATCGAAGTCAGCCATTTTACGCTCTCCCAATCGAGTAGCTTCAAGAATTCTGCTTCTATGTTATCTGGTCCTGGTGCTTTGTCATCTTTTATTGCTATAATGGCCGCTCTTCTTCAATGATGCTCCGACCCGTTTGGCAATCCAGTTGCGGTGTCTCTGGACGGTCATCGTGAAACAGTTGCTCAACGTAGCCCTCCCAAATATCTTCTTCTTCTACCTCTAACTTCTTTATCAACAATGACGACCCCGTCCCGATCTACTAGTCTAGTTACTGTATTTGTTCGATATGTTCTGATCATTTCTCTTACTTTCCTATGAACGTTAAAACTGTCAATTTTTTCTTGAAATGCTTCTAGTTCTTCGCACTGCTTCTTTAGTTCATTTTATTTGGCTTCTCTAATTTTTGTCTGGATTGTATTCTGCATGTTCTTATACTTATCACGATTATAATGAGCAAGTCATTTTTCTTCCATTAGTTGGAGAATTTCCTCCGCCATCCACGATTTTTTCTTGGCTCTATCATATCTCAATAGCTAATCCTTACCATTTTTCACTCTGGTGTTTAGTTTTTTAATATCTTCTGCAACAGTTCAGAAATCCGGTGATACTGTAAGATCGTCATTGTGTCCTGCTTCTGCTTGTTGTTTTATTGGGTGTTCGTTCAATGTCCTCAAGTCACATCAGTTGACAATTTTCGTTTTTGTCTTCTTAAGTCTTATCTTAAACATTCCTACTAGCGGTACATGATTTGATTGTAGGTCAACTCCAGGGTATGTTTTCACCGAGGAACAACTATTTCTGTATTTTTTGTTTACCAGGATGTAGTCAATCAAGACACGAGTCTTGAGGTGACCTCCGGGTTACAGTCTTCTTTTCGGGAGTGTGAAGAAAGTATTCATAAATACTAGGTTTTGTTGGTGTGCGAAGATACTCAATTGTTCCCTTCTTTCATTCTTGTCTCCCAGCCCATATGGGCCTATAAGCTCGCCGTCTCTTCCCTTACCGCTTGTCTTGCGCCTTCACAACGGCGATATTTTTTATAAGGTGAGGTGGTTAGCCTCACGCTCAACCCACCTCATTTATCCGGGCTTAGGACCGACAGTGACATTCCAGAGAGTTACTCAATCCGCTCGTCATCTGTCCCAGGCGGAGTTAAAAAATTGTTTTCTAGGTAAGTCAATGACCAAATAGATCCTATATCACTATCTTGGGCATGCAGGGTTCCATGCACCTGCAGTTCAGTCTGCACTGGTACAACCAAGCGAATTATACACACCAGAATTAGGAAATACAAGAGCAGCTGCAGTTTGAAATAGACAAAAAATCTGCAGTGGTGAAGCACGCATTCTCTTCAAAGACCCAGATATTTTAGATCGAACACATCACTTGTTACCAGGAGTTACGAGGAAAGTCATTGAAAGTTTCAAACACTTAGATAACTTCAGCAGCAAGGAATAAGTTGGTGCGTTAAACCAGAACAGGAATGTAGGAGTGCGCTGCACTTTGGTAACGCCGAAATCCCATGCGTTCCTGTGGACCCACTTTTCCCTCACCACCGTTCCACACGCATATGATATATAAATACAGCAGCAGCATCAACTCTAAAACCAGATAGATAGATAGATAAAAATTTATTGAACATTCCCATTAATAAAATTCACAAACAAAGTTAACAAACATAACTCCCATGTCTAGCCAGATGTTCGGCAGGTTGCTCTTTGCCCATGATCTAAATAGGCGCGCTAAGTCGTCCATTACCTGGGCAGTGCCCTAACATGGACATTCCCGAGCTAGCCATACGCACGACAACGTCAGGAGATAGTCTTGAAGTGGCGGTTTTGGTTTTATTCGAGGGGCATTCATTAAGGAAAAAAGGTCTTCCTGAAGGGAAGCCAAAAACCCCTTTTGCTTCGACCTTTAAGTTTGATACTGTCAGCCGTGGCGTTAACCGCCGGCAGTTTCAACTAGATGACCAAATCCATCCGCCCCCGCCCCGATCGGTGCAAGAACCAGCCAACACCAGCCAGAACGAGGCAGGACGGACCCGTCAAGTCACGTCATGTTGGATTTGTGCGTTTCCAGCCTGCTAGAAACGACTGTCTGCAACTGGCAGGCAATGTTTGTTTGTCGTCACGTACTGTCAGGGACAAAATCCTCATAAAATATGGGAAGTCGCTTATACAGGGGACCATGGGTTGGGCGATCGTTTGCTCTTACTTGGGTGATATTTCGCGTAAGGACTGAGCCTTGCACTCCGCTATGATAAAATTTTTCAGCGTTGGTATCTATATAGTCGGCTATATAGGCCATCCCTGTAGCTTCGTGCATTTCGGTTATTCTGGTGTATCTGTCAGCCGATAGAACGCCTCTTAGGAACCTATTTTGGGTCCTTTGAACACGTCGTCTCGTGGAATCGCAGACAGAGTGCCAGACAGGGGAGCCGTAGGTCCCCTGTCTGGCACTATAGGTGGTCTTATGGTCTTATAGTGGAGGTGTAGAGCAGAAGTTTATTTCGAGGTGATGGGAAAGAATTTGGCGCCAGAAGAGAGTACAGCTTTCTTCGGGCCATGAAAGTCTTTTGTACAGCATAGTCAACATGCTTATTGAAATGGAGTCGGGCGTCTAGTTTGAATCCCAGGTATTTCACCTCTTTTGTTGGTTTGATAGGAGTATTTTGGACCACGAGTGGTGATAAGATTTTATTGTTAGTGAATTTGCGCGAAAAGATAATAAGTTCCGTCTTCCTGGGATTCACTTTAAGTTTCCATTTGTCAAAATACGGCGTCAATAAACTCAGGTGATGTGCAATGCGAGATTTCGCAGCCTGAGCATAAAAAGACGATGCGTAGATAGCCGTATCATCAGCGTATAGTGCTATTTTTGTAGTGGGAAGTTTTGGAATGTCTGCTGTGTATAATGTATACAGCAGCGGCGAAATCACTGTTCCTTGTGGTACTCCTGCCGCGATGCGTCTTTTGGCAGAAGTGGAATTCTCTACTTTCACCTGGATGGAACGGTTTTTTAGGTAAGACGCTATCAGGGAAACTAGGTAGAGTGGCAGTGAATGCACGGCAGAAGAAGCACAGACGCACAACAGCTGCATGGAGATGTGCTATCTCCTAGGTTCTATAGCCGCTTCACCTACCACATTTGCAGGACTGCTAGTACGATCTTTCTTTGCCGAAGAAACAGCTCTGCTCGCCTCATCTTGGCGCTAGGAAAACCAGAGGTTTCAGTTTGAAATTGATAAAGTGCAACAGTGGATCATGAAATGGAAACTGAATGTTAACGCAGATCCAAACTATTCTTATTGGCGAGAGGTGGTGCGTAAAGAAGCTTTAGGACTCAGAATACGAACTTCTGCGAATGGCACTAGACGTGGGCTGGTTAGTAATTAAGACACATACCATAGATATATAGGAATAGACAAGGAGATGGAGTGGAAACCATTTCGGTACTTTATCATTCGAAAGGCAAGTGCGAACGTCCAAAAAAAAAGAAGCAGAAAACCACAGCACCTAGGCCCTTTGCAACGCTGTTAACTAATTACCAGTGAATATTGGCCTCAGGAGGAAGAGACCCAGACACCAGTGTAAACAACATGAGCTGTGGCGATCAGATGAAGTCTTTAAGTTAGTGCGAAAATAGTAATAAGCAATTTAAGTTAGTAATATGCCCACACTAGCATATGCTTCCAGTATGGAGAGATTGTGATGCAATGGCTAACTGATGCCGGAGCTGACACAATATTTTGAAGACTGAAGAGTTTTAAAGGCGATCCTGGACACTAAGAGTGCAAGTGGGGATTTTCATATGCTAGAAATGCAACACTACTCGGTAAACAATATTAAGAATTGGTCATGGTAGGGAGACATGAAAGACAACTTTGAGCGTTTCCTCATCGCCTCCAATAATGTTCACCATAGACGCGAAAAAGCTCTAGAGAAGACAACTTTTTAATCGATACTTTGACCAGCCGTCAAAGATCTCGGAGTCTGATTCTATTAATTAAATATATAAAAATTGTAGGTACGTATAATTGAGTTGTGTCAATCAGTATTGACTCCCAGCTACCGAATTTTTGAAATTTACAATTATAAAGTAACACTTCTTTATGTTTCAACATTTCTCCAATTATGTTTGTGATAGAGGTTTCTGGTAACTCTTATTAAGTATTGTTGAGGTGGTGAATGAACTTCTGATAATAACATTCAAATATTGCACATTAAGCGCAACCTTTGAAGTAGACATTCAGACTTTAGCCCGACTTTTTTCCATTGTCCAATTATCCAGAACATTTCTCTGTATTTAATATAAAACCTGTAAATGTATTTCTTTATAGATTAGATAGGTCGCTGATATACGAATTCAAATATTTGGTTAGGGTAATAATATATTTAAATTTCAAGCAGATACGGATATAATATACATTTATAACTCAATGAACGAGGTCAATATGATTGAGTTCGCAGCAAATGGTTGTTTTTCAGATTTATCAAAGTCGTCATATTGCACAACATGTACGTGTGTAAATGTGCACATATTTTATTAACCTACTGGCTATTTCTCCGGCAATTCCTGTTCTATTTCTTTTTGTTCATGCTCTATGCAATATTGCAATATTTACTCAATTTTAATAAAATACTTGCCTGGCATAAAAACCTTTGTCTGATTAGCTCTTTTTCTTCTTGTCACTCTGGCGCCGCTACTAGGCCATACGCCAGCTCGATTTTTAGAGGGATTATCGAGTTTTTACTTTTTGCACTCTTGCTACTTTGCAGCTCTGAATGTAGAGCTGTTCTTAAAACACAGTGTTTCTATAATTGGATAATTATAGATTATTATAATCAATAAATTGGTGGTGGTTAATAATAAAGGTGTTATTATTAACATTAAATATGGTTCGTCCATGGGGAGCTAGAAACTATCACAACATAGGGTAACAAAACAACTACACCATTATGATTTTGAAGCACTCCGAGACAAACATGGGATCGGGTACTAAACGATCACTTGATAGTTGACAGTTAAATCCAAGATTTGAAACAAAATTCTTATATTTAGCTATTTCTTTTTTTAACATTTATTTTATTTACTGTTAGGAATTCAATAAGGGTGTCCACCGTTTTATTCATGGAGTGGTCCTACACCACTTATTACACCGGTTATTATATTCAGAGGTGCTTTTAAGCCTATTTTAATAATTTCCTAATAAATATTTAAAGTTGAATTTTGTTAATATTACACTCTTGAGATCACACACTTGAGATCTTCAACAGATGCACATTTTATGAAGGGATCACGCTTAATACCCAAATTACATCAATGTTGTTGTGTCAAACAATCTTCTTTTCTCATTTCTCAAACAAGAAATTCATGAATTGTAATCGGGTGAACCATCGTAACTTGAACCATCGTAAGTCTCTCTGCATTAGCCCATAATGAGATCTATTATTGTTTTTTATTTTCCAATATGATTTAAATTCGTAAAAATGAGATAACTCTTTGAATATGGTAGTTTCCGACCGTAGAATAATAGAATAGAACGTAGAATAATATCACTTTTTCCAACATTTGTGTCCGTATATCCGCAATAATAGAGAGTAGTAGTAGTAGTAAACATCTTTATTTCTAAAAAAGGCTATCGACCTATCGGTCTTTCTGCCCTTGCTTAATACATGTAGTCTTAATCTAAATAAAAAACAAATATGAAAATTCTCTTATTCTAGGTTAACAATATTAATAAATAAAATTTCAGTGGCAAGAAGAAATTATTTTATTGTCCACTAGTCAGTTGCGTTTGTAAGTGTTCGAGTAGCGTTAATGTAGGGAAACGGAAGCGGGATTGTCTGGTTGTTATTGTAAGACAAAGGAGATTCAGTATGGTCCAGTTGTAGGGGTTGTTTGTCCATTTTGTATGTAGCTGTATGAGTCTTTCCGAGATCTTTGTCATGTTTGTGCGTTCGTATAGTAGTTGGGTGGGGGGGTTGTGTAGTGGGTTTTGGGGGTGTCTTATTCGTGTTATTAGTCTTAGTGCAATTTGTTCTGTTGTTTGTGTATAACGTTTTGTCCTTTCTGTTCCGTTGGTCATGAGTACATGTCCAAAGTCTAGCAAGGGTCTACAGATAGCTTTATATATTTTGGTGGCGGTGTTTGTGCTAATTCCTCTGGACGTTAGTGATCGGAAGTGTTTTGTTCTCTTTATTGTTTCTGCCCTGATGTTTCGTATGTGTTTAGTGAATTTAAGTTTGTGGTCAATTGTGATTCCAAGGTATTTTACGTCGTTTTTTGGTTGTGTCGTTTGGCCGTCTGCAGTTATTGTAGGGGAGTCAGCGTTGAGTCTGTGGTTTGTGAGCAGAAGTTGGTTTTTTGACGCGTTTTGTGTTAGTCTCCATTTATAAAACCATGTCTTTGTGTTGTTTGTTAGTGTTTGAAGTCTTTGAGCTGCTCTCTCAGTAGTTTTGTCATGTACAATAAGTGCCGTGTCGTCTGCGTATTGTAATATGTATGCCGATCTGTCGATTTGATTTTTGTCTGGTAAGTTGTAATTGTATATGTCATGGCAGTATATATTGTAGAGAAACGGTGAGAGCGGGGATCCTTGAGGGACAATAATAGAGATTTATTGGAAATTATAAATACTGTAATGCTGTAATAAGGTTAATCCTTATTTTAATACTGCATTAGCTTTATTTCGTTAACGAAGTTCACTGCTTTCAGTATTAAAAGACTATAACCTTTAACCTAACCTCTGTGCCTAACCTTACAGAATTTAACGTTGTTGACTTTGTATTATTTACCTTTTTTATTGGATTTTTGATTCTGTTTGAGGATTTTCAATTAATTGATCAATTAAACGTGAGACACAGACGTTAGAAATGTCAACTACCAGTTTAAGGTAGAAATAAAACGTGCAGTATCGCTGCACAACTAGCACAGAACAGTATCCTTATTAAGGGGTCCCTTATTTTTAGACTCAAATGCGCCGGCGTATGAGTCAAAATACCACAAACTTTATTACTGCATCCCCTTATTGACCGTCCAATAACTCTCTAATGCGGCGAATGTTGTCCTCCAAGTGGTCGATCGTTTCGGGCTTATCGGCGTCGACTAGCGACTTCACATATCGCCACAGAAAATAGTCTAGGGGCGTTAAATCACACGATCTTGGAGGCCAATTCACAGGTCCGAAACGTGAAATTATGCGGTTACCAAACGTTTCCTTCAGTAAATCAATTGTGGCACGAGCTGTCTGACATGTTGCGCCGTCTAGTTGAAACCACAGCTCTTGCAAATCATGTTCGTTCAATTGAGGAAAGGAAAAGTCAGTAATCATGGCTCTATAGCGGTCACCATTGACTGTAACGTTCTGGCCAGCATCATTTTTAAAGAAATACGGACCAATAATTACACCAGGCCATAAAGTACACCAAACAGTCAGTTTTTCTGGATGGTGTCTCAACATACACTTGAGGATTATCTTAGTTTAGGGATGCTTTCAAGCTTCACTCAAACTATACAGGGTGATTCAAAATTTGCGTCATACCTTTTAAGAGGTTATAGGGGCTCACTGGGAGAGTACGAGAAACATTTCTAGAATATATTACCAGTTGCAATTCGAATTTCAACTTTATTAATAATCCGAACATATAAACATCCGAAAAGAAAAAATCTGATCTTTACTTGAAATTATGAAAAATGCAACAATATTTTCTGTCATTATCAGGAAGTTACTGGTTGATAGCTTTTGTCAAGAAAAACAAGAATTTGTCAAATTCTGGCTTAGTTTGAAACTTCTTTTACATAATGTACACCAATATCGAATATGTGAATATGCTATTAGTTATGCGGGCATGTCACAGCCACTGGGGTGTTCGGGTTTCGGACAGAGAGGAACAATATTGGAGATAATTGCAGCAGAGTCAACAACTGACAGACTCCCAGGCAACTGTGCACCGGAAAATTACCGAGGAAGTGCTTCATCCCTACCGTGTGTATAAGATATACAGGACATAAGAACACATTAAATCTCTGGTCTACCGAACACCGTTACAAATTGAGCAAGAATTAGTTAACCGAATACGAGAACCTGCGCAAAATACGAACCCAGTAATGCTGCGAAGAGTGCACAATAACGTGACTACACGGCCACCAACATGTTTGGAGTTAAACGGATAGAATATCTAACACCTCTTGTGAGTTGTCCACATTTTAAAAGGGTTCTTTTCAAACCCACAGATTCATATTTAAAAATTTCGTTTCTCCACCAATCACCAAAATGTTATTGTTATTTGCAGGTCTCTGAGTTTCGTCTTCTTCAATTACCGTGGGTTTAATTGTAAAGGGATCATTGAGCCTTAACTTTTTATAGCAGGCTGTTGGTTGTATAGCAGGTATAGCAGGTTGTTGACAGTGTTGTGGCCAACACTATCAAAGGCGATGAGGTAACGGTCGAAGTTGACTGAGAGAGAGAGAGTCATAGAAGAGAGTCTTGTCTTTTCAGAGGACACTAAGCAGTTGAGGTGGCTGATAATAATTAGAGGGCTGATGGGAGTCGTTAATCCAGTGCATTCATTTGGTTTCCCTATTTATTGCAGAAACGGATTCAAATAATTTTTTGCCTTTCCTTGTGCCCCCTTTGCAAATTTCAAAAGTATTATCCTGTATTTTATAGTTTGATGGTACATATATTTTATGTATTAATACGAGACAATAATAATTAATGTTTTGCGTTTAAAACATGTGTTTCTTGTTTTGTAAACTGATTCCTGTTATTCCCTGTTCAAAAATATTTTGGCATCTCTGTTTGCTTTGTTTTACAAATAATAAAGATTATCTAAAATTTGTTCAATTTGAAGTGTTATTATTCCATGTATAAATTATGCTAGATAAAATAAGTAATCAGCTCGACGGTCGAATATATAAGTCTTCTTGTGAGTCAAAACAACTCTGCTATGTAATATTGTGCTTACCACAACTGTAATGCGTTGCAACATTCGTTTGCATAAAGTGGAAATATACGGTCCTCGGTCTAAAAGCATTACTGCTTGCATTGCGATTCGACTAAAATTTCTCTTAATTATAACGATAGTCACTAATTCTAATACTTGTTAGTATTAAATGTGTTAAAGATAAGGCGGACAGCAAATATTTGTTGTTTACTTTACTTTACGTTAATTATTATGACGGCAAAAGCCAATTATTATATTAGGTTTATTCTGATGAATTCTAAATACCCAGAGCGCTTATACAGACTTTGTCAATAAAAAAGTTAGCAGCTCACACTTGCACAAAGTGAAGAATTTTTCCATTGTTAGAGATTTATTTATCCCGGTCTACTCCATTGGCTCTTGCAATTATTCTACGTGCTTGCCTTATATTCATATCAATCTCTTGAGCATTTAATCCATCATGGCTGAACCCTAGATATGTTTATTCTTTGCACGCAAACGTTTCGAGAGATTAAGAGGTTTCTCGGCATTCTTTCGAAACCTCATCTGTAACATGTCTTATTAGTTATTATTATATATTATATTATGTATTCCATCTTATTAACGCAATTTCATTTGAAGTGTTTACGAATCAAAAAGTTCGTATCAAGTTAGTCAGGATAAAGGTAGTAGTAGTAGTAGTAAACATCTTTATTTCTAAAAAAGGCTATCGACCTATCGGTCTTTCTGCCCTTGTTTAATACATGTAGTCTTAATCTAAATAAAAAAACAGATATGAAAATTCTCTTATTCTAGGTTAACGATATTACTAAATAAAATTTCAGTGGCAAGAAGAGATTATTTTATTGTCCACTAGTCAGTTGCGTTTGTAAGTGTTCGAGTAGCGTTAATGTAGGGAAACGGAAGAGGGATTACGTATTGTAAAAAAAAAACATTTTAAATAATAAACAATAAAATTGACTGAAACCCAGGAATACATTGGAACTATTTATTATTTTATTTCATTATTAATACGTTTCGGTGTCTTTCAGTTTTGGCATGCAATTTGTTGTTGAATTGAATTAAAATACAGTCAGGAAATATACACAATACTTTTTATAGAAACGTATTTAATTTGAAAAGTGGGCATTATCCATTTATTATTTCTGCTCATTCAAAGTGTAAATTGTCCCTACAAAGTCCTAGTCAAATCTGAATCTAAACATCCGTTCCCATGAGTCCATGAATCCATTCAGCATACTAAAAGAGAAACACAAATGCAAATGATTTCCGATGCATGCAAGTAGCTCCACATCTCTAATTTAGTTATTTCTGCAAGCTTCAAAACACGCTTAAATATTGACGTTGCATTTTCATGCAACCAGGTACCTGTAGTATGCTCTGCTTCATTCGAAACAAGTTTTATTTTCTCTGGATTAATACCTTTATCCTACACAAACAACAGAACAAATTGCACTAAGACTAATAACACGAATAAGACACCCCCAAAACCCACTACACAACCCCCCCACCCAACTACTATACGAACGCACAAACATGACAAAGATCTCGGAAAGACTCATACAGCTACAGACCAAATGGACAAACAACCCCTACAACTGGACCATACTGAATCCCCTTTGTCTACAAGACCAACAGACAATCACCTCTTACCGTTCCCTACAGTAACGCTAACTCGAACACTTACAACACCACTGACGAGTGGACAATAAATAATCTCTTCTTCCACTGTAAATTTTATTTAGTCATATCGTTAACCTAGATAAGAGATTTGGCATATCTGTTTTTTTATTTTAGATTAAGACTACAATGTATTAAACAAGGGCCAAAGGCCGATAGGTCGATAGCCTTTTTTAGAAATCAAGAGTATTCTACTACTACTACTACTACCTTTATCCTGACTAACTTGATCAAACTTTTTTGATTCGTAACACTTCCAAATGAATTGGCGTTAATAAGA